>OZ024871.1:5253713-5696213 GCA_964017185.1 Rugalucina vietnamica | reverse complement strand
ATATAAGTTCCTAGTATAACATTTTGCTTCTCATAACCGTTATATCCTAATGTAGTAAAAATCTAGTTTTGTGCTCCCTACTCTGTATTTATTTACCAATACAATGTTTAATTATGATCAATTGTAATATCTTTCCATTTCAAGAATGTAAGTACATATTTCAACTTTAATTTTAATGTCTGGCAGATAGAAATTTGACTGCCAAGCAATGCAATTTCTATCTACTAGTTAATAAAACCACGTGTCCCATTTATTCCATCCTTCCATCCATCCATCCATCCATCCATCCATCCATTCCTTCCTTCCTTCCTTCCTTCCTTCCTTCCTTCCTTCCTTCCTTCCTTCCTTCCTTCCTTCCTTCCTTCCTTCCTTCCTTCCTTCCTTCCTTCCTTCCTTCCTTCCTTCCTTCCTTCCTTCCTTCCTTCCTTCATTTTAGACTGGTTTGGCGGGCTAAAGTGAGGCGTGTCATTTTTTAGTGTCCCGTTTTTTTCCGCGGTTATCGGTAGGTTTGGTGGCGAGGTGTTGTGTTTTTTTTCAGTCGGTAGGTATTCCTTTTTCCTCTTTTCTATTTATGTGTACATGTACGTATGTGACTTTCAGTGAAATTAGCGAATTAGTGTGAAAAAAAAACAACAAGCGGGCGACATTGAAGCATTGAAGCGTATGTGGGTGGGGTAAACCCAAATCTCAAAATGACAACTGTACAAGGAGAAATTCAAGTAGGAATTTAGAAAATATAACCTCTGTTACTGATAAACAGTGATGTTGATCAAAATGACAAATATCTAGACACATATGAAATATGTACAGGTGCGTTCACTTATTAATATACCCCTGCAATATTCACAAATAAATTGACAACTTTTCTTGTTTTTGAATAAATGTCACTGGCAAGAAATAGACAACTGGATGAATCTGTTTATATAATATGTTAAGCATGTCTATAAATAATTACTCTGTATAAGAAACTTCCAGATCTTGCGATGTTGTACGCCTTAATTGATTACATAACATATGGAGCCAAATTTTTAACAAATAATTCGCTGATATTCCAGTTTCAAAGATTCCACAAGGAACCATGGTTAATGGTTTGTAATTTTGTTTATGAATTATGAAAGAATAGCCAATTTTGTACAAAGGCTGAAAATTTGGTGTCTTTATGAGTACTGTTTACAGAGTTACACCCTGATTTTCATTTATTGTGGATTTTAGAATTTCGTAGTAAGACGGTTCTTACAATATAAAACTAAGCAGGTCAGTGTTATTTTGCAAGAAAACTGATATTCACCAAGGACGGTTTTACGAACAAAACTTGCTAGTGGGTTCCTTTATGAGGTAAGCATGCCTTAAGGCACTGTGGAGTCACATATGGCTTTGTATTCTGCCAAAACGTGGGCTGACATTTCATCATACAATTCATGGTTTGTTTCTCGGCACAGAATATCTTACGGGACTTGGACTTTCACAGAGAAACTTTCATACTTAGGCTATCTCTCACTGTTTATATTCATGATATTTAAATCCTCTTGTTTAGGCATAAAATCAAGGAAATCACCAGGACATTCAAAGACAGACGTTCCTCTAATATCAATGATAGGGATGAATACAAAGAGCATTTGCTTTGCATAAATACCATTTTGACATCCTTTATTGGCGTGTTAATTTCCATGACTTAATCGCTATAGAAGAAGTTTGGAATATCATGAAGAGTAGATATGAGTCATTGTTCAACAATAAATTTAGCCCACTTTGCTCCTCGGTGCGTAGGAAACAATCATGAATTGTATGATAAAATGCCAACCCACGTTTTGGCAGAATAAAAAATCATGGGTGACTCCATAGTGCTTTAAGACACGCTTACCTTATGAAGGAACCCACTAGAAAGCTTTGGTCGAATAACCGCCCTAGTAGAATATTTGTTTTCTTGCAAAATAACACTGACATGCTTAGTTTTATATTGTAGCAACCGCTTTATCATGAAATTCTAAAATGTACAGTAAATGAAAAGCAGGGTGTAACTCTATTAATAGTGCTCATAAAGACACCAAATTTTCAGCCTTAGTACAAAAATGGCTATTCTTTCATAATTTATAAACAAAATTACAAACCATTAACAATGGTTCCTTGTGGAATCTTTAAAACTCGATATTCAGCGAAATGTTTGTTAAAAATTTGGCGCCATATGTTATGTAATCAATTTTGGCATACAACATTGCACGATCTGGAAGTTTTATATACAGAGTAAATATTTATAGACATACTTAACATATTATAGGAATAAGTTCATCCAGTTGTCTATTTCTTGCCAGTGACGATTGTTCAAAAACAAGAAAAGTTTAATTTAAAAGTCAATTTATTTGTGAATATCGCAGGGGTATATTAATAAGTGAACGCACCTGTACAGCTGTAAATGAGGTCGTTTGCAATGCAGACCTTATAAACGGAGCTCAGCCTATTGGAGGGCTGTGGCGGATTTATTTTAATGATGATACAGCAAGAGCACAGGCATTATGCACTGTAATAAGTCTGAGAGACACACAAATCACCCTCAAAGACAAGAACCCTTATACCCAGATCACGAGCTGATAGAATCCACTAGGTTATACATTAGGAACATACCCTTGTCAAACGACAATAATGTTATCCTAAACTCCCTAAAAGCATGGGAATAGATATGCTAGGTCCTCTAAAATATGCAAGGGCTAGAACCCCAGGAGGACAGCTCACAAACTTTAAGATAGGAGACAGGTTTATAGAGATCAAAGTCCCAAATGAACCCTTACCCAAAAAGAAAAGTATGGGCATGTTTGAGGCATCCTTGTACCACAAGGAACAAAAACAATCTCAGAAAGAAATTGAATGTGGGAACTGTTAAGAGAAAGGCCATCTCCGAAAAGACTGCACAAATGAAGCTGTCTGTTATGAGTGCCTCAGGGCTGGTCATAAGAGAGGTAGTCCCCTTTGTGGAGGTTTCATGGAGGCTTTAGGTGGTGATGATAAAAACATGGAGAACGAAGATGAAAGTACATGTAAGAATGAGGGAAGTGAGAAAGAAAGTGGAAAGGAAGAAGAGGAAGAAGAAGAAGAAGACAATGATGATGATGGTGATGATGATGATGATGATGATGATGATGATGATGCGGGTAAAAAGGAAGGTAAAGTGAAATGAAAGAGGGTGAAACTGAGTTGAGTGGTGCACAAAAAGCAAAACAAGACTTTTTGGCTAAAATGTGGAAAGCGGCTGCGCAAGGGCCTGCAAGTACGCCCAATCAAAGTCGAGCGGCTAGTGCAGCTAGAGTGCGTAAAGTAGATGAAATAACACCTGAGAAACAACAAAATGGTTCAAAAAAATAAAAAAAAGATAAAAAAAAAGCACACAAATAAATAAAATTTCTATAATTACATAATGGACCAAAAAAAATATGTACTTTTTTCTTTGAATACTAGGGGTTTAAGAGAAAAGAAAAAAAAGGAACACCTATTTTATTGACTCAAAGAAAGAAATGCTAGTTTTATTTTTCTACAAGAAACATACTGGACTAATGACTTGTTAACACAACTGGAAAAAGAGTGGGGAGGGAAAATGATTTTAAATCCAGGAACAACACATAGCAAGGGAACTGCCATTCTTTTTAACACTAACAAATACACAGAATTCCTCAATCACCATAAAAGTGAGGATAGAAGAATACTTTTGATTAATATTAAAATGGAAGACAAAACAATATGCCTCATAACACTTATGCACCAAACAATCCTAATGAAAGGAAAAGTTCTTCCTGAAATTAAACAAATGGATCTCAAAATTTGCACACAACAAACAAGAAATTATTTTAGGAGGAGATATGAACTATACTGGACCAAAGAAGATAGATAGAAAATACAAAGAGAACACAAAAGATGTCAGTACAAATGCATACAAAACATTATTAGAAAACCACAGTCTACATGATATTTGGAGGGAAATGCACCCTGATAAAATACAATTTACACTGTATATATCTAGAAAAAAGTCGATTAGATAAATCCCTAATATCTAATAAATGTATGAATTATACACAAAATACACACATCTTTCATGCAGGTATAAAAACAGATCATAAATGTATTAGCATGTCAATCAACTTTAGCCCAAATAAAAAGGGACCAGGTAGGTGGAAATTAAATACAAGCATCTTGAACGATAATACATACATACGCCAAATTAAAGAATTAATAAAGAGCTCTTCGCAAGAGTACAACTTCCTGTGCAAACAAATGCAATGGGAAATATGTAAAATTAAAATACGAGAAAACTCAATCATTTACTGTAAAAAAGACAGGCTGTTAAGAGAAATATTATGAAAGAAATAGAACAAAAACTTAAGGAGAAAGAAGAAGAACTTATAAATAGTAATTATAACCACAAAATCATATTAAAAAAAGATATATTGTTACAGAAACTACATAAACATGTTGAAGAAAAAAGTATGGGTGCAAAAATAAGAAGCAGGGCAAAATGGTTTGAACAAGGGAAAAAATATTTTTATAGCCTTGAAAAGAAAAACTACTCAGATAATACAATGAAACAGCTAAAACAGAAAATGGCACAAATGTGACAAGTAACAAAGAAATTCTGCAAAAACAATTTGCTTACTATAAAAGATTATATCAAGAGAACTCTATACCAGATGAAAATATTGCTAACTACCTTGATAAAGTTAAAATAACAAATTCTCTAAATGACAATGAAGCACTACTACTAGAAGGAGAAATCACAGAGCAAAAATGTCTCTTTGCAATAAAAAACATGAAAGGGCTCTGATGGTATACCCGCAGAATTTTATGCCAGCTTCTGGGCAGATATAAAACACTTATAATTGGGATCACTAAACGCAGCTTATAAAAAAGGAGAACTTTCACCGACACAAAAAAGAGGAATATTAAATCTTATTTTTAAAAAGTATGATAAGACACTTCTCTCAAATTGGCGCCCCATCACATTTTTAAACACAGATTACAAAATATTAGCACATGTGCTAGCAAACAGGCTTAAAAAAGTAATTCCAAAGCTTGTGAACACAGATCAATCAGGATATATCAAAGGTCGAAATATTTGTTACAACATCAGATTAATTCAAGATGTAATCGACTTTTTTGAAGAAAACAACAAAGAATGTGCTGTTGTGTTTGTAGACTTTCAAAAAGCTTTTGGCACAGTTCGTCATAATTTTCTGTCACAAGTATTACCAAAATTCAATTTTGGGGAATCCTTCAAGAAATGGGTCAATGTTATCTATACAAATGCAGAATCATGCACAACTAACAATGGGTGGACCTCCAAACCATTTCATGTTAAAAAAAAGGTATCAGACAGGGATGCCCATTAAGCGCTCTTTTATTTCTGCTTGTCGTCGAAATACTGGCCGTCAAAATAAGATAGAATACACAGTGAGGTTTAAATATAGATATAAACTGCAATAAAATTGTAATCCAGATATCTAAACTTGCAGATGACACAACCTTATTCTTTGAAAGTGAAGAGGCAATAAAACAAGGTTTAAAAATCATTGAAGACTTTGGCGAAGTCTCTGGTTTAAAACTTGACAAAGAAAAAACAGAGGGGCTCTGGCTTGGTAGGGGAACAAATAGGAAAGATAATTTTGCAGGCATTAACTGGCAGAAGAATACAATTAAAGCATTAGGAGTACATTTTGGGTATGATAAAAAACAAACAGAATTGCTCAATTGGGAGGAAAAAATCGCAAAGATAAAAGCATGCTTAAAATGTTGGAACTCTAGAGACTTGTCACTGCAAGGACGTGTACAGGTTATCAAAACATTAGCCTTAGCAAAAGTTGTCTACTTATGTGCTTCAATACATGTCCCAGAATGGGTTATAAAAGAAATAAATACAGATTTTTTCACTTTTTTATGGAAATATAAAAGAGATAAAATAGCAAGGAAAGTGCTAATAAATGATATTTCAAATAGTGGGCTTAATATGATTGACTTCAAAACCTTCTGCATAGCAATGAAAGCTGTCTGGGCTTGCAGACTAATCAAATGAGCCGCCTCGTGGGAAAACCAACAATGTGGTTTCCGAACAGGTCTGACACAAACCGGCCTGTACAAGCACAGAAAATAGCTACAATTTTGAAATTTTGGATTTAGAAAGTAGAGGAATTGTACTATCCGTGTAGCGAAAACAAAGGCGCTGATCAGCTTCGCAGTTACTGCGAAGCTGATTTGCGCCTTTGTTTTCGCATAAGCAGATTGTTGGTTTTTCCATGAGGTGGCTCAAATGTAAACAAGAAACTTGGAGTATAATACCCAAAAAACACTTAGATAATATAGGCATCAAACAAATTTTATGCATGAACATAGAGCATGATAAACAAATACCATTCAAACTACCCATATTTTATAAGGAGGTAATATACAGTTGGTACTTGAGTGATGGAGGCAATAAAACACCTAAAAGTACTAGCGACATAAGAAGCCGGCACATATGGGGAAATCGTTTCATCCAATCAAGGGGGAAGACTCTATTCTTTAAAGCATGGAAAGATAGTAATATAAACTTCATTGATGACCTATTAGATAAAAACGGCAATTTCCTTTCGGGTACTAAAATATTAGATAAGCTTAAAGTTAAAACTAACTGGATTGCAGAATATAAAACCTTATTAAGGTCAATACCATTAATTTAGAAAGAAAAATACCAACAGCTAATATGGAAGTTAAAGTCAAAAAGCAACTACAGCCATTTCTGCCATTTCTGCAAAATGAAGGCAAAATATCATATCATCTACCCCTAAAAGCAAAAGACTATTACAATAATTTAACTAAGAAAATAAAGAAAAGAACACATAATGAAAATTATTGGAATAACATCTTCCCAGATCATCCAATATGGGAAAAAGTATACATTGCAAGAATAAAACAGCAACCAACAAAGAAGCTTGCAGACTTTAACTATAAGTTAATACACAGAATATTACCAAACCAAGAAAATCTTTGTTACTGGAAAATATCCAACTCAAACAAATGTCGGTTTGGATGTGAAGCTATACAGAACTATGACCACCTGTTTATCAACTGCCCAAGATTATCAGAACTTCAGCTCAAGGTAGAGCAAATCTTGCAACAACTTGGAATATCAGTCAAACTAACTCTAAAAACGCTAATATTTGGCTACAAAACATTATATCCAGCATATTATCATCTTAACAGACTCTTAACACATATTTTCTATGCTATTTTCAAATTCTGGGTTAAAAATGAACCCAATATACAAATAATACATTGGATATTCTGTGAACTCGACTACTGGAAACGAGTATACATACATACCAAGATAAACATTGATTAACTTAACAAATTTCTAGACAAATGGTCAGTAAGTGTCAATTGAGATCAAATATCAAAAATTCTTTGTTATATAGCAGGCTGTACTCGTTAATGATGCATGGAACACTAGCATATGTGGCACACAGAAAGAAATTCTTTTAAAATAACAGAAAGTCCAACTGATATACCACAATGTAGTATTCATACTTCTCACTACACAGAAGCTCAATTTTTCTGTCATTCAAACACTTCATATCGATACATTATATTCCCATAAACCATAGATGAATCAATCTTCTTCCGCAATACATATTATCATTTATAGAAACATATTTGATACTGTAAAAATACTTTGTACTTGAACCTAGAGAGGTAGGCTCTGCACACAATATTCCACAAACAAAAAAGTCTTGGCATGACAAGTTATATATGAGGATTGTAGATGAAAAAAAAAAAAAACGAAAAAAAAAAAAAAAAAAAAAAAAAAAAAAAAAAAAAAAAAAACTACCGGTACTTTATGTACGAACCCGGCGAAGGCTAGGTTTCTACATATAACAACACCGTGTTCGAGATCCGTTGATAGCGAGCCTCTTCACGGATGTGTACTTAAGAGCAATTCTCTGTAACCACTTAAATTTTTACATAGGGCCGTGGCACGCATAGTCACCGATTTTGCTGAAACTTTCCTATCTTGGTCATTTGAACACAAAACTAATTAATCAACACTCATTTGGTCCAATTTCATACCCGCTGCCATGGAAACGGCAAATGAATATTTTGGCAAAAAGTGTGTCCAAAAATCACCTAAAATTGGGTATTTTCCAGCTGAAACTATTACTTTATACAAATTCAGATCCAACTTATGGTCCACTTATATAACACATTTTGATTAGAAATACAAAAACAAAAATTCATTTGGAAATCCTCTGATTTTATCATGGCTCTGCAAAGTGGGTAGGGTTTCGACGATTTGAAAAAAGTGATTTTTCAGCATTTTCAGAGACAATTCTCATAGTGAGTGCGGTCGGTTGCAGATATACGCGCATATTCACGATATACAGCAATGTTTTGTTAACCAATTTCTGAAAAGACATGTTTGGGAAGTTAGGTCTGACTATGCGTAACCATAGCAACAATGAGGGTACTGTCGCGAAACGCAAATTTATGAGTGTCTGTCCTTCTGGTCTCATAGAATTATACTGTGACGACATAATTGATTGTAAATTATGTAATATGTTGCAATTAAAACTAGTCTTCAGAAAATATGGCATTTAATCTTCAATGACCTTCTAAAGGTCAAGGTCAAGGTCATAGAATAGAGAAAAATGACATAAATTTGGCCACCAGGTGACTTCAAGGTCAAGGTCAAGGTGTGTTGCAAAGTCCGATAACATTCAGACAATCCACCTGCTGACCTTGAGTAACCTTTAAAGGATCAAGGTCAAGGTCAAAATGCAAGAAAATGGCTTAAATTGGCATTTTCTTACCAGTATTTTGTACTTTTTCCCAGAGTTCGGTGCAGAATTGCTTTAATATTTGTTTTAAAAGCTTGAGATATGTGGTTTATAAAACAACGGTTAAGAAAATATGGCTTTGAATCTGCAGTGACCTTCAGAAGTCAAGGTCAGGGTCACATGTTAGAGAAGAAGACACAAAATTGGCTTTTTTGCTCATGTTTAAGTTGATTTTGCCATAATTAAATCTCAAATTTCGTAAAAAAAGAAATTTAAGTCTAAATTATGGCAAAATCAACTTAAACATGAGCAAAAAAAAAAAGCCAATTTTGTGTCATTTTTACTAACATGTGACCTTGACCTTGACTTTCCGAAGGTCACTGCAGATTCAATGCCATATTCTCTTAACCTTTGTTTCGTATACAACATATCTCAAGCTTTTAAAACACATATTAAATCAATTTTGCACCAAACTCTGGGAAAAAGGTACAAAATACTGGTAAGAAAATGCCAATTTAAGCCATTTTCTTGCATTTTTGACCTTGACCTTGATCCTTAAAAGGCTATTTAAGGTCAGCAGGTGGATCGTCTGAATGATATTGGACTTTGCAACACATATATAAATGAAAAAGCATACTATGATAAAAATTATTACTTTAATTTGTTTACAACTTCGACAAAAACTCCATTTTACCCCCTAAAAAATTAAACTTTTGGTGACCTTGACCTTGACCTTAAAGTCACCTGGTGGACAAAAATATTTCAGCATGAAAGACTTTGTGGTGATTTGCATAAATATTCAATAAAGAAAGAAATTTGAGCCTCAGTTATGGCAAAATCAACTTAAACATGGGCATAAAAGCCAATTTTGTGTCATTTTTCTCTATTCTGTGACCTTGACCTTGACCTTTAAAAGGTCATTGAAGATTAAATGCCATATTTTCAGAAGAATTGTTTCAATTGCAACATATTACATAATTTACAATCAATTATGTCGTCACAGTAGAATTCTATGAGTCCAAAAGGACAGACACTCATAAATTTGCGTTTCGCGACAGTACCCTCATTGTTGCTATGGTTACGCATATTCAGACCTAACTTCCCAAACATGTATTTTCAGAAATTTGTTAACAAAACATTGTTGTATATCGTGAATATGCAAGTATATCTGCAACCGACTGCACTCACTATGAGAATTGTCCCTGAAAATGCTGAAAAATCACTTTTTTCAAATCTTCGAAACCCTACCCAATTTGCAGAGCCATGATAAAATCAGAGGATTTCCAAATGAATTTTGTTTTTGTATTTCTAATCAAAATGTGTTATATAATCATATAAGTGGACCATAAGTTGGATCTGAATTTGTATAAAGTAATAGTTTCAGCTGGAAAATACGCAATTTTAGGTGATTTTTGGACAATTTTTTGTCAAAATATTCATTAGCCGTTTCCATGGCAACGGGTATGAAATTGGACCAAATGAGTGTTGATTAATTAGTTTTGTGTTCAAATGACCAAGGTAGGTAAGTTTCAGAAAAATCGGTGACTATGCGTGGCACAACTTTTTAAGTGGTTACAGAGAATTGCTCTTAATAGGTGGAACTGTACATAAATATGTATAAATGAGTTATAAAAATCAACCTAAACAACAAGTTCATCACTGTGGTCATTACCTTCTAATCAAACTAGTGAGAGCCAAGGTCTTCAGGATCGATCCGATTATAGCGAGCCTTTTAGTCTCAACCTCATCTGATGGTTACCCACATCGTACTGCGGGACTCATCTGTTATAATATCATGAAGTCATTCTAAAAATAATTTACAAAAACTGCAAATTAATGAAAACTGCATGTATTGTAGTATTAGATTCATAAATAATAAATCAAATGAATATTGAAAATGTGACTGACACACGTAGTACCGAAATTATTACCAACTAACTAGATGTTCATAAATACAAAATGCCTGTGTCCCTTCTTGCCTTTCGTTTCGCCAAGGAGATGAAATTTACAGACATAACTTTTGAGCTAAGATACTAAGACCAATTTCCGAAGGTATCATCTTGCTGTTAAGTAAGAAAGTACCACTTACGGATAGGTCCATAAATGCTCACAAATTTTAATGTATATATCCAATTAACCCTCTGAATTCCAGTTCCATTTTCATTACTTACTTCTGACTTATCATACATGTAACTAACACCGCTTCATTTGTATGTCTTACCATTATAAGTCCTTCAGTGGCGCGGCTGAATGTGAAGATTACTAATACTTCATTGTAACAACTAGCATAGTCAAAATGAATGTATAAACAAGTTATTCATTCTGTGTGTGTATATGTGATGTTTATGTGTTTCGCCGATCTTTCTTCTACCTGATACATGCATACATGTACACGTAGAAAGCCCACTTCTTAAAACTTTAATATATATATGTTACACCCCCGACCCCCCCAAAAAATAAATAAAAAAAAAAGACTGGTTGTTTTAAGTAATGCTTTATGTATTTAAAATTTGGCATGGACTATTTATTTATTTATCTATCTATTTATTTATTTATTTATTTATTTATTTATTTATTTATTTATTCATTTATTTATTTATCAAATGAAACGATGTTAGTGATGAAGAAAACTAAGAAATAATATATTATTCATGGCTAAACAGTTAAGTTTGTCTTTTGTAACCAATTATGAATTGTGCCTCCTGTTACATAATAAGAGTTAAAAAGGCGTGCTGCATCCTAATTTTGCAGAACGTCTCATAAAATGGAGGTAATATCCCGATATGACCTTAGCTTCTGACTGGAACGTGAAGAATCAATTCAAACAGACAAACACTTAATATCTGTTAAATTAAATATTGGATAAAGTTAACTCAAATGGCAAACCACCGATATCCGAGACAGTGTTATCTTATGCTAAAATCCTTGACTGAAGCTGGCAAAACAACTTGGGCTTCACACATTAAATTACTGCTGTTTGAAAATGGGTTTGGACATGCTTGGATGGCGGGTAGTGCTGGGGATGCAAATGCATTTATTTCTATGTATATTAGGCGTATAAAAGATATTTACTAATACTAATCTTTTACCTCCTAAACCCAAATCGTCATTTAGGCATTTGAAGCAGGGTATCCAAGAATTTCATAGAAAGTATGTCTTGGTTCCGGCAGATAAAGCCGCAAACAATGTTGTTGTCGTTTGTAGGCTTCACTACGTTAATACCTAAAAACAGGAGCTTGATGGTACCAGGGCTTATCTGGAGACAGATACTGATGAGGTGTCTGTAGTTAATGCCCACTTAAACGATTTACCTGTTAAGTTTTCTGTTTGTGTCAATGAAGGCCAAGACAAACTTCCTACGATGTATTGGTTACCTAAGCTTCACAAAAGACCATACAAAGCTAGATTTATTGCAAATTCTAGCTCTTGTACTACCACTGAACTTTCTAAATTATTAACTTCCTGTCTTACTGCTATCAAATCTCATGTTATAAGATACTGTGAGACAGTGTATGAAACTTCAAATAAAAATTGGTTTTGGTCAATTAAAAATTCTGGTGAGGTGCTCAGTAAATTGAAGTGTAGAGGGTTCCGTGCGACAAGCTTGTCCACATATGATTTTTCTACTCTGTATACAACATTACCACATAATCTAATTAAAGAAAAACTTCTGGATTTGATAGAGTGGACCTTCAAAAGGGCATTAAAAAACTATGGTTCACTTTATTTGGCATGTAATGACAGAAAGGCTTTTTTCACTTCCTCTGACCAAAGTCGGTATACACTTTGGTCATGTCAGAATGTATGCGACGCCTTATCCTATCTCCTGGATAATATTTATATTAGATTTGGGACCAAGTTATACAGACAAATTGTTGGAATTCCGATGGGTACAAATTGCGCACCTCTCGTAGCTGATTTATTTTTATACTGCTACGAAAGAGATTTCATGGATTCTCTTAACCATGATAATCAAGCTGATGTTATCGAGGCTTTTAATTCCACATCTAGGTACCTCGATGACCTATTGAACATTGACAACCCTTATTTTGAAGGTATGGTCAATCAAATTTATCCACCTGAACTTCAGTTGAACAAAGCCAATATCTCGGATACTGAAGCCCCCTTTTTAGATCTACATCTTTCTGTTGCAAATGGATTTGTTTCTTCTAAAATTTATGATAAGCGCGATGACTTTGATTTTGATATAGTAAATTTTCCTTTTTTGGATGGTGACGTTCCTCGTCGTGCTTCTTATGGTGTATACATTTCGCAACTTATTAGGTTTGCTAGAGTCTGCAATCATGTTACAGACTTCAACGCTCGAAATAAATGTTTAACGGCAAAACTTCTCCAACAAGGCTATCGGTATCATAAACTTCGAAAAACATTTTCTAAATTTTATCGTAGACACTATGAATTGATTTCCAAATATAATGTTGGGTTAAAGACGCTTTTAAGTGAGGGCCTTTCGGAACCTGAATTTTATGGTGACTTGGTTTACAAATTTAAGAAACTTAAAGGAATTAATGATTTTTCTTTTCAGTTCAGAAAAAATCATAACACGTTACAAACGTATAGGTTATAACTTGAATGTTATGCGACAGTCTGCATGCTTAGTTTTTAACCCAATCATGGTTGATAACTATGCTGCCTTCTTTAATTGCACGCCGGTGGGTCGGGCGTCAGACTCTATGATGGCCCCGACATAAAGCTATTCATTTTAGTTGGTTGGGGCCGGAGCTTCTTGTCTGTTGCTTGGCCCACCGGGGTCCAACTGGTGTTTTTCTTTTGCTCCGGAGTTAGTAGGTTATTCGGCGCCCAGGGATCTCCATCGTCGGGCAGCTTACTCAGTCTGTGAGTCCTGGTTTTTGATTCATCAGGATGTTTATCATGATTTATTTGTTTGTTCTTGATGATTCATTGACTAGTTAGGGATTCACCACGAGGACCGAATAACTAACTAAATGTTATGAACCACTGCAGAAGCTGAGGGTGAGGTTATGGCCATGTAAAACCGGTTTAAGCCCGCCAGTAACTTTGTGTTACTGATCGTTCCAAGTCGATACTTCTGTGGTGGTTCTTTTTGTTTTATGTCTTGGTGTTTAAAAAATTTTTGTGCTGTTGGCACCTTATGTATGTTTTCATATTTTTAGTTAAGTTAAGGTAACTGAGTGGCCACCTGTTGGGAAAATAGCTGCCCATTCGGCTTACGATTGTTTCATGGTATAAGTACCTGATTGTTAGTTTGGTTTTTTCCCACCTCGGTTTTTGGAGTGGGAATCTTTTTCTGATTGCGCCTTTTCCTGATCTTTGCCTACTTGTACCTTTTCACTTCAAAATTGGCGCAATAGTGTCAACGAATCATCAAAAGCAGACCATTATAAGCATTTTAAGTCACAATTGGATGTGGAAAAATACCTTACAATAGAATTGAATTTTAAGGCTAGAAAAACCTTAGCGAATTTTCGATGTGGCAGTCACACCTTACATATCGAAAAAGGTAGACACCAAGACACTGATCGTGAATATAGATTCTGTCCCTTTTGTCTAGAATGAAGCGTATATACGATTGAAGATGAGCTGCATTTCTTTATGCTATGTCCGATGTACGAAGACCTTAGAAATCAATACTTTAAGCCTTCATGGAAAACGAATGTATGTTCGCAAAAAATTTATTCAATCATGAAAACGACAGATAATCAGAGCCTGTTTTGTATTGCAAAATTCTTGGTCAGTGCATTTGAATTGAGAGCATCAGTTTATGGAAATTAGTTCATTTTGTTTTTGATAGTGAATATATAGTACTTAGTATATAAATATTACAATTAACGAAATACACAGTTTAGGTAAAACAGAATTTAAATATCTCTCTCGTTTACACCAGTAGTCGATTTTTAATATTGATCACGCTGATAATATCCAAAATCAATAATCGTCGATACTATAAAATATTTTCAATTTGTACTCTACTTACAATTGAAATCCATTTATGATGCACATATTTATCATATGATATTTCTGAATCCACTGCTTTATTCCAACACAAGAATTGATATATATAATCCAATATTTCTACACTTTCGAATGTTATAAATTTTTGTTTTTCAAAAATCATGAAACTTTGGGGAAATCCGATTTAATTTCGGATTTATGGAAGCATAATTTTGTCATGTGGCTAAATAGAAATCTTTGGAGAAAATCGCCATTTTATTCATCAGTGACCATAATTTACGAATCCAGAGATCCGTGATGCGGGAAACAGTCCAACAGCTGGGTTCCCTTATTTCGGATCACATTTGTTTCTAAGTCTGACAAGATATATCAATTTTGGTGTGGACATCACATGTATTTTGTCATTGTATTTTTATATGTTTTGGGCCGGAGGCCTTTATTCTAGAATAAAGTTATTGTACTATTGTACTATTGTTATTGTACATTTCCATCTATTATTCCATCGAATAATCATAATTACAAAATAAAATCGTAAAATATAAACTGCCGTTAGATAATAACAAATCTAGAAAAATGTGAACTGAAAATAATAAGTGAATACATTGGATAAAATTATCCAATTACATGTAACTCTTTATCGGAAGCTCATTCAGTTTCCCGCGTTTAAAACAAACCTTACCAAAATGATTTTTCAGACAGATGGCGGATAATTCTTTTTCATTGGTTATAATAATAAGTTAGATTTATAATAGTTAATCCACCTTTGATTTCAACTTATATTAACAATTTAAGACACAGTTTCCCCGCACAAATATGTGTATAAAGTCTGTGTATTTATTGACTCTGTACCCGTGAGTGCACAGGTAATGCTATCGATGACGTCATCGCCATCTTTTCCGATAAGCGGAATAATGTTGGGTTACCTTTTTAAATAGGTACAAGTGAGATCAGGAAAAGGCGCAATCAGAAAAAGATTCCCACTCCAAAAAACGAGGTGGAAAAAAAAAACAAACTAACAGGTACTTATACCATGAAAACATATCGTAAGCCAAATGAGCGGCTATTTTCCCAATAGGTGACCACTCAGTTACCTTAACTTAACTAAAAATATGAAAACACATAAGGAGCCATCAGCACAAAAAGTTAAAACACCAAGACATAAAACAAAAAGAACCACCACAGAAGTATTGCCTTGGAACGATCAGTAACACAAAGTTACTGGCGGGCTTAAACCGGTTTTAAGGAAACGTATAGGAAATGAACAAGTAGGCAAAGATCAGGAAAAGGCGCAATCAGAAAAAGATTCCCACTCCAAAAACCGAAGTGGGAAAAAACTAAATTAACAGTCAGGTACTTATACCATGAAGAAGTACAAGTAGGCAAAGATCAGGAAAAGGCGCAATCAGAAAAAGACTCCCACTCCAAAAACCAAGGTGGGAAAAAACCAAACTAACAATCAGGCACTTATACCATGAAAACATGTAAGCCGAATGAGCAGCTATTTTCCCAATAGGTGGCCACTCAGTTACCTTAACTTAACTAAAAATATGCAAACATACATAAGGCGCCAACAGCACAAAATATTTTAAACACCAAGACATAAAACAAAAAGAACCACCACAGAAGTATCGACTTGGAACGATCAGTAACACAAAGTTACTGGCGGGTTTAAATCTATTTTACACGGCCGTAACCTCACCCTCAGCTTCTGCAGTGGTTCATAACATTTAGTTAGTTCTTCGGTCCCCGTGGTGAATCTCTAACTAGTAAATGAATCATCAAGAACAAACAAATAAATCATGATAAACATCCTGATGAATCAAAAACCAGGACTCACAGATTCAGTAAGCTGCCCGACGATGGAGATCCCTGGCGAAAGCATATCGTAAGCCGAATGAGCAGCTATTTTCCCAATAGGTGGCTACTCAGATACCTAAACTTAACTAAAAATATGAAAACATACATAAGGAGCAAACAGCACAAAAAATTTAAACACCAAGACATAAAACAAAAAGAACCACCACAGACGTATCGCCTTGGAACGATCAGTAACACAAATTAACTGGCGGGCTTAAACCAGTTGGACCCCGGTGGAAACTTACAGGAAGTAAGGATTTTTCTTTTCAGCTCAGAAAAATCATAACACGTTACAGACGTATAGGTTATAACTTGAATGTTATGCGACAGTCTGCATGCTTAGTTTTTAACCCAATCATGGTTGATAACTATGCTGCCTTCTTTAATTGCACGCCGGTGGGTCGGGAATCAGACTCTATGATGGCCTCGACTTAAAGCTATTCATTTGAATTGGTTGGGACCGGAGCTTCTTGTCTGTTGCTTGGCCCACCGGGGTCCAACTGGTGTTTTTCTTTTGCTCCGGAGTTTAGTCTAGTTTATTTATTTATGATTTAGGCCTCCAGCCCATGACAACAATAATACAATACATACAAAGTATATAAAATATCAACAGTACACCAGTAGCTTAACTATTCAAGAGACTTCAATAACTCTGAACGTCTTTCTAGTGCGTAATATATAAATTTTGCTAAAGAAAGTAATACATCTTCTGAACGTGAGCTAAATAGCATATTGAATTTATGTAAATTTGGATTCATATAGTATTTGTTTGGTAAATATATATTTCGAAGGTCAGTATATCTATCACACTTAAGGACAAAATGGTATTCATACTCAGTATCAAGCATACATAATTTGCACAGTCTTCGTTCTCTTGCAGTTTTTATATAGCGTCCGCTTTCAATTTCTAGGGGATGATGACCAGTTCGTATTTGTGCCAAAGCATGTCGGAATTTTCGTATCTTTAAAACATCCAAATAGTACTCATGACAAAAGTTCATTTTGAAGTCTTTATATAATATCAACTTTCGGTTTGTATTGACATCTGTGTACCAGTTCTGGATACATTGGTCTTTGAGCCTTTTGACAAACTCAGTAATAAAACCCGTTTCATTCGTTATTGTTTGTGCTTCCCATACATAATTTAAACCCACACTATTTAATAACAGTTTTATTCTTGAACACCAGTTGCTGCTACCTAAATCGTCGAAGTACTTCATCATATTGTAGCACTTTTTTACATATCTATGTTCTGGCATTTTCAAGATCCTAATCCAGTATTTTAAACACCGTTTTGCAGTTTCAATGTAAAGGGGAAATCTACCACAGTCACCCAGAACCGCAGCATTGCAGGATTTTATGCCGACACACATGTACCTTTTACACGCATAATGCTGAATCTGCTCCAAAATATCGTACTTTTTAAAACCCCAAATTTCTGACCCATATATCAAGATAGGCACTACTTTCATGTCAAATAATGTAAAAAACACATGTTTTGGCATTTGTCCGTATTCATATAGTGATGACAGGAGGGTTACTAAAACACGTTTGCCTTTCTTTGCTAAGTCTGAACACATTCGGTTTAGTGATAATTGCATAGTAAATGCTAACCCTACATATGTAAAACAGTTTACTACTTCAAGCAAATTTCCATCATAATACCATTTTTCATGCCTGGATAATGTACCACCCTTCTTGAAAACTACTATTTTTGTTTTTACAATGTTAACAACTAATTTACTTTGTACACAATATTCTCTAAGTAAATTCAGCTGACGTTGAAGACCAACTATCGTGTCGCTTATTGATGCTATGTCATCCGCAAATAGTAAAATCATAACCTGAATGACTTCAGGGAATAACTGAACACCTGGTATCCCACTATTTTCAATCAGTTCTGCAAATTCGTTGATGAATAATGTAAATAATGCCGGTGACAACATGCATCCTTGCTTCAGGCCATTCAAACATCTGAAGGAGTCACTAATTCCACCATTTGACCTCACTTGGGCCTTTACATGTTTATAAATTTTGTTCAGTGAGCGAAATAATTTTCCCTTTATGCCAGCCTTTTGTAAGACAGACCACAACTTATGTCTATCTACTCGATCAAAGGCCTGTTTAAAGTCCACGAAGGCCACGTATAACTTCCTACCTTTACGGGAAATATAACGATCTATTAATGACTGTAAGATGAATGCGTTATCTATGGTTGAATAGTTTTCTCGAAACCCGGACTGCGACTCTGATAGTTTATTGAACATATTGACATAAAAAGTTAGTAGGTTATTCGGCGCCTATGGATCTCCATCGTCGGGCAGCTTACTCAATCTGTGAGTCCTGGTTTTTGATTCATCAGGATGTTTATCGTGCTTTATAAACATCCTGATGAATCAAAAACCAGGACTCACAGATTGAGTAAGCTGCCCGACGATGGAGATCCCTGAGCGCCGAATAACCTACTAGCTCTGGAGCAAAAGAAAAACACCAGTTGGACCCAGGTGGGCCAAGCAACTGACAAGAATCTCCGCCCCCAACCAACTTAAATGAATACTTTTATGTCGGGGCCATCATAGAGTCTGACGCCCGACCCACCGGCGTGCAATTAAAGAAGGCAGCATAGTTATCAACCTTGATTTGGTTAAAAGTTATTGAAAAGAAAAATCATTAATTCCTATAAGTTTCTTCAATTTGTAAACCAAGTCACCATAAAATTTAGGTTCCGAAAGGCCCTCACTTAAAGGTACAAGTAGGCAAAGATCAGGAAAAGGCGCAATCAGAAAAAGATTCCCACTCCAAAACCCGAGGTGGGAAAAAAACAAACAAACTAACAATCAGGTACTTATACCATGAAACATATCGTAAGCCGAATGCGCAGCTATTTTCCCAATAGGTGGCCACTCAGTTACCTTAACTTAACTAAAACTATGAAAACACACATAAGGCGCCAACAGCACAAAAAAATTTAAACACCAAGACATAAAACAAAAAGAACCATCACAGAAGTATCGCCTTGGAACGATCAGTAACACAAAGTTACTGGCGGGCTTAAACCAGTTTTAAAAGCGCCTACCCTCACCCTCAGCTTCTGCTGTGGTTCTGTTATACACAAATATAAACAAGAAATAAGATATTATATTAAAAATATACTTAGGTACCAACGTAAAACATGTATAACGGAAAGCAGGGTGAGCAGCTGTTGAAGGTCAGGTGGTCACAGCGCTAGCTTGGACAGAGCAAGTAAATGCAGAGGGCTAAGTGAACAGCCAATCGATATTAGGGTGGCCACAAAGTCATGCAACAAGAAACACATAATTGGAATAACTTGGATAAATTTGAACCACAACAGCTGTACCGCCTTGGAACTGTCAGTTATAAATAACTGGGGGGCTTAAACCAGTTTTACAGGCGCCTAACCTCACCCTCAGCTTCTGCAGTGGTTCATAACATTTAGTTGGTTCTTCGGTCCTCGTGGTGAATCTCTAACTAGTCAATGAATCATCAAGAACAAACATATAAATCAAGATAAACATCCTGATGAATCAAAACCCAGGACTCACAGATTGAGTAAGCTGTCCGACGATGGAGATCCCTGGGCGCCGAATAACCTACTAACTCCGGAGCAAAAGAAAAACACCAGTTGAACCCCGGTGGGCCAAGCAACAGACAAGAAGCTCTGGCAAAAAGCGTCTTTAACCAAACATTATATTTGAAAATCAATTCCTAGTGTCTACGATAAAATTTAGGAAAGGTTTTTCGAAGTTTATGATACCGATAGCCCTGTTGGAATAGTTTGGCCGTTAAACATTTAGTTCAAGCGTTGAAGTCTGTAACATGATTGCAGACTCTAGCAAACCTAATAAATTGCGAAATGTATACACCATAAGAAGCTCGACGAGGAACGTCATTATCCAAAAACGGAAAATTTACTATATCAAAATCAAAGTCATCGCGCTTATCATAAATTTTAGAAGAAACAAATCCATTTGCAACAGAAAGATGTAGATCTAAAAAGGGGGATTCGGTATCTGAGATACTGGCTTTTTTCAACTGTAGCTCAGGTGGATAAATGTGATTGACCATACCTTTAAGATAAGGGTTGTCAATGTTCAAAAGGTCATCGAGGTACCTTAAAGTGGAATTAAAAGCCTCGATAATATCAGATTGATTATCATGGTTAAGAGAATCCATGAAATCTATTTCATAGCTGTATAAAAATAAATCAGCTACGAGAGGTGCGCAATTTGTACCCATCGGAATTCCAACAATTTGTCTGTATAACTTAGTCCCAAATCTAATATAAATATTATCCAGGAGATAGGATAGGATAAGGCGTCGCACACATTCTGACTTGACTAAAGTGTATACCGACTTTGGTCAGAGGAAGTGAAAAAAAGCCTTTCTGTCATTACATGCCAAATAAAGTAAACCATAGTTTTAATGCTCTTTTGAATGTCCACTCTATCAAATCCAGAAGTTTTTCTTTTATTAGATTATGTGGTAATATTGTATACAAAGTAGAAAAATCATATTTGGACAAGCTCGTCGCGTGGAACCCTTTACACCTCAATTTACTGAGCACCTCACCAGAATTTTTATTGACCAAAACCATTTTTATTTTAAGTTTCATATACTGTCTCACAGCATCTTATAACATGAGATCTGATAGCAGTAAGACAGGAAGTTAATAAATTAGAAAGTTCAGTAGTAGTACACGAGCTAGAATTTGCAATAAATCTAGCTTTATTACGAGTACGAGTTTCATGTTGCATGGCTTTGTGGCCACCCGAATTTAATTTGGCTGTTCACTTAGCCCTCTGCATTTTACTTGTTCTGTCCAAGCTAGCACTGTGACCACCTAATACCTTCAATAGCTGCTCACTCTGCTTTCCGTTATTCATGTTAAACGTTGGTATCTATGTTTAGTATTTTCTTAATATGATTTTTCTTATTTCTTGTATATCACTGAACCACTGCGGACGCTGAGGGTGAGGTTATGGCCATGTAAAATCGGTTTTTGATGATTCATTGACTGGTTGGAGATTCACCACGAAGACCGAATACTTGATGATTCATTGACTGGTTGGAGATTCACCACGAAGACCGAATAACTAACTAAATGTTATGAACCACTGCAGAGGCTGAGGGTGAGGTTATGGCCATGTAAAACCGGTTTAAGCCCGCCAGTGGCTTTGTGTTACTGATCGTTCCAAGTCGATACTTCTGTGGTGGTTCTTTTTGTTTTGTGTCTTGGTGTAAAAAAATTTTTGTGCTGTTGGCGCCAGTTAAGGTAACTGAGTGGCCACCTGTTGGGAAAATAGCTGCTCATTCGGCTTACGATATGTTTCATGGTGTGGGTGCCTGATTGTTAGTTTGGTTTTTTCCCACCTCGGTTTTTGGAGTGGGAATCTTTTTCTGATTGCGCCTTTTCCTGATCTTTGCCTACTTGTACCTTTTTAAGCCCGCCAGTAACTTTGTGTTACTGATCGTTCCAAGTCGATACTTCTGTGGTGGTTCTTTTTGTTTTATGTCTTGGTGTATAAAAAATTTTTTTGTGCTGTTGGCGCCTTATGTTTGTTTTCATATTTTTAGTTAAGTTAAGGTAACTGAGTGGCCACCTATTGGGAAAATAGCTGCTCATTCGGCTTACGATATGTTTCATGGTATACCTGATTGTTAGTTTGGCTTTTCCCACCTCGGTTTTTAGAGTGGGAATCTTTTTCTGATTGCGCCTTTTCCTGATCTTTGCCTACTTGTACCTCTTTGTATGGTCTTTTGTAAAGCTTAGATAACCAATACATCGTAGGAAGTTTGTCTTGGCCTTCACTGACACAACCAGAAAACTTAACAGATAAATCGTTTAAGTGGGCATAAACTACAGGCATTTCATCAGTATCTGTCTTAAGATAAGCCCTGGTACCATATCGAGACGGATCAATCGGTAGGTGGTGCGAAAACCGGAGTACCCGGGGAAAAACCACCTGACACACCCGCAAGCAGAACGTGGCTTGTCCCACATGTGACTCGTGCCCCGAGCGAGGCGCGAACCCACATCGGTGAGATGATCGAATGATCAAAAGCACTGAAGTCAGCGACCTTAACCACTCGGCCACGGGGGCCGCCCTGGTACCATCAAGCTCCTGTTTTAAGGTATAACGTAGTGAAGCCTATTATAAACGACCACAACATTGTTTGCGGCTTTGTCCGCCGGAACCAAGACATACTTTCTATGAAATTCTTGGATACCCTGCTTCAAATGCCTAAATGACGATATGGGTTTGGAGGCTTCAAGGCGGGGGCCTTTCTGAACCAGAATTTTATGGTGACTTGGTTTACAAATTTAAGAAACCTATAGGGTGGAATTATTTTTCTTTTCAGTTCAGAAAAATAATTGCACGTTACAGACGTATAAGTTATTACTTGAATGTTATGCGACACTCCGCATGCTTAGTTTTTAACCCAGTCATTGTTTATATCTATGCTACCTTCTTTAATTGCACACCGGTGGGTCGGGCGTCAGACTCTTTTAGTTTGTTCGGGCCGGAACTTCTTTTCTGTTGCTTGGCCCACCGGGGTCCAACTGATGTTTTTTTTTTTTTTTTTTTTTTTTTTTTTTTTTTTTTTTTTTTTTTTCCGGAGTTAGTAAGTTAATCGGCGCCCAGGGATCTCCATTGTCGGGCAGCTTACTTAATCTGCGAGTCATCGTTTTGAATTATCAGGATGTTTATCATAATTTAATTGTTTGATCTTGATGATTCATTGACTAGTTTGAGATTCACCAAGAAGAACAAAGAATAAACTAAATGTTATGGACATTGCAGAAGCTGAGGGTGAGATTATGGCAATAAAAAACCGGTTTAAGCCCGCCAGTAATATTATATTGCTGATCGTTCCAAGGCGATACTTTTCTGGTGGTTCTTTTTGTTTTATGTAATGGTGTTTAAATTTTTTGTGCTGTTGGCGCCTTATGTATGTTTTCAGTTTAGGTAACTGAGTGGCCACTTATTGGTAAAATAGCTGCACATTCTGCTTACGATATGTTTTTTTATGGTATAAGTACCTGATTGTTAATTTAGTTTTTCCCACTCCGGTTTTTTGGAGTGGGAATCTTTTCTGATTGCGCCTTTTCCTGATCTTTGCCTACTTTTACCTTTTTATATCATATTGGTTGCCAACAAATATGCGTTATATCTAAACCTATGTTGATAAATAATTGTCCTATCAATTATATGCTGCCACTATGAGCTTTCTATGGCTACTGGTAGTCAAGACTAGAGATATATGCGACCTTCATGGTATAGTCCTTAATAATTCGGTTATTTTTCTCTAATTTAAGCATATTTTTTAATATTCATGCCACAAAAATATCGAAATATTTATATTATCTGATTAAAAAATCATAGAACGTTGTCCTAGTAATCAGTTGATACAAATATCAGCTCTCTATGTCTATCAGTAGCCAAGCTTCATTTGCTTTTTGCACATACACCACATAAATATTTCTCGAATTACTCCCATTTCTGAAGATATTATTTATGTTCATGAAAATGAAAATGCAATGGCTTATATATTTAAGTATAGTCAAGATGGTATAATATTGCCCACGCAATCATTAGATGATATTTTCAGCACTTAAGTGCTCTTGGATGACGAGATACAAGGCATTGTGTAGGTTTACCAGTTTAATGTTTTCATTTCTAACGTTTTCATTAATATTCATGAGATTGAAGAGCAGATTGTTTTTATACAAGACTCATGGGTGATATTTCTTTTCCCTAGCGTTCATAATATACAACTTTCAACATTCTAGGTTTATACACAGCTTTGGTGTGTGATTGTTGTACGTATATCCCCTATTTTTCTATGATTTTTCTCAAATTTCTTATGCTTTTTATAATTAATATTCATGACTTATACCTAGGTCATACTAGGGCTTACGTACGCTGCGGACGCTGCGGATAGGTGTTCCGTATCTGTCCGTCCAATCCGTAACGATTCGTATTTTATCCATAATGTCCGTAACTGTACGTATCGTATCCTCACGGGCGCAGAAGATCCGCGGGCAAATTTTCATAACTGTCAAAAATTCATGCGCGGATGGACGATCGGTAATGGTAGGTAATGGTACGTAACTGAAGGCATTTATTCGAATCTATCCGTATCTAATCGGTATAAAAAACGTATCTAAACGTATCATTCCGCGATAAAGCATTTGTTGCGGATCGATACTGTTCCATATGTGTTGTTTCGTTCGGTTGCGGTCTTTGTCGTTTACATACTTTTCGATACAGATACGAACACGTAATATTACGGTTCGCCTGTCTCACTTAACCGGTGGCACCATTGCGTTTTTTGTCGGGTTTTTGTACACAACATACAAATATTAGATTTTGACAATTGGCACCCATCAGGAATGTAAATGTACAAGTGTTATTTAAGGGTATACCAATTGTCAAAATCTAATACTTTTTCATTTATTTCTTGAGAAAACACGCTATCTAAACATTTTGCAGCCGATATAGTAAACAGTATCCCAAATATTGACCTTTTATGCACCAGTCATTTGTATCCACGACCCCCCTATGGCCGGGGAATAGCGGGGCTTTTAACTTTTCGAATTTTAAAGTCCGGGTAAAATTCCCGCTTCGCGGGGCCAAATCTTTGTTAAAATCCCTGTTAAAAGCCCCGGCCCTCCGGGGACTTACAATAATGAGGAGTGACGACAAATGACCTAAGACATTTGAATAATTTTACTAGCATATTCCATGGTGCTTAGATTAGGCATAAGCTAGCCCAGCGGTTTCAGAGTCCTACAGACACACACCAGAGAGCAGTTGGCATCAAATGAACTTTATACATGCTCTTGAAATTTTGCATACTATAATACAACAACTGCGGCTTGTTCTCATGAAGTTAAAGTATATATTAAATGTGAAAATACAGCTAAGTGCTTAATTCAAATTAAGTTGAATATTCATGTTTGAAAGTGAGGTTTGACACTAAAATGCTATATTGGCGGGAAATTAAAACCCCGGCACATCCTCGGCACTGCCGGGCCTCGCCGTAGGTTGAATCCCGACACTTAAGCCCAGCTATGTCCCTGCTATCCCCGGCCCTAGGGCTGCCGGGGATTTAAATGCATGGTGCATTATTCAAAATACTTTCAAAGACTGTAGTCAAGAAGCTGAAGATCATGTTTATGGTGAATGCTTTTCCTAAAGTTTACACAGCATGCCACACATATGAAAACGGAATCAAACCAGGATGTAACTTGAACAATGCTAATAAGCGTGTTGCTGAGCCCTCTAGAGCTGAGTGTTTGGGCATAACAGTATCTGTATTCAATGTTTGAATGACTCATACAATAATGTTTCTGGAATATCCAGTATCCTTGATAAAAATGTCCGTCATTTTTCTATTATAAAGGTAAAAATGATACAAGTAATAAATTTTGATACACTATTGCGTTTCAACTCACGTATCTATGGCGTATCAAGATAAGAGAAGTACGTCACAAGTACATTGTACATACGTGAGCATACATAGCTCATACTCCTCGATACGTGGCTCATACTCTTCATGTGCCGTGGTGTTACGTTTTTATGTGTGAATTTATAGCACGTACGTAACAGGGCCGATACGCCGTGCATACGTCACACATACGAAAGTAACGTGGCAGGTACGTCGTAGATAAGTAGCTTATACTGCTGATACGTCACACGCTCGTAGCGGTTAACATGCCACGTAACTGTGGCGTATGTACCGCATGCCTTTTGTATCTGTACGTATGTATGACGTATGTGTGGCGTATCCTAGACTCTCTTTACGTATCTACGGCGTATCAGCGGCGTACGTGTGGCGCAACTCGTTTCATTGCTGTGGACTATGTGCGGCGTATTAAGATTATTAGGAATATTTTTGTGGCGTTCCAAGATAATCTGTAAATAAAAAATGACAATAAATGTAAGTAAATATGCATTTCATTCCTCCTATCCCGTCGAGGTGCCAACCAGAGCCGCAAGAGTTGAGCATAAAGTAATGCTAGGGTCATGTTGGAATGGGTAAGTCTAGAAAGATATGTGGTCTGTCCAAGGCCGAAATTATGCGTGTATGTATTGAACTCCAGAACAAAAATGAAGACCACAACAAAATCACGCCACAAATGTGAACATGTAAGTATTTCAACGTATTTCAACGTAAAAGACTTTATTCGAAGGTACCAGTCAGTAACAAACATTATTAGCCCGTATTATTAACAAACATTATTAACCCGTATGTGAAAGTAACTATAGTCGCAATTTTGCGCAATTGTCGGTAAAAATAGGTATTTATTTTATACTTTCGTGCTGTTGGCGCCTTATAAATGTTTTCATATTTTTAGTTAAGTTAAGGTAACTGAGTGGCCACCTATTGGGAAAATAGCTGCTTATTCGGCTTACGATTTGTTTCATGGTATATGTACCTGATTGTTAGTTTGGTTTTTTCCCACCTCGGTTTTTGGAGTGGGAATCTTTTTCTGATTGCGCCTTTTCCTGATCTTTGCCTACTTGTACCTTTTTACAATGAAAATAAATGCACATCAAAACTTGATAAAATTGGTATTTTCATCGATATGAAATTTCACTGATATCAAATCTCACTGATATCAAAAGTCACTAGTGACTGATATCAGCCTATATCTTTACCATAGAGTTTGGATTACTTCTGACGTTTCAATTTACTTGACGTCATTGAATGTGTCTCACTTCAGAATTTCAAACGCCTATAACTTCTTCATTTATGAACGAAAACCTAAAGTATGGGTATTCATTATCTTAGTTAGATCGTAAGGAACAATGTGGTACCAAAGTTGTTTGCGTTTTCATTTTTTTTTTTTTTTTTTTTTTTTTTTTTTTTTTTTTGCATTTTCACCGCCTGCCTTGTGAATAGGAAAATGACCGTGTATTGTATCAAATAAAAAGAAAAGTTGCTTTTTTTTTCGGTGAATACCAAATATATACATTTTATCTCGTGAGTTGAAAACATCAGAATTTTCACGAGTGGCAGCACGAGTGAAAATTTTTATGTTTTCAACTCACTCGATGGAATATATTTGGAATACACCTCAAAAAAGCAAATATCCTCTATAAGTAAGCTTTTGAACGTAACCAATCAGCATCTAAACGTTTGGTTAGTTATAATGCTGTTAAATACCCGTAATTGAACGTCAAAAAAGGAAGAAACCCATATGGTGTCATGGTATCTGTCCGCAGCCAATGATTGATTGTGGGTTGATGCGTTCATTTACGGTGTAGATACGTTAGTGTTACGGTTATGATGCGGAAATATTCAAATCAATACCTTCAGTTACATATCATTACGTATTATTACGGATGTTTCATCCGTGCCCAATTTTTGACTTTTTTCAAAATATGGGCGCGGATGGAATCGGACTTGCATATACAATACGTTAAGATACGGACATATACGGAAAAAATACGGATTGTTACGGACATGACGGATAGATACGAAAGGCCAGTCCGCAGCGCCCGCAGCTTCCGCATGTGCTAGTGTGACTGTAGTTTGACCGAAACCTGTGTTTTCTTGCATCAGATTTGACCGTTATATACGCAAGAAAACGCATCATAAGGTATCTGAAGGTGTACATGTGTATGTCTGCATCTAAACGTAACAGATGGTATCGAAATGTATGTAGTTAAGTATCTTAACCGTACGTATTCGAATTTATCCGTAACTATCTACGAACGTATCCGTATCTTTCCTGAACTACCCAAATTTATTATATGGCAAGTGATGAAATATAGAGAAATATGTACTAAATATAACCAATATTTGAAAAAGTTATATTTTCACATGTGAAAATATAAAAAAGTTATATTTTCACATGTGAAAATATAAGATTTGGGAATACGCAAATTGCGATTCCACCGTTTCATTTCTAATTAATACATAACTAAATTTTATAATCTATGCCATTGTTGACGCAATGAACGTTCACACACAACAGCGACGTAATGACGTGACGTAATGACGTCATTTAAGATTTTGACGTCATATGCTTTAGCGCGCAACGTTACAATGACTGCATGCAATATAATAAAAAGAAAATTCAAGTTTTTGTCGTGAATATGACTTTTATTTCATCTCGTGAAGTGAAAAATTATACATTTCATAATATAAAAAATTTTCACTTCACTCAATGAAATAAAACTCATATTCACTCCAAAAACTTGAATATCCTCTATTTATTCGTATTTAAAGGTAATGAATTCATTAAGTACCGTTAGCCCCGCACACAAAATTCTACGGATCGCTACGTATAGTATTCGCAACTATCCGCGGCATCCGTAAGCGCTAGTGTGACCTAGGCATTAGCAAAGTCAATGAGTTGAATATTAGGTATTTATGTTAAAGGTACAAGTAGGCAATGATCAGGAAATGGCGCAATCAGAAAGAAATTCCCACTTCATAAACCGAGGGGTGGGGAAAAACTAAAATGACACTTATGTACTTATACCAAGAAAACATATAGTAAGCCGAGTGAGCAGCTATTCCCCAATAGGTGGCCACTCAGTTACCTGAACTGAACTAAAATATGGAAACGTATATAAGGCTCAAACAGCACAAAATTCGACTCCAAAACACAGAACAATTAGAACCACAACAGAAGTTTCGCCTTTGGAACGATCAGTAATATAAAATTACTGGGAGGCTTTAAAGGCCTACTTCTGAAGGAGCTCAAACTGGTACCACTGTTAATTAGGTAAATGACCCTTAATGGTGCAATATGGTCGATAGATCAAAGGGCTGTCATAATGGGGTGATAATCACATCTCTGCAGGGTGCCATAATGAGGCACCTAAAAGATAATGAATTTAGTTCTACTGTTTATTGAGTTTATGGTACCTGATAACCTGTGTAATAAAACTGCCTCCATCTGCAATCAGTATTGATTTTACCTATTTTGAACCCTACCCGTATTCTGAGTCATTGTAAGGGCACTAGGTTTTCTTATGCCCTGTCCCTTATCAAATGACCCTCAATACACATAGAAATAGGTCTTTAAGGGTAAACATTACTATTGTTTATGAGCATACTGCTTGCGCAACGTCGGCGTTTAGTATGTGCATGTAACGCGTAGTTTATAACGTCGTTTTGTTTTGATTTCTCAATGACGTTGCAAGCTGTAGAATTTTATTATGTCTGTTTCTGCATAATTAAGCCCTAAAGCGGGTATAGATATTGTTCATTTTTATTTTAAAAGAAGTTCTGTGGCAATTGATATACCCAAGTTTGTGTATAAGGTTAATTATATGTGAAAACATTTATTTCGCTATTGATGACGTCACATAAATATACGCGACGTCAATGCAACATTTGGCGTTAAATGGAAAAAGGCGGGAATATTGAACGTTTTTTCTCTATATCTTCCAACGCAATCCGGTGACCCCCACTTTTTATTTGAACTTTTAAATGGTTACCATGTTTCCTATCTGTTGGTGCGATTTAATCAAAATCATATGCGTAGTTTAGGAGATATCGAAAAAATACGTACTTTTTCCAGGTTTGAAAAGATGGCGGGAAAGTTGATTTTTCATGTATTCTCCTCAGTTTAAGAGTAAATAGTATCAAAATGTAAGAAAATAAGACTCATCGTGTGTTTAAGTTGTTTTTACAGTAATGATTTATATATTAAAACACATGTCCGCTACGAGTGCGGTTTTCTGAAATTCACGAGAAACATCCAAAAAGTTCTGATACCATGGATACGAGGCCGGTGACTCCCCACTTTTATTTCGATTTTAGTCCAAGGATGCAATTATCTTGAAGCATAGGAAATTTCATGAAAATCATATGCGGGAATTAAATAGTAATGTTTCCCTTTAAGCGTAACTGTCCGGCCAGTCACAGTAGTTTAGAGCATACACTTGGTTGGATACATGTATGTGTATTTTTGTAAGTACAGCCAATTCTTTTTAATCACAGGTGGACGTGGAAACTATGTTATTTTAAACCATGCAAATGTGTTCGTTGGTGAGAAAAATATGAACAGTTATGAGAAGGTTTATGGCTTAAGCAGGAATCATAAAATAATTACAGAATTGCATTGAAAAGGTCATAGCAACTTTACAGGATCAGGTTTATAATCATGTCAGTTGTAGCATTTTATTTTGTATTGGCGCAATGCGATTTAGGGTACTTTATTAGCACAAATACGACATGTTTACTACTTTAAACATAGGTACATGACATCTTTAGCCCTCTGCATAACACTATGTCTATTAACAATAGTTTCACTGATAATTTAATTAGCAATTTAAGATAAATGATAAATGTGGTTGTATTTGTAAGACATTTATTTTCAGCATATTTGCACCAGTTTGACCTCTGACCTTCCTGTGTATCGAATCCATGTGTCAGTTTAATCGTTGTAGCAGGTCTCTGGGTCTTTCGTTATAATGTAGCAGCTGTTTTTATTTATTTTGTGACATTTTCGTGACAAAAAGTACATATTATGAAATTAAGTATTACTTTTCTTACAAAATGCACTTGGTTGACCTTTAGCCTCACTGTGACCTTAAAATGCAAATTCACGCTGGGCATCCGGCCCTATGTTATTTGTAGTAGCCTAAGGAATAATTCTAGTCTGGATGCCGAACATTATCAAAAAACTGCCTTCATGAGTTATCGTAGGAATTATGCACGGCCGACTAGTACGGCCAAATGGCGTATTCTCGCTGCGATATACCACAACAACCATGAAATTTTACTTAAAGTTGGGTGTTATTCTTGATCTCATATTGTTTTACTTCAAATATACTCCCATGTAAAATTTGGCAGTGGACTGGTACTGGTAAATTTTGTGCCCTCCGTTGGCCAAATCGGCTAATAAGGCCGAAATGAACAGCGCAAAAAGAAGCTTGGCTCGGCCACGGTTTTCATAACTGACTCAGTACCCTTTCATTCCAAACCTTACCGGTGTCCCGTGAGAAATGGACGGTCACTTGACTGGTTCACGATTTACGTGATAGAACGTAGCCATGGATCGAAACCCTTATCAACTAAACCTCTTTTGTCATGCCGAATATTATATAAAATTTCCATTTAAAAAGAAAAGCTTGCCCAGCTTTGGATGATAAAAGCAGATGTGTCAGTCTTCTAGAGCGCATGTGTCGGTTTTTGAAAATTCTATAACACAAGCGGACAGCTGCACACCAATATTTACATCCAAGGATTCATGGATGTACTATTTTTAGATGCAATATCCCAATACTATAATTTTTAGTTGTTATCTGCTCGCTGGTGTAGCCGACGTATGTGAGGCGATTAAGTAGGAAATGCGCTTAAATAGGGAAAACCCGTTCAGGTGAAGAAAGAAAATTGCACTTATCTCGAAACTTAGGTAGGAAACGTAAGAAAACTTACCAATGTTTCATATGAGCCACATCATGAGAAAACTGACTTTTTATAAACAACGATATAAGCATAGATCAGCTGAGCATTCTCATCAGTGCTTGTGTTTCAATACAAAAGTAGTAGGTCTACAATCCCTTTGTTTCCTAAACCCAAAGCGTCAAGAGTGCTCAGTCAACTTCTGTGGCTGTGTAACATTTTGCTTGTCTAACCTGACCGGATACCACAAAGACAACTTTGAACGCTCGCGGAGTATTTAATCAAAACGAAAGTCTTGTTATCAGCATCTTTGCAATAATGCAGCAAATGTGTTGTCCCCTTTCAGTCATATGCAATTGTAATATTGGTGATTATTGTAAAATGTTCGTTTGTTTGTTTGTTTTTCATTAACTGACATAACCACATAATCTTGCTGAACTATCTTCTATGCCTGCTTTGCCTTGTTTAAAATTCGATCAATTCTGCCTCTTTAATAATACTTACCGATTTGGTCTCTTAAAGGTCTCGATGGGCATTTACCTATAAAATGCTGGCAATTGTTTCTTCGAAATGTTAAGATTATACCAATGCTAGATAAATATGTTAACACAAACACACACATGCCAAACATCTATCTTGTCTGTTTATCTACTGATGCAGTCTGATCAGAGTCGTCGACAAACTGCGTGGTTTTCAGCATAACGCCAAAGCTGAGTTATGATCCCAGTAGCCGCAGTTAATTTTGTTTGTTTGTGTTCAACCATTGATGAACCGAAGGTTCATGGATAAAATCAACTGCCTCAAACATACACCCAACATATTATTACAATAAAATGCCCAAACAAGTACCTAGCATTGATATGTTGGGGGTGGGGGAGGGTGGGTGCAACTCGAGAAAAAAATATCATTTTCACTGTCCTTTCTGGACCATGGTAACAAATGGTTAATTTGTTGTAAAATAGTGTGTAAAAGAAATAAATAAAACGTCTAACAAATAGGGGTGTAACGATATACCGATATATCGGTATACTGCGGTACGGTGCTCGCGGTACGGTATACCGGTACGCCCATACAAGGATTCCGGTATATCGTAACACAGTCCGGGTTTTATACTAACACCCAAAATAATCCAAACGAGTAGTCCAGGGAACAACCTAGGGGGCGACTGGGGCGACTAAGTCGCTTTTTCCGTCGGCACTTCGCTCCCGGTGGACCGGCGGGCGAAGTTTCAGTCGCCGGGTGTTGCTCACGATGAGCCGTTGGGCGAAGTCCTTTTTTTGTGTGTGTGTTTATTTGGGGGGAGTACTTACGGTAATTCAGTAGCGAGTTGCCGTTAATCCGTTATCAATAATGACACCTAGTCAAATTATCACGCATCAATTATCCGTGAACAAAAGGTGTCGAACATCAATCGACACGATTTTGGCCTAATTATGTCCAATTATCATGATTACGGTACAGTGATGTTTTACAACTTTGACACGCGCACTTATTAGCTCCGCCTATTCTGCATCAGATTTTGGTTTTCGTCCAATGATCGATAGCGTTTTAATACGAACTACGTCAGAAAATATTTTCTATAATTAGGTTGTGTAAAGTGAAACTGATACGTGTGTACTGATTGAAGTTTGTCGGCGTCTTCTTTGAAAGTTGGAAGACGCATTTTATATGCGAAAAACATGGATGATTAACAAACGGATTAACTAATCATTCCTTAATTATTCCGGTGAGTCGCGAAAGACTTTACTTTTGTTTTGCTCATCGCCGATCATTATTTTAATTGTCTTTTTACCAAACAATAATTACTCAATTTGGGCCTGAATTCGTACCAAAACTATGAAACTTTACCAAATCAACTTCCAAAATGGAAAGCTGGTTGATCAAACCGGGAAGTATTAAAGCGTAAGGCGGAAAATGCATCTGAGTCAAGAGTCGCCTAGTACGTAACGTCCCAGTTGAGGGTGTATGCCGTATGAAGAGATAGTAAGAAATTTACGAAAGAAGTTTCCCAGAACAGCTTCGACTGGTATACGCAAGACGAGGCAGGCAAGTGGCACTGTTCGATTTGCCGACTTGCTTTTAAAGATCGAGGGTACATGCTCTCGTGGTCACGACACCCCAGCTAAGACTAGCAACCACACCAGACATATATATAATCAGTACAACCACAGACTGTGTATTTACAATGAATGTCGGTAATTTGTGTAACCCGAACCCGAGTTCCGAGATAGCATACCCGAGTTGAAAATTTAAATCTTATAACACAACCATATAAAAGAAAATAAAGAATATTAAACTATTTGCTTTAACTAAATACACCATTTTCCATTACTTTTATAACAAATATTCCAAATATGTAATCTTATTTGCTTTTGCAAGCACTATTTCGGTTTCAAACTTGGTAAAATGTGTAGGCGGAATTTACCAAGGGAAGTAAATCGCGCATAACTAAACAGTAATAAAACACGGTACCGACGGCGGGAACCCGGGGACCAAATAAATATTGCGCGCAAAGATAAGTATGAAAAATACAACAACTGTAGTTTACAGTGTTTTGGTACATATACATATACGTTAACACTAGCAACTAAAGGTCACTTACAAAACCATAATATGTTCGACCATAGTTAAAAGACCACCTAAGCTAAGCCGTCTAGCGAAAGTGGAACGAGGTACTGAAAAGAGCGGAGTGAAGGCTAGCCAGCTGACCCACGAAAGTGCATGTAGGGCTTCATATTCGTCCAAATCTGTTGATTTCTCTATATACTGACGTGGTTTTGTAAGGCTAGTGATAATGATTTTTTGCATTGTTTTATTTACTTTGCATGTTATGTTAACATAACGTTTGATTATTCTTGTGAGGCTTTCATGTTAGATCATAAGGCGTGGCTATGATTCTTTAGAAATCATGGGAGGTGGGGCTGGAAGTTTTCTTTCATATGTTTTCATTTGTTTGTCAAGTCATATGATCTTAACGTCAGATTTTCATTTTGTTACAATATTTTCTATTAGTTGCTTTTGGTCACATGTAGGCCTAAGTAATCATATGACTATTTAATTCCAGTTTTGGCGCTAAGAATCGCGCTCTGCTCATAACTTTTCTGGCCAGTGAAAAGGTTTGACGTTTTTGTCCGAAAATGGCATCTGAAAAATTTCCCCAGCCCCCCCCCCACTCCCAATTTTCTTACTATTTTGCTATATTTACAAGTTTTCATGATTCTTTCATGATGTTTCATTTGATTTGAATATTTTCGTAAATTGTGGGCTACTTCGTTGACCTGTATTTTTAACTTGTTTTCTCATGTATCATTGATTATACATGCATTTAGGTGGGCTTTAATTGCCTTTTATTCTAATTCAAAATATTTAAACGTGAATTTGGCTGAGTGAAAATGTTATTTTCTATTCCGCCAATAAATTGCATTTTTAAGCTATTTCTGTATTATTTATTTTTAAAACCCGAACATGCAATAATTATATCTAATGAAAGTAGTGTTTTAATAACTTGTTGGTCTTTTACTATACACAGACAATTGACCCAGTTAAAAGTTCAAATTCTGCACATCTTCCTGTACTTGAAAACCAATAAATAGATATAGATTGCAGAAGCTATATTTCCTCAGACTGAGTAAAAATCTGAGTTTGCGGTACAAAGTGTATATATATAGTTTGACCAAAATACGCCACGATGGCAAAGTGGTAGAGCATCGGACTCCGAATCGAGAGGACCTCAGGTACTGGGTTCGACGCCCACTGGCGACACCATTTTCATGTCCTTAAACATAGCACATTTACTACCCATAGTACTGGTAAATACCCAGGAAGCGGTGGCTCCGTCTCGATATGACTGAAAAATGTTGACTTGGACGTTAGACATGAAAACAAACAAAAAACAAACGCAAAGTGGTCCATTGAAACGATAAAACACCCCATAAGAATACGTATTTACAAAATCACCAGTTACGTTACCACTTAAACCGCTGTCACACTATCGCGTATCCACTCCCTTATCTACGGCGTATCGTGATACGAAAGGTACGTCACGCGCACGTCGTACATACGTAAGCATACGTAGCTCATACTCCTCGATGCGTAGCTCGATCATACTCCTCATACGCCGAGGTACTACGTTTTATTTGCGTGTGCACTTAAAAATTCATAGCACGTACGCGGCAGGTTCGATACGCCACACATACGTGGTTCACACGGAAGCATACATACGCCACACATACGTGGTTCACACGGAAGCATACATACGTCACACATACGAGGTGGGTCCCGGGAAATCATAAACATGTTTAATAACTCGCGAACGGTTGGTTAAAATTTAAAGATAGTTTTATGCTTTTAAACTACATTTCTACAGAGAAATCAGTAAAATTATTAGTTCAATTGCTTACAAATTGTAAAAGTTATCAGTGGCGGATTTAGAGGGGGTTCAAGGGGTTCGCTCGAACCCCCCTCTGGACCCAAATTATTTCATTTTCAAGGGGAATTTTAAGAGATTGTTTGTGAAATAAGGCAAACGAACCCCCCTTTTCTTCATTTGAACCCCCTCTTCTGAAATCCTGGATCCGCCCCTGGTTATGGACATTTACATGATGGTGTATCAGCGTAACCGGAGCACGTTGAAAATCATTTTGCTACGTTTTTGTGGAGGGGTGGATGAATGGTTTGTATGCAGTCTCTTTATTAGAGCTGTAATGGTGATGAATATTGTCATCTAAGCATTAAGGATTCTTAGTTAAAATGATAGTCAATTATTTGAGATAGAAATGATAAAAAGACAAAAATAGCATGATCAATTCCATTTTATATGAGGGACAACCAATTTTTTTAGACTGAAATAAAACAAAAAGATGTCGCTTGTTTTAAACGACAACAAGAAACAAGCATTTAGAGTATTTAAAGAAAAATGCACACAAAATCATCACTCAATCATTAATGACACATTAGAAGGTTGATTTTATAAACCAATTTTGTTAAAAATACTTAACTGGAAAAAAATGTAACGGAGTGTCTAATTTTGCGCCGTAATACATACATTACGTCACTATTTTCCAGTAAAATAATTTCACTATGTTGTAAAAAAATTGTATAAAATCAACGCTGATGGTGGAAATAATTTCAAACTTCCAAAAACTTATCTTACATAGTTACTCGTGCAACTGTTAGCGCTGTGTAATGCCATCTCAACTCGCAGTTACAGGAACTGTTGAATTTAATCTTTATGAATTTCAAAAAGGAGTTTTTGACGTGCGCCGTAGACACCTACCCCTCTTGGCATAAATGCATATAACTATGTTGTGTAAAGGACCAATTCATCCATATTTGTACGAAATGTTTATTAGATGTATGCAAAGAGATCATATAAATTTCACGCAATTCTGCATACACATTCTTGTTTTATTACAAATGTCTACGTATTTCTGGGACAGGCCCCGTACGTGGTTCACACGGAAGCAACGTGGCAGGTACGCCGTAGATAAGTAGCTCATACTCCTGATACGTCACACGTAGGTCGCGGTTAACATGCAACGTAATCGTGACGTATGTATAGCGAACCTGTCGTATCTGCTATTTATGTGTGACGTATGTGTGGCGTATCCTGAACTCTCTTATTGTATCTACGGCGCATCAGCGACGTACGTGTGGCGTATCTCGCGTATAAGTGGTGTATGTGCTACGTATGTGCTACGTACGTGTCGCTGCTGTGGAGTATGTATGACGTTTTAGGAGTATTAGAAATATTTTGTGGCGTTCCAAGAGAATCTTGATGCTGTTTCTGATTGCGCCTTTTTCTGATCGCTGCCTACTTGTACCTTTCTTTATGCATGTTTTCGATTTTCCGTGATCAGTCAGTGATCAGATGTTTCTCAAGTCCGGGGTGCCGTGCAGGGTTCTTTCAGGGTTACGCTTGGTGTAGCCTCTGTCTTCTCTGTCTTTGTTCATGTCGTGTTACGACCAGGTTTGGGAGCTTGAAAATGCCCCCCCCCCCCACCACCACCACCACCATCACATTTTTTTTTCTTCCGTAATCGGTGTTAATCTAGATTTTCTAGATCTATCCGGTGGCATCTTCGACCTCTGATAATTGATAACTGTAATGTGCGAATTGCATGAACAAAGTGAAGCATCCTTTTGTTCTTATAGGTATTAAAAGACAATTGGTACAAACAGATACGCCGCAGATAAGAATGGAACGTAGTACATACGCCGTTGTATGCATGGGCGAAAACAAAGGCGCAGATCACTGCTCAGCTGATCAACGTCTTTGTTTTCGCTACACAGATAGTACAACCCATCTTGTGCTAAAATGCGAAATTAAGAGCGTCTAGCCTGTAACTGTAACAGTCCATCATTGGTCAGAACCTCAAATTGTTGGTTTTCATTTTGATAATTGATGGCTATACGACAAATTATTTTCATACGGTTTATCTCCCATAATTGAGCCGCATCATGAGAAAACCGGATTTTTGCATATGCGAAAGAAAAGGCGCAGATCAGCAGTGCAGTAACTGCACAGCTGATCAGCCCATTTGTTTTCGCTACTCGGATAGTACAATTCCTCTTCTACTTATAGCCAAAATTTCAAGCTTCTAGCCTGCTTCTGTGACTGTACAGGTTGGTTTGTGTCGCACCTGGTCGGAAATCCCGAAGACCGGTTTTCTCGCGTCGCGGCTCTTGTAAGCGGTTGAATCATTTGTTATCATAAGAAATCTTCAATATCTGTGTATGCGGATAAAAAAAGAACGAGAACATGGAGAAGGCAATGATCAGGAAAATGGGCAATCAGAAAAAATCTCACTCCAAAAATCGAGTTGGGAAAAACTAAAAACAATTAGGTACTTATAAAGAAAACATATCGTAGTCCGAGTGAGCAGCTATTTCCCAATAGGCGGTCACTAAATCATCCGAACTTTACTAAAAGTATAGCGATACCTCTACCCTTATAAGCTACTTGATTAGTCCTATAAAAATTACGAAACAAACATGCAACTCATGGGCACATGCCGACTTCTCCAACAATATGTAAATAGTTAGACTATATATATATACTGGAATATTTTATATTTTAGATTTTACTGTCCATGTCCATTTTCAATTTAGTCTAAATCAGAATAATTTCGACACACAGTCATCTGACATTTCAGCAGAGCATCACGCAAACATGTCCATGTAATATTTACCCCCTTTAAACCCTTTTCATATAGTGATCTATAGTGAAACTGGAGTTTTACAGGAGTATACCCATTTTTCGTAATTATTTTGATCCAAAACATCAAGTAGCTTATGAGCTCATATTCTCTTGAAAACATAGATTGTGTGTACAACAGCAGTCGCACATTAGCGTATACCAAAACGCGCGCCGGGCGTATGGAAAATCTCAACACGCTGAAGATTTAAGACGTATGAAAATTAATTTGTTCTTTTAACTCGCTTTAGAAGTCAAACAGCAGTGCGTGACTGGGGCTTGTACCGGACGTATAAAATAGCTCAAATTTTTAGTACGTTTGTGTTACTCCCAAACATGCTTAGCGCACTACAGGCGCGCGGAAAACGTTCAACACGTGTCTCACACACGCTTGGGGCACGGTCAAGATGAATCGGAGAGCGCATGCAGCGTACACTGGCATGCCTAAAAGATCACGGCGTATTCAACTCGCCTGTAACGCGCGTGGAACTTATTCGAAACGTGTAAGACACACGCCCTGAACACTCCAAGCTTCTACAAAAAATTTAAGCATGCTTTATTTATTTATTTTTTTTAGCCCAAACGCGCCTGGAGCGCGCAGCGACTTACAGACGCGACGTGAAAAGTTTGGGTACAACTGCGGAACGTCACATAACGTCACCTGTAAATAGAGGATATTTACTTTTTTGAGGTGAATACCAAATATATTTCATAGAGTGAGTTGAAAACATCAAAATTTTCACGAGTGCATAGCACGAGTGAAAATTTAGATGTTTTCAAGTCACGAGATGAAATATATTTGGTATTTACGGTTAAAAAGTAAATTTTCCTTTCTTTTTATTTTATACAATACACGGGTTTTTTTTCCTATTCACAAAGCAGGCGGTGAAAATGCAAAAACCAAAAATTTTTGAAAACACAAATAATTTTGGTACCACATTGTTCCTAACGTTCTAACTAAGAAAATGAATTCCCACACTTTATGTTTTCGTTCGTAAATAACGGTGTTATAGACATTTGAATTTCTGAAGTGAGGCACATTTAATGACGTCAAGTGAATGGAAACGTCAGAAGTAATCCTAACTCTACAGTGAAAATATCGGCTGATATCAGTTACTAGTGAAAATATCAATATCAATTCTGCAGTGAAAATATCACTTTTATCCATTTTTGATATCCATTAATTTCACTGCTAAGTATAAAATAAATGACGTTACACACACGATAACGTAATTTTGTCAAAATGCGACATTTATGAAAAGCTGATTCAAACACAAGCATTGTTTTATTTTACGTCCAATCATTATGAAAATTTGCATGCAGAAAAAATAGTTCAGAAGTATTTTTTTTAAAATTGGACGGGGACATTTTTGAAACGCTATAAAGCAATGAAATTAAGAATGTTGCAATGAAATAATTAACGCAATATTTACGTCAGCAGAAGCATTTTGACATTCAAATATTAAGTAAATATGATAACAACTAACAATTTACTTGATTATTGCTTTTAAAAATCAACCCTTGAAAACAAATTAATAGTTACAAAACTTACCGGAGTCATTTTTCGCCGCAATCTTACTACCCGTTGATGCAACCAGTGTCAAAATTATGTCATTTTTTGTCTGACGTCCGTGCAGTTTTGCACCTCAGTTTCGCAAATTTCTTAAACAAGAAAAGATATGACACAAAGTGTCATATCAATTGACTCAATTATGAAAATATGCTGCATTTACTTTTCTATACGGCTGAAAATAATTAGTCAGGTATCTCCCTTATCTGTTTTATTTGCCACGCATCCGACTTTCATTCTGGATCAAAAATAAAAAAGTGGCATCATTTGTTGTTCTGAAATTTAAATGTTATTTCATCACCTTGTCGTAAAGTAGGACATGGTCATTACAGGGTTTCGATTTATATACATAATATTGTAGTATCGAGTCATTATTGCTTAAGGCCAAGTTTTTTTTTTGAAATCAGTCTACTGGTTTCTGAGTTTTTTTGAAGGGTTTTTATCATTTATGGACATGGTGGCTATATGTTCATATGATCTGTATTTTTATATACACATTGCTCCCCCCTTCTTAGAGATATGGCTTTACAAGCAGTTTCAGAGATCTTTGTAAGTGTTAACGTAGGATGCATGCCGGTTCGAGTACCATGCTATAAGCTAACCATGAGCCTTCGGCTCAGGTAAGCTAACAAGTAAAGCTTATACGCATGTATGGGTGGTTGAAGAAAATCATCTTGATATGTTAGCGTTTAATCAGTTTTGTCATTCATTGAGTCATAAAGATGTAGGAAATGATGATTCTCTTTAATACAGCCAATGTTTACATTAGGTGGGAAAGACGATGTATGTAGCCAGTTCGTTGGGCTTTCTGGTCAACTCGTACCCGAGTCAACTCGTACCCAAGTCAACTCGTACCCATTTTGGTCAACTCGTACCTACTTTTTGGTCAACTCGTACGGCCCAAGTCAACTCGTACCTACTTTGGTCAACTCGTACCCAGTTTGGTGAACTCGTACCCATTTTGGTTAACTCGTACCTGTTTTGGTCAACTCATACCTATATCAGATAGATAGATAGATAGATAGATAGATAGATAGATAGATAGATAGATGTTATGTTAGGTGAAAATAATGTTAGGTAGGTTGGTAGGTAAGATGGGGTGAGGTGAGGATAAGGTTCCATTTTATGTCTATCATTGTTTTTCAGTAATATGATATATGATGCACCTTCTTCTTATATTCTACTTTATTTAAAGTCGCTTCCATATACATGTAATACATATTTACATATTCATCTGTTGAAATTGGCTTGCTAAAGGCCACAACAAACGATGCCCCTGACAAGGATAGAATCGAGGACCTTTCAGCCCAAAGCATCGGCTAGAATATGTGTTAAGAACTTGGTCAGTAATCTTGAATCTTGAATCTAGATTTCAATTCACAAATACACGAATAAATATTATAGGACCCGATGTGGATTCACGGCATTTTCATATTTCTGTCTCATAAAAATGGGTATGGGTAATTTCTGTTAATCAGTTTTCAAAAATTAACAGAAACTACCCATTTTATACAATAATATGAGACAGAATCCTGACAATGCTATGTTTTTTTTTGCAGCAGGTAATCTTGTTTCAAACAATTTTGTTTCTAAATCCAAACTTTCCCGTCTCTAGCCATCTTCAGTGCTTGTACAGCTCGGTTTGTGTCGGCCCAACGCACCTAGTAATATTTTGTTAGATATTTCAAAAACGAAACGACTGCAAGTCTTCAAATTCTCTACATGAACAAAATTAACCATTTTCAAACAGAATGCTGAAATTTTATCGCAATCGGCGTTTTCTGTCGAAAATAATCAAACTTTTGGATTTTGTAAATGATAATCCAATTAAAGATCATCATCATCATCATCATTGTAATTTTTTGATTGTTTGGCACACTTATAATAGGTGAAAATCGGCTCGTGTTATTAATTGACTTCTTTATGGCCTTCTTTTATCTTGGTTTAAACAATATTTATTTCGTATAAAGTACATGGGTAAATATATACAATGCCATGTGAGACAGGATCTGACATTAAGCATAAAGCTTTTGTCAATCTTATTTTCTGATAGCAACAATTTGGTAAAATAAAGATAAACTTTAAATTATACTACCTGTTATACCATTTTTGTCCAAGATAAATTCGGCTTTAGGCGTGTTTGCATTTCTGTTTTTCATACCATGAGGCTCAACTTTAGTTCTTTAAAATGATTCTCTATTTTTGTAATACTCCATGCCATACCTTTAAAGAACTTTATAAGCCAAGCAAGGTAAGAATAAAAATACTGGGGTACGAGTTGACTTGGGTACGAGTTAACTCGGGTACGAGTTGACCAAAATGGGTACGAGTTGACTTGGGTACGAGTTGACTCGGGTACGAGTTGACCAGTTACCTTCGTTGGCATACTAAATTTTCACCATGTCAGCTGGTGACTTAGTTGAACAAAGAATCGGATAGTTGGTATAAAAACATAACAGAAGACAATGCTTATTGAATAATTTACTGTCTGTTTTTTAGTCATGAAATGCTAGTCATGGACTTTACAGCTGATGTTGATTCTATTGGGTGCCATGTAGAATATGGGTTGTTTTGAATATAAAAATGGTTCAAGGTAGTAATGTAACTAATGTTACATTTTTTTCCAAAATTTTCATTAGGTTTGAAATGGAATTAAAATATGAATACTGGCAGTGAACAGGAATTTTTTATTTTAGGTCTAAATGAGTGTGGAGATTAAATCATCAGCTGTAATGTGACTATGCAGTGGTTACATGAACTGTTTCCAGATTATGTATGACATGGAAATTATATAGGAAGTAATGATTAAATTGAAACTGTGACATGGCATAACTACCGAGATAACAAGATGTAGAACACAGGATATAAATGCCCATGACTAACTCAGCTAATTTTGAAGTACATGTAACAATAGACAAAGTAAATATGGAATATGTAAAAAAAGCTGGACATACAAACGTTACATATTATGCATAATGACTTTGGCTATGATATACATACTACATTGCTCTAAATCAGACATATGTATATAAATGCAAACCAGAAGACTTATGGTTATGTAAACGCTCACCTGAGACCGGAGATATATATTAATAAACTAATTTGACTAGAATGGGAATATACATGTATATAAAACTAGGGCAGAGGCAGACAGCCGTCTGGGCCGAAATATTTTCATAAACATAAACCTTTTGTTCATTTGCTCATTTGCTTTATAGTAAGTTTTTTGCTATTAATTGACATTACCTATTTTTTTGCATTCAAATGCATGGGTGATCTAAGTTGACTTTGCCTTTAAATAGGTCAAGGTCATCCCAGGGTCATGATTTATACAAATTTTGTAGAGCTCCATTGTTTGATGCTTCATGCCAAGTTTCAAAATCATATGCTTTCTGGTTCTGAAGAAGAAGATTTTTAAAGGATTTTTGCTATTTATAGCCATGGCGTTGATCTTGGTAATGTGACTTGGACTATTATACAATATTTTGTACCCCATTCCTAAGGATGTTCCACATGAAGTTTGGTTTTGATTGGCCAAGCGGTTTCAGATGAGAAAATCTTTGAAATTGTGGACGGACGGACGCCGGAGCATGGTTATCCTATAAGTTCACCTTGTGAGCCTTGGGTTCAGGTGAGCTAAAAAGTGTGTATGGGTGACAGTTAATGAAATCTTTACTTAACTTTTTTTTAGAGGTAAAAATTCCAAAGATAGTCTGTAAAAGACCCATTTCAAGAATTAAATTTCTAATGGTTAGCATTATGTATATGTGTACTGAATATGATTTTGTGTACATATTTTTGACATGGTGTATGTTGCAATGACTTTGAACACAAGAAAACAACAAACAAGCAACCCGTCATAACAGAACTTACACGTTTTGACTGGTTAGATTTCGACTTCTTTTGACTCTGGAAAAATAAATGCGGATACATCGCTCCTTTTAAATTGTTTGTGCTGAGTATCAAACATATACCAACTTTAAGTTGAGCATCAGGTTGATTTTTAGTATGAATTTTAGTAGAACAACGTTATTCATAATGTCAAAAGACATAAAAAATAATTTCTCTTGCATGCTTCTTTGACTGTACAGGCTGGTGTGTGTCGGACCTGGTTGGAAACCTGAAGTGTTGGTTTTCTCACGTGAAGGCTCAATTCATACTCAAACAACGAAGATACTAATGCTTTTGTTGGGATGGTGACGTCGATGCTGGCTAAACCGCAAAGTCAAAAGATCCCTGGAATCGGTGCTAGATGCTATCTTGCAGGATTCAATGTCTTTGACGAAAAGACACCTTAGAGCACAAAATGTGCACAGCGCATGCAGCTAACTTTACGACAGAAAAGAATAGAATACAATACAATGGGGCAGAACAGGGTAGATGAGAATTAGAATAGAATAGAATAGAGTAATTTCAATATCACTAGCTGATCCGACATACAAGTCTGACACAAATGTTATTGGTCCATGTGGAGCAATGGCAACCAAGCCCTTGGCTGTATGATGGTTCTTATATGAGCTGAAAAGCACAGATTGTAGCACTAGATTGGATGATGGCTGTTGGAGGAATACCTCAGTACAGTCCACAATGCACCGCGTCTGGTCAAACCCTAGGTCCTTGAATGACTGTGGCATCCTTGATTGAATAAGTGACTTAGGTGGCCACAAGGGTAACTGAGAAAGTACATGTTCCATATGTTTAATCCACTTGCAGAAGATGTCACTCACTGTTGATTGGGAAACACCAAAGCGATGCGCAAGGTCTAGTTCTCTGTAACCCTGTCTTAACCTACACAGCACAAGGAATACTTGATTTTGAACACTCAACACTGGTTCTCTACCTCTCATTGTGGTGTATGAATCATGGATAGGTCTAGTCTGGTAATATATTGAAGAAACACGGTGTCGTTCTGGTTGGAGGAAATCACAAAATGCCAAGAATGTCATATAATCTGGCAGGCCCGTATAAAAACAGAAGTCGATTGGATTTCCTTTGAATCGATCAATTCCAAACAGTTGTTGCTTGCGACTTTCTTCCAATTCTAACTCGAGCTGTCTACTTTTGGCACGCTCTTCATCTAACAGCCTTTTCAACTCTTTGATGGTTTCATCCTTTATCACGTGTGTCTTGGTGGTGGTCACTTCAGAAACCTGAAAAATATTTTACATACACATCAGGAGAAAAATTTATACTGTCCTTGCAAAATCATTAGGAAGCAACCTGTTTTGCATTCTGTCTTTTTCAAAAACATAAAAATTAGTAATCCTTTATATAAATTGATTTTATGTAGTTTTAAAAGGATTTTATATATGCAAATCGATCAAAAGGTAATTTTGTTCTGCATTGTGAACAGACAATGTTGAAATGCTAAAAAAAGGTTTCCAAAGGATCGTGTAAGGAGAGTAGTTATAAGATTTTGTTCATTAGGCCAAAAAAAAAAAAAAAAAAAAAAAAATAAGAATGTTTCCGGTAACATGCCAGAAAAAAAATGGGTCGATAGCATTAGGTCGGGATTTTTTTTTTTTTTTTAGGGAAGCCTTATCATGTAAAGTACCTGAACATAGATATACAGTTTAATCAGAATTAAACTGTTTTCTCGTCCAGTGCACATGCACAGCTTCTAAGTTAAAACTTCAATTCAACATTTGTTATTCTTTTGCCGGTCCGATACTTGAAAAACATGATCTTTTTCTATTTTCGAGTTTTTATTTTCGGAAAACAGGAAAAAATATTAGAGTCGGGGAGTTTTTGACAGGGTCGGTCGGGTTACCGGAAACATTCCTTTTTTTTTTTTGGCCTTACATGACAGTTTGTGTTTTATATTTGCACTGGCCTACATGTATATAAAGCTCATTATTTTATCCATCTTTGTCTAGCATCAGATTCACAAAAAACATTTCCCATAGGATTTCTGATCAGGTCCCACACAAACCATGTACAGCTAATGATTTTTTTGGGATTATAAGGTAGATGCTCAACTGCAAGAAGCAATTTTGATGAACATCACATGTTATACAATTCACTTAGACTATAATTTCAACATTGTTATATCACTCAAAATGTCGCAAAGCTTTGAACATGTTGAAGATGGAACAATATGTATTAAAATACATAATTTTATGCATTGTATGTACATGTAGATATTGTATAAATGTATCCTTGTAACATGTACCCCATGGCATTGTATTTATTTACCAAAACCTACCGATTGATTTGTCTCTGAGAGTGAAATAATCTTGAAAATGATGTAAAACTGAATCTAATATAGAGTATAGCCACTGAAAACCAAATAAAGATCATGGTGCGACACAAAACTTACTGACCCATATTGGGTATGAAAGGAGCAAACTTACTCCGTTGGGCTCTTTTCCTATCTTGTCTTTCATTAAAGATAGCTTCTTGGACAAGGGCGGTGATTTCACTGCAGATTGGACTGTCATGGTTGTAACGATACTCCGCACAGTCGGTGACATAGCTTCAAGCTCACTGTGTTTACGCTTCACTGCCTCTCGAACCTAGAATATATGATTATGAATACATTTCATTTTCAGAAAACCAACAATTTGGGTTCCAACCAGGTCCAACACAAACATGGGCTGTACAGTCACAGAAGATGGTTAGAGGCTGGAAATTTTGAATTTCAGGAAGTAGAGGAATTGTACTATCCGTGTAGTGAATACAAAGGCTCTGATCAGAATTGCAGTTACTGTGAAGCTGATCTGGGACTTTGTTTTTGCCTATGCAGATTGTTGATTTTCCCTTGCAGTAGCTCAAATTACTTATCAGTCATGTATGAAAATGATTAGTATGAAATTTATTTATCTTTTTTTTTTTTAAATTATTTTCCCAGTAAACAATTTTCAGTTATGATGAGACAGCAAATTTAAGCTTTTCTGCATACATGGTATATTAACCAGAAATTACATGTATGCGAATTCAATGCAATTTGCTAAAACACAACCCAGAGCTCCTATGTGATTCTCTAGGCCACTGCACTCTTATATACTGTTTAACTACATACATGTATATGCACTGTATGACATATTGGATGTTACCATCATGTACTGCTGAAATGATATTTTATTTTAGAAAAAAATATAAATTTGAAATTTTTGTTCTACATTTCATTAATCCTTCTAAAAAACCAAAGCTGGTATGCTTTATAACAAACAAGGAATGTGTTGATGGGCTGTAAACGCCACAATCAAATGACATTTTATGCTGCGGAGTGCTGCCTAGAATGAACTTGCAACAAAAGCACCTTTATCATTTACCAGAACTAAATGCACATTGTACCAGTCCATTTGCTGATGATTTATACCTGCAGAGTGAATAGCTAGCTGCACAAATATTCCACGATAAAACACCATTGACATTTATTTAAACAGCTAAATGGCCATTTGAGTGCCACAAATAAAATAGTAAAATACCATAGCCTATCCAAAGCTCCTTGAAGAAGAGGAACAGTCAAAACTTAGGCTTTCATTTACATGTTCTTCGTAGGTTTTGTGGTTAAACGTCCAAGTCAACTATTTTTCAGTCATGTTGGCAGTTTAAAATTTTTATATGAAAGTAAATGTATAAAAATAAGCAATGATCAGGAACTGTCGCAATCATTAATTAGGTGTCCTCGATGACCAATATACATGTACTATTGTGCACCAGTCATTTGTATCCCCGGCCCCCTAGGGCCAGAGATAGCGGGGACTCAGCGGGGCTGAAGTGCCAGGTCTTAACATCTGATGAGTCCCATGGATGTGCCGGGGACAACTCGCAGCTGTTGTTCCACATTATGTCGGCCTCCGGGGAGCCGGGGCTTTTAGCAGGGATTTTACCACAAATCTGGCCCCGCAGTGCTGGGCTTTTAACAGGGCTTTAAAGATTGAAAAGTTAAAAGCCCCGCTAATCCCCGGCCCTATGGGGAGCCGGAGATACAAATGACTGGTGCATTACGTTCAACAAATGGGCAAAGATACAAACACATTTAAACTCTTGACGAAACCGCTGTTGTGTAGTGGTTAAGACACTGGCCTGACTAAGCAGGGGTCATGGGTTCGATCCCACCCCGGCTTCACTTTTTTCGGCTGGGACTTTAAACAGAAGCCCCTTCTCCGAATGACCTTAAGCTGCTGGTGTGTCGTTAAACCCAAACAAAAACGGAACCTTTTGATCATAAGCAGAACATAGCCATGTCTGTGAAATCTTGACTAGCCTGGTTATGAGGCATGTGTTGATTCTTACTGTAACATCCCGGTCAACAATTTTAGTCATGTCGGGACATCCAAGGAGTCCTTAACTTTAGTATGTAGCTATGTCAGCCATCATGGAGTGTATTGCCCAGACTCAACACAGTGGTGTTGGTTAAAAACTATTTATTTTACACGAAATTCAGACATTAACAGATTTAGGGTAGTTCTTACAGAATACAATGAATTAAATACATGTATATACCTCTTTTGGTGGTGTTGCATTCAATGCTGACTGGATTTTCAGCAACTTGTCTTTCAAAGGAAGTGGTGTGTGTGGCTGGGAATTAGTGGGTGGGGATTCTTTTGGCTGCTTGGTCGTTGAAACTGGCGAGGTGAATGGGAGCTTTCTTATGATTGTCCGTCTCGTCTTCTGTTCAGGCCAAATCACTTCTTTCTTACTGTTCACTTTAGGAATAATAGTTGGCAAATTTCGTTTGTCCCCGTCCACGAAATGTCTGCTGCAAATTGCTACATCGTTTATTTGATTTCGGTTGGAAATGTCCGCTCGAGTGCTGAGAATTTTATCCTTCCAGGCATTCTTCACATTTTCGTCCGTCAATGTCGCTAAATAGAAAAACTTCACGCCGGGAGATTTAGCGTAGCTTTTCTCTGGGCATCCGCCGATAGCACAGGAATATTTTCCCATCTTTATTGGTAGAATTTCACGGATAATCCATTATCTTAATTACATTACGCTTCGATTCACTTGATTAGTCCGCCATCTTGTGTAAAGTTGTACTCGTGAACGAGACCCGGATGTAAGCTTGATGACGTCATCGCCATCTTTTCCGATAAGCGGAATTGACTAATCCGCCAATTAGTCTGCTATTCACGCTTTCAAATCCGACACGTGCGCAGTGGAGCAGTCTACAATCTGTACCTTAACAGAACATCGAGTCTTTTCGACCCAATATAATATAAACATTATCACAAAAGGACAAATAATAGAGCCAACAGTACATCACGAAAAACAAACCATATTAAATAATTATTCTCACGAATAGACAGTCAATTAAAGCATTATAATAAATTGCTGAAACATGAAGTTTGAACATTCTGTAATTATACTTTAGAAAGCAAAACAACAATATGTATCGAAATAAATGGGGGCGAAAAATATACGTCTCCCACAGACCATGAACTGAAATGGCTGGACAATTTACGCATTATGGCCAATAATCTCACTTTTCAATTCAAAACTTTAATACCATTCTAATTGTTAAGTAGCACAATTGACCAAACAATTGATTTTCATTAATAGAATATAATATAATTTCAAAAAAAAAAATAATTTGGACAAATAAACAGTCTTTCAAAAACGGACTATTTTGTCCCTCGGACGAATATCTATAGTAAGTCTTGCAAAACATATATGACATCTATAATTATTTAGGGAGTGAAGAGCTTTGAGTCATAAAAAATAAGCGCGAAACAGCTATATTCTTTTCTTTACTACAAGTTACAACGTCTATTTTGTTTTACTGTGATAAAATGACAGTCATAGTTGCCTTAAATACGTGAAAGATATATTTTGTAAAAGAATAAAATAACAGCTTTCCGGTGAAATATAATCATAATAGACATCCTATATGGCTGTTTATCAGAAACAAATACTATCCGCTTATTACAGCGAGTAGCGCTTCTCACAAATGTACCCCAAACTGAATATACAAGAGGCGGTGATTCTGTCTCGGCATGACTGAAAAATTGTTTGTTGGAACGATAAAGACCACTAATCATTCAATTAGAATAAAGGAGTTGAGCACGCTGTGTACTAAACCAGGGTCTTTAGAGACCCTGACTGAACATAGCGAAAACGGCATTCGCTTGTGTCGTTTTTTTTTTTTCTGAAAATATGCCCATGGTTTCCGAACAGGTCCGACACAAACCGAGTTGTACAAGCACTGGGGATGGCTTAAGGCTGGATTATTTAAATTGATGATTTTATTTTAAAATGTAAAGCCGGGAATCGTACTATCCATATAGCGAAAACTAAGGCGCTGATCAGCTTCGAAGCTACTGAGTAGCTGGTCTGCGCCTTTGTTTTCGTATATGCCGATTGTTGGTTTTCTTATGCGGTGGCTCAATTATATGTGTTTTGTTTCACTCTAATTCGAGTACATATTATTTTTTCTTTCTCTGTTTTCTTTCCCTTTTTCGCTCTAAAACATAAATTGTGGGTATTCGTTAGAACCGCCTCACTGAGTCGGTTTTTACGTGTATCCACAATCACTGCTTTAAGGAAGCATAAAAACAGGGGGGGGGGGGGATACTGTAAACTACAGTTGTTGTAATTTTCATACTTATCTTTGCGCGCAATATTAATTTGGTCCCCGGGTTCCCGCCGTCGGTACCGTGTTTTATTACTGTTTAGTTATGCGCGATTTACTTCCCTTAGTAAATTCCGCCTACACATTTTACCAAGTTCAAAACCGAAATAATGCTTGTAAAAGCAAATAAGATTACGTATTTGGAATATTTGGTATAAAAGTAATGGAGAATGGTGTATTTAGTTAAAGCAAATAGTTAAATATTCTTTATTTTCTTTTTTATGGTTGTGTTATAAGATTTAAATTTTCAACTCGGGTATGCTATCTCGGAACTCGGGTTCGGGTTACACAAATTACCGACATTCCGGTCCGGGTCCTGCTATCGAATTTTTACAGGTAATTAGCGTGAAACCAGTCCAATACATGTGCGTATTTGCCTCCCCTGTTGAGCTGTCAATCATGTGGTTATTTTTGGAACATACATCTATTTCGGCACTTTAAAACAACCTGACGTCGCATAAAAATTTTGCATGTTGTTTACAATAATATCAGTCATAGATGTACTACAAATGTTGTAAAATTGATTCCCATTCTAGTGCAACAAATTTTGGCTTCGATAAGAAATTGAAAATTGACTTTCCTGTTTGTACGATATATTCAATACGCATTGCGATATGCATTTCCCGTACCGCGATATATCGCGATGCGGTTTTAGTGGGCGATACTCAGCCCTACTAACAAAGATCAGCTTGTGCAGCATTAAATGTGTTTGCTGCTAGAGTAGCGTGGTAACGGTAACTGTGTAGGTTGTGCATTAAATTAGAACACTTGTTTTTGTTGGATACACACATTATTCGCACGCGATAACAGCCAGTCGGCGTTTTAATTTCAATCTTGGCAGCATCTTTGAAACTGATATTTTATTGATGAAAACAATCGGAAAAAACAGAACCGCTTATAATGTATAGTGTCACATAAATTCCGCCACCATCCATTATTTCTAATAAGCTAGCTTTGCTCAATTTCATGGCATCTTCGACATTCTTTTTTAAAAACGTTCGTTATTGCAAAAAAAACAACAAAAAAGTTTCTACCTTTCTGGTATGCGCTCACCGACAGCACACCTTCCCAACCGTCTGAAAACCCACATGTATGTATGGACGTATGCACGGTTAGATATTAACCCCCATTGGCCTTCAGAGTAGTTGATAGTCCGTTAGTGTTGTTCACCAGCTTTGCCTTGAGGCACAAGTAGCCCAGCTATTTCTCCTGGCCACAATGTGCGGGCACTCAAATAATACGCGGTGTTGAAATCTGTCCCCGGATAAGTATGGCTCAACCGCAGTCGGTCAGAAAACAACGAATTTGTTTTCGGATTCAACACACAGTGTGTCAGCTTCGTGCCGGCTAAAATAACGACAAACTTAACCTTTTAAACGAAGCATTTATACGAAGCTATTGCATAAAATATCAATCAGCGTGTTCCTATAATCTGGTATCACTTTCTACATCACGCAAACATGTCCGTGTATTGTTAACCCCCTTTCGCCCCACTTTTATATATACACGTATATATTAACCCTGGGTTCACATATTTTTCTTCTTTTTGATCCAAAACATAGCTGGTGTGGTATTTGCTAGAATTGTCGCGCTGAGGCGGTTCTAACGTGTACCCTCAATCAATGTTTTGAGCAAACATATTAAAAATATCGAAATTTTTCAAATGAAACTTTTGAATTTTTACAGCTCAAGAAAAATATGTATTTTGCATGGGCGTGTTTTCGTAATGAAAATCGTATCATGGTCTTTTAATGCAAACATATTCGATATTGCTCTAAGATAAGCAAGGATAATGAAATCATCACTGATGCTAAACCTATTGTATCAAAAGCGTTGGTTCCTGTACTATCTTTACCTCAACTGTATTACCAGTGCTGGTCCCAGTTCCTATCGTTGCCTCCCCTATCACAATAGCCCGTCCCTATCGTACATTACCTCTATCGCAAATGAGCCTCGACGCGAGAAAATCGGTCTTCGGGGTTTCCGACCAGGTCCGACATAAATCGGCCTGTACAGTTACAGACAAGGGCTAGCAGCTTGAAATTTTGGATTTAAGAAGAAGAGGAATTGTACTATCCGAGTGGCGAAAACAAAGGCGCTGATCAGCTTCGCAGTTACTGCGAAGTTGATCTGCGCCTTTGTTTTCGCATAGGCAAAAATCCGGTTTTCTCACGATGCGGCTCATTAATAATGGTGTCTATTCTACAGAAATCTCCCCTATATCACAAGTACATGTCCAGGTCCTACCACAACCCTCTCTATATCACAACTATTTGTCCACTTTCTACCGGTACATCCCCTATATCACAAGCACTGGTCTCTTGTCTACAGGTACATCCATTACATAACAAGTACTCGTCCCTGCCCTACCGGTATTTCCCCTATATCTCAAACACTGGTCCTTTGTCTACAAGTACTTTCCCTATATCACAAGTACTCGTCCCTGTCATACCGGAACAACCCCTATATCACAAGCACTGGTCCACTGTCTACCTGTACATCACCTATATCACAAGTAGTGGTCACCGTCCTACCGGTACATTCCCTATGTCACAAGCAATGATTCCTATCCTACCAATGTATCTCCTTTATAACAAGTACTCGTCGTTGCCCTTTCGGTACATCCCCATTTCACAAGCTCTGGTCCCTTGTCTACATGAACATCCCCTTTGTCACAAGTACGCGTCCCTGCCCTACCGGTACATCTCCCTTATAACAAGAGCTGGGCCCTGTCCTACAGCTACCTCCCATATATCACATGTAATGGTCCCTGTCCTACCGGTACTTCCCCTTTATCACAAGTAACCGACCCTGCCCACCGGTATATCCCCTATATCGCAAGAACTGAACTATGTTCTACGGGTACCTCCCCTATTTAACAATTACTGGACCCTGTCCTATCAGTACATCCCCTCTATCCCCAATATCACAAGTACAGGACCCTGTTCTACAGTTACCTCAATATATTACAAGTACTAGACCCTTTAATATCCTTAAATCCCCTATATCACAACTACTGAACTCTGCATTACCGGTATCTGCATTATATCACACGTACTGGGCCATGTCCTGCCGGTTTATCCCTTGTATCACAAGTACTCGCACTTGTCCAACCGGTATAAATTTCCCTATATCACAAGTACTTGACCCTGTCCTACCGTTACGACCCCTATATCACAAGTACTGGCACTCGTCCAAACGGTACATCCCGTATATCACAGGTACTGTACCCTGTCCTACCGGTATATCCCAATATAACAAGTAATGGACCCTGTCCTACCGGCCTATCCCCTGTATCACAGGTACAGGCCCCTGTATAACCGGTACATATCGTATATCAAAAGGATTGGACACTGTCCTACCGGTACATCCCATATAACACAAGTTCTGGCCCCTGTACTACCGGCATATCCCTAAATAACAACTACTGGACACTGTCCTACCGCTATGTCCCCTTTATCACAATTACTGGACCCCGTCCTACCGGAACATCCATTATATTACAAATACTGGATCCTGCCCTACCTGCACATTCCCAATACCATAGTACTGGTCCCTGTCCTAGAGCTACCTCTCCTATATTACAATTACTGGACCCTGTCTTACAGATACCACCCCTATATCAAAAACACTTGACCCTGCCCTACCGGCACATCCCCTATATCACAAGTACCGGACCATGTAGTACCGCTATATCACATGAACTGGACACTGTCCTACTGTTACATCCCCCATATTACAAATACTGGACCCTGTCAAAACCTGTACATCCCCGACATGTATATCACAAGTAATGGACCCTGTCCTACCGGTTTATCCCCTGTATCACAAGTACTGGACCCTGTCCTACCGGTACATTCCCTATATCACATGTACTGGTCCCTGACCTACCGGTACCTCTCCTATATCATAGTTACTTTACCCTGTCCTACGGTACATCCCCTTTATCACAAGCTCTCGACCCGGTCCTACTGGCATATACCCCATAAAACAAGTTATGGACCCTGTCCTACGGAATTTCACCTATATCACAAGTACTGCACCTGTCCTTCTTGTACATCCCCTATGTCACAAGAAACGGACCCTGTCCTACCAGTACATCACTTTTATCACAAGTACTGGACCCTGTCCTACAGCTACGTCCACTATATTACAAGTACTGGTCCCTGTCCTACAGCTACGTCCACTATATTACAAGTACTGGACCCTGTCCTACAGCTACGTCCACTATATTACAAGTACTGGACCCTGTCCTACAGCTACGTCCACTATATTACAAGTACTGGACCCTGTCCTACAGCTACGTCCACTATATTATAAGTACTGGACCCTGTCCTACAGCTACGTCCACTATATTACAAGTACTGGACCCTGTCCTACAGCTACGTCCACTATATTACAAGTACTGGACCCTGTCCTACAGCTACGTCCACTATATTACAAGTACTGGACCCTGTCCTATCGTTATATCCCCTATTTCACAACTACTGGATCCTGTTCAACCGATACATTCTCTAGAGATGCTTGTCCTACCGTTACTGCCCGTGTTCCTAAGCTGTACACTCGGGTTTTTGTTGGATAGGGTCAAAAAATCTTTAAGACAGGTTTTCTCAACTTACACGGCGTATTGATATCCTGCATTAATGTTCATGTAATTAACAATTTGCAATTATGAGTCTGGCTCGTTTTTATTTTTTCAAGTTGGTTAGTCGTTTCTTCCTACTTAGTCGCATTTCCCACTTAGTCGCATTTCCCACTTAGCGCCTGACGTACGTTTTTATAGATAGTCGTTACTTTTTTCCACTTAAAAGCATTTCCGACTTAGTCGCCTAACAGACCTGTAACTGTGTAGTTATTAAGAATTTATCAATATTGACATGAGTGGGTGGGGTATGTTAAACATATATCTACTGTTTTTGTTTTTTTTAATCTGTCAATCAAATGATGATATGCATTTATTGCTATTAGATTTCACAGTTACTAGGAATGACTCAATATAGTTATTCTTTTAAAATTTGAAATAGCTTGGCTTAGAATTGGAAATGTAACTGGTTTTCGTGGGACCCATTTCGTGGAAAATGGAATGCATTTGAATAAAAATTACACAAAGCCTAGATGTCTTGGATACATAATCTGAAAAATTGAGGATTATTTTGGACCATGGAAATGTATTTCTCTAAGAAAAGTTAGTGTAAACATGTTTTTCTGGAAAATTCTCAAAGTGGGTAACTTGGGGCGGCTTGTGTTCGCTTATTGTTTGCTGAAAGATGACATGCCTTTTGTTTCAGGTTCTTATATGATTGAAGTCAATGACTACATCGAAAATTCTGGCTTATTATTTTCAAAAAGCTAAGAAAAATGGGTCCGACGATTTCAACCCGGAAGTAACTGGAAAATGACTCACTTGCTCTGGGCTGACCACTCATTTCACAATCATGTATACACAAATCCATGTATTTGCAGCATATTCAACAGCCCCATGATAAAGCATGCTAAAGAATATAGCATTGTTGACAAAAATAAACAATGTTTTTATACAGGTAAATCTTCAAACATGTTTATACAGTGACCACACAAAACAGTAGATAAGCAAACGTTCGATTTGACCGACTTTCATTTTCATAAGGAACATTCTTCCGCATGCAAAATAATTCTTTAAAATGGCTGCCGAAATTCCCGCCAAATATAGCGACATTTAAAGTGGCTTAAAAACGCCTTTCAAAATGTTGTTCACTCATGCAAATCTATCAGAAGTGAGCCTCTTAATTCTACTTCTTAAATTGCATACCAGTTTACCAAAACATTGAAAAGTGTGAGCTTTTAAGATAAAATTGCACAAGTGTCTGAAATGATCAGTCTGGAGGAAGTGAAATACCTCCTACTTTCAGATTTGCAAAGAAAAATGACTCCAACGCTAATTTGTTGGGTGTATAGCTTAGTCTTGCGAGGAAACCTTAGTCTTCCATCGAACATTCGGGTTATGCGGGAGAAGTTCTATGAGGCCAGCAAATAAGCCACGAAGTTGACCAACTTTTATCGACGTTATCGCTGCTAGTGCTTAAATGGCCGTCGAAGTTCCAGCCAAATGTCAGTCACATTTTATGGCAATAAAACACACATTAATCGTTAAAACACCTTTGTATGACATCATCTTTCATCTACCAAATTCATGCATTGTCAGCAAAATTGTTTGAATGATTGTCGCGTAGATTAAGAAAATATTCAAGCTCAAACATGAACCAAAATTTAAAACGAATTCGGTAAACATGCTCACCTTCAATCGCAAAAAGACTCCATTTGAGCACCAACAATGCATGGAAAATAAGTCATGTAACAATGAAAAAATAAAGTAGAATGCTCAAGAAACTTTCTTCTGTCATTTTTTGTAAACAAAAATGAGCCACATCGTGACAAAACCTAAGTTTTGTATATGCAGATACTCGGTTATTTTGGATCCGATGCAGAAACTTTGAGATCAGATGCGCAGATCAGCGCCTCTGTATTCGCTGTCAGTGGTTCTTCTTTTCAAATCCAAAATTTCTAGTTTCTATCTTTCTTCTCTGACTTTACTGGCTGGTTTGTGTTGGACTTTGTTAGAAATCGCGATAGGTTTTCTCGTGTTTTCGTTTCCTGGAAAATGCACGTTTCCTTGAAAATGGAAAGTTTTAAATGACGTCACTTAATTAAAGCTGTTAAGAGGGTCGTTCGGAAAGTTCGAATAATTAATCAATCACGACAACTTGTATTTTTGGTTCCTCTATTTTATTCCCGTTTCTTTCAGTTTTCTTTCAACATTTAAGATGAAGTGTATAGTTCACGCACACCAACTTTCTAGTTCATTGAATGAACATTATTGTGACGACATGCACGCACTTCAACTCAAGGGAAACAACTGCGATAATTTTATATCATGCTGTATTTCAATTTACACTGACACAGAAACCAACCAGCTATAGACCATTCACGGGTAAATTATGTTTTTCCAAATATCAGCAAAACTTCAAGCAGTGGGGAAGCAAAACTTCTTCTTTTTCTTTTTTTTTTTAATTCAGTTTTACGTCCCTTTCAAGATTATTTCAGCTCATATGAGACGGGCCGGCGAAAACGGGAGAACCCCGAGAAAAAACACATGACACACCCGCGCAAAACTTCTTTAGTGAATACTTAGGACCTTAAGGAATCTATAGCAGTGTGGGTTCAGTTGTTACAAAAATTTATAGATTTTGAGGAGGACAATTATCAGGAAAACATGTCCGTGCAATAAATACCCCTTTAAACCCCAATTTTATTCAGTAAAACTGGGGTATAAAGGGGTATACAATTTTTCTTAGTTTTGTCAAGTTGTTCCGAAACATAGCTTGTGGGTACTCGTTAGAACTGCGTCAGCGATGCGGTTTTAATCAATACCCACAATCAATGTTTTGAGCAAAAATTTTAAAATTATCAAAAATTTTCATATGAGATTCATCAATTTTTACAGCTGAAAAAAAATCTCTGTATATTATTGCATAGGCAAGTTTTCGTAATGAAAGGCTCAAGGAACTTAGATCTATATGTGATTAGGTAGGTGACGTTTATCCTAGTGCAGTCAGGCTTTTCCTAATTATATTCCATAGTCAGAGATTTACGATGTAATCACTATATTTTCTAATTCGAATATCATAAAGTACAATAAATGATTATGGTAGAAAATAAATACTGACCTTGTGTATCATCGTGTCAAAATATCCTCGATACAACAATCACTATATCTGTTGTACGTTAACTGACGAGGACCCACTAACCAGAGTATAATTTCAGTCACAAACACTAGCAAGAAGGGAAATAACACAATAAAGAGGTAATTTGGTCAGATACAATGCAAAAACTTGCTCATGCAATATACAGAGGATTTTTTTCAGTAGCAAAAAAAAAAAAAAAAAAAAAAAAAAAAAAATATATTTATGCTCAAATCTATGTTTTGGATCAGGATTAAGACCCCCTGCAAACCCCAGTTTTTTTTTTTTTTTTTTTTTTTTTTTTTTTTTTTTTTTTGTGTGTGTGTGTGTGTGTGTGAGTGTGTGTGTTTTATATTTGAAAGTGGGGTTTAAAGGGGTATATATTTCACGGACATGTTTTCCTGACATGAAAAGGCGGTGGGAAAGTGGGGTCGAATGGTCGATTGCATTCAATCAATGCCATTGGCTGATTGTTCAGTTTCTGTTTAATACGAGTGTGCAAACTACTAGGCATACGAACTCGAAGTCATATTTTAACATTACGAACGCTTGCCCATGCAATATACAGAGATTTGTTTTCACCTGTAAAAACTGAAAATTTCATCAGAAAAAAACTGAATGATATTTTTCTTACTTTTGCTCAAAACATAGATTATGGGTACACGTTGCGAGGCGGTTCTAACGTGTACCCACAATCTATGTTTTGGAGCAAACGTAAGAAAAAAAGGTATACCCCTGCATACCGCAGTTTTACTTTATAAAGGTGGGGTTTAAGGGGGTATATATTGCACGGACATGTTTTCCTGATGATTTATTAATCACATGACCACCGATCAATAATCATGAGTCGCCGCATGAAAAATGAAAAATGTCTATTTTTATATTACTGATCGTTCCAAGGCGATAATTCTGTTTTATTGTTTTATGTTTTGGTGTTTAAATGTTTTTGTGCTGTTGGCGTCTTATGTATGTTATCATAATTTTAGTTAAGTTTAGTTAACTAAGTGGCCACCTATTGGGGAAATAGCTGCTCATTCGGCTTACGAAATGTTTTCATGGTATATAATAAGTACCTTATTGTAAGTTTTTTTTTTTTCCGGCTCCTCGGTTTTTGGAGTGGGAATCTTTTTCTGATTGCGCCATTCCTGATCGTTGCATACTTGTATGATACACGATATTCGACCAAAATATTGAAAATTGAAAAAGGCCAAAACCGTTTTCTTTCGGCCAGGCCCTTGCCGGACCGCATATTTTACAAATTCAAGAGCGAAAAAAAAAAAAAAAAAAAAAAAAAAAAAAAAAAAGGAGAGGAGAGGAGTAAGCGTACAGACCATCTAATCGCATTTCTATTCACATTTATACTTATCATTCAATACATGTATGTTTTAGGCGGCCCCGTGGCTAAAAGCGCTGATATTTTATTACCGCACTTTATCATTCGATCATCTCACCGCTATGCGTGATGTGGGCTCGAACGCCACACGGACCACACATGAGACAAGCCAAGTTCTGCATGTGAGTGTGCCAGGTTTTCGTCCAATCTGATCCAATTTATTTGTTGGCCCGTCTCATATGAGCTGAAATAATATTGAAAGGGACGTAAAACGGAATAAAATACGTTAAAATACAATAGTCAATCATAAAGTCAATATTGAAACAGCGTCGATCGTGGCGATATTACAATATCATTCAGTGGGCGAGTAGAGGGGGGGGGGGGTTATTGGTCGCACCTGCACGACACTAATTGGATTCCATTTCACGTGCCGCATGATGACATGCTGTAGTATTGGTCCGTTGCATATTTCTGTCCATGCCATATAGAGCATACAGAGATTTTAATTTTCACTTCAAAATTGCATAAAGTGATGCCGATTTTAACTGAAATCGACTGTCTTGAAATTTATTGAATGTCCCTTTAACGGAGAGTTATGACGTCAGCATCTGGAGGTCAATTTGCGTCATAACCCGGTTCATGTTTTGGATTGTTTATTTACAAAAAAGCAGGAACAGACATCATTTATGTGATTTCATTACAGGATTATGTCTTTGAAGTAAGTTTTGTTAAGCAACCTGAACATTTTGTGACACATCTTTCCTTTCACATTTGAGTCGATAATGGCAGCATGTTGGTGGCGTGAATCAGGCTGGGAACTTGTTTTTGACCGCCATTATTGACTTTTGGAATGAGGGTACGTTCACAAACACACAGGGGTTTAGGTCCGTCACAGTGCGAAATGATTCTTTATGATATCAGCTACTGATTCTTTATGATAGCGTCACAGATTCTTTATGATTATCTTAGCTCATCTATTGGTAGGTGATGAGAAACCGGTGTTTCTAAGGTTTTTGATGCCTGAAATGACCTTTTTGGCACACATACATAGTATGTATGAGCTGGAAATTGTTTTCCATCAATTTTAGCAATGTTGGTATACAGGTTGAAAGTTAATGGGTGATTAAATCCTTAAAATGGTTAATTAAGCAAGGAAAATCGAAAATGAATATTAAAATACATACCACATCAATACATTTTATCAACAGTTTAGAAATTTAACTAATTATCTATGAACTAACACTTTTCAATGCATGTAAATCTTCAAAGGAATTATTTTGCAGACTTTTATGTTTTAAAGCATCAAAAGTATCATAAAGAATCTGTGACAAAATTTTGTCACGGATTCCGTATGATACAAAATGATGGGTAACGGATTCTTTATGATATGTTACAGATTCTTTATGACATCATAGCCTACAACCTACCACTCTTTTATCGAGATAAACTACCAATTATGAGGCCCTCCCAGGGTTTCTGGGGATTCAGGGAGAAGGGCTATCTATTTTCAGAGAATTTGGGAGAAGGGTCATTTATTTTAAGGGATTTGGGGAGAAAGCATAACGTTTTGGAGTTTTAGGGAGCATGGAGCTGAGGAAAACATTTTACGAGCTGGGGAGAAAGGTCATTTTTTCTTTCAGGGAGCAGGGAGCAAAGACCCCCCCCCATGGGGGGCAATTATTAATGTCTCTGATCTACAAAGCAGGTTTGTACTATGCGGTTCGGTAAACAAGTCATTATTTTATCAGGCAAACTGAGATTTGAGCATTTATTTTCAAATATTATGATATGGTTTGGTTAAGATATGACTAGACGTTTTGAGTCATGTTGGGGCAAAGGGCCACCACTTCTTAAGTTTTAAACAATACTATAGATTCATGAACACAACATGCATGGTAGAGTTATGTCTAGAACCAAGGGCCTCCCGCATCGGAGTCCTGTAGTCTACCTCACGGCACTGCACTTCCTTTTTTAAATGGACAGAAAATTTATGTTTAAGAAAATATTTTGGGCCCAGGGGTTGTCTGCCCCTGCCCCGGGGCTATATACATGTATATGACCATAATATTGAAACATCTTCTTCTCTGAAACCGCTAGGCCAATCAAAGCTAAACTTTTTGTGGAACATTCTTAGGAAGAGAGAATGAAAGTTTGTATAAATGGTCAAGGTCACATGACCAAAATGGCCGCCATGGCTATGAATGGCGAAAACATTTAAAAATCTTCTTCTTCAGAACCAGAAGGCCTATGATTTTGAAACTTGGTAAGAAGCATCTGGGAATAGAGCTCTACAAAGTTTATATAAATCATGACCCTGGGATGACCTTGACCTATTTTACGGCAAGGTCAACTGAGGTCGCCCATGCATTTGAATGGGAATAAAAATGGGAATAATGGCAGAAAACTTGCTAGGAATGAGCAAATGGACAGAAGATTTATGCTTATGAAAATATTTTAGGCCCAGGGGTTGTCTGCCCCTGCCCCGGAGCTATATACATGAGATGTTCATAATATTCAAACAGCTTTTTATCAGAAACGGCATGGCCACCATGGCTATAAATAGCAAAAATTTTTTAAAATCGTCTTCTTCAGAACCAGAAAGCCTATGATTTTGAAACTTAGCATGAAGCATTAAGGAACAGAGGTCTACAAAATTTGTATAAATCATGACACTGGGATGACCTTGACCTATTTCACGGCAATGTCAACTTAGATCCGTGCATTTGAATGGAGAAAATTGTTAAGATGTCATTTGAAGGTCAAAACTTGCAGTTAATTGGCAAATGGACTGAATTTTTATGATTTGAAAAATACATTGACTCCAGGAGTTATTCTGACCCTGCCCTAGGGTTATATACATGCATTGTACCATTCTGGTCTAACAAGTTTATTGGTACATGTATAAATCTCAGGTCTCAGGTGAGCGTTTACAGGACCATTGGTCCTCTGGTTTTAAATTAATTTTACATCCATTTCAGGATTATTTCAGCTCATATGAGACGGGCCAATCAGCAGGTGGGCGAAAATGGGATAACCCCCGAGAAAACACACCTGTCACACCTGCAAGCAGAACTTGCCTTGTCTCACAATTACCCAGTGCGGGACTTGAACCCACACCAAACACAGCGCTGAGATGATTGAGTGATTATGAAACTAATATAATTTAGATATCTTATATACTAAATGAGATACTCTCCAAAGCATCGGTCATATATTACAGTATCTTCAATACACTTGAATGATACAAGGTATCAGCCAGGACGCTGCAAAAGGGAGCGTATAAATGAGAGATCTGCTATACTTAAATAAGATTTCTTCTTCACAAGATTAATCAAGATATCTTCCTAACAAGATTAATCAAGATATCTACTTTGGTTTATAAGACATCTTTATTGCTAAACTAGGTATCTTAATTAGCAAATAAGATATCTAAATTGGTACAACAAATATCTTATATACAGTGGTCAATAAGATATCTTTTATGGTAAAATAGATATTTTAATTAGAAAAACAATATCTTAATTTATAATTCAGATATATGAATTAATACAATATATCTTAATTAAAGCTATGAATTAGATATCTGTATTGACATAGTAGATATCTTATTTAAGTAAAAGAAAAAGGTTGTGATTGGGCAAAATAAATAAGATGTTTTATAAACTAAAGGTGTCTTATTTGTTTAGCTCAATAGGATAGCTAATAAAGGATATAAGATAACTTTTTTTTGTAAATAAGATATCTTATTTGTCTAAAACCATATCTACTTAAGCATATTAGATATCTTATGTAATAAAGATATCTTATATACTCAAGAAGATATCTTATTTGACAAATATAAAAAGCTTATATGTTAACATAGATATCTATACAACTATTTAGATATCTCAAATGCTGATTAAGATGTCATATTCTCAAATGCTGATTAAGATGTCATATTAAGAAAAAAATCTAATATCTTATATCATAATTGCTATATCAGATATCTTTATGGCAAATTATGAATTAATATATGTCATATACTTTTTACAAATAAGATATCTAATATAATTTTTAAGATATCTTATTTGTCAATTTAGATATCTATTTTTACAAATAATATATCTTATTAAGCCTGAATGATATCTAAATATACTATATAAGACATCTAAATTAACATTGTGAATATCTATAATATTTACATTTTGTATATCTAATATAATTAAATGGATATCGTATTTGCTATATAAGATATCTTCTTTATAATAGATATCTGATAAATTAAAGTTAATATCATATTTATTAAACAAGATATCTAATATTGCATGACAGATGTCTGCTTTCTTGAATAAACAGTAAATTGGCTTGCCATGGAAATGAGATCCTGAAACAGCATTGAAAGGAATGTGGATCTGTTTCAAATAATCAATACTCATTAGTGGCCTTGAATATTTGTATTTCCTGAATTCCAGTCTGGCAGTAAATGTTACCTCTCTGAAGTGGCACCGAAAAGGAAAAAAGTATGCAATGATGATGATTAGAGGAAATGGTGCAATCAGAAATTCCCACTCCGAAAACCAATGTGAAAAAAACTATACTTGGTATACTTAGGGAACATTTTGTAATCTGAGTGAGTAGCTTTTTCCCACTAGGCAGTCACTCAGTTACCCAAACATGAAAACATACATAACGTGACATAGCGAAGCGGTAAGGTGGTAAGAAATGGGATCAATGACCATCCTTGTGAGACCCAAAACAGAAAAAAATGTAAAATTGTACACACATGAATACTACTTATGAGATTGTCGGTCTCACTGATTGAAAAAATTTAATTGATTTTAACAAAAAGTTAATAAATAAATAATAGTGTTTTGTGATATACACAAATATTCAACAAAGTTCTACATTAATCACAATTATTAATTGGTTTGTGATAAATCTGATCGAATTTTGCACTGCACATCATATTTCTTGCAGTGTGGAGTTGATAAAAATACAGTTCATTGGTGGACCATGGGTCCAAATCTGCATTTCAAGTTGTAGAACATCATAAACTTGCTTTAAATCATAAAGAATCTGTAACATTTATCATAAAGAATCAGTTACATATATCATAAAGAATCTGTTACCCACATTTTGTTATCATAAAGAATCTGTAACGTATCATCAAGAATCCGTAGCATGCAAAAAAATGAAAAAGGGTTATTACGCAGGGTAATGTAGAATTTGAAGGTCCACATATCAATTTTATTAACTGTTTCGATGTTTCCAAACATGTTTGCTTAGGAATTCACACAATTATACCGAATTGTCATGTTTTTCATATTTGCTCAATTTATCTAATTGGTTTTATTTTGAAACCCTAACATGTAGAATATATACATAGATTATCATGAACCATGCTTCTAATATGTCTCCTGGCAAAATTTAGATCTACAACTATCTAAAATTACCATTTTTTGCTGTTTGCAATTGGGAGTATCAATCCTTGTCAAGAATCCGTAGCATTTGTCAAGAATCCGTTACCTGATATCATCAAGAATCAGTAGCTGATATCATAAAGAATCATTCACACTGTGACGGACCTAAAACAGTGTGAAACATTTGCAAAGAAAAATGACTACAACGCTTATTTTTCGGAATTTTTGGGTGCAAATGGTCGAAAAATTGATCTTGATCATGAAATAGGTGTTCAAATGGGAGTAAAACGTTTATTTAAGCCTTAAATCGTTATTTTCATCTGTTTATTGGTGCGACTGAACCTTACTTTCGGTTGAAGAAAAAAGACACAAAGACCGAAAAGTATTGAGAAAAATGCGTGTGTTCATTTGCAGAAATATGTGCAGGAATTTCTCTGAAAGTCTCAGAAAAAATTGTAAGACTATATATTACAGGCAATTGCTGCAAATGAAGGCACTGATTGTCGATTCGTTTTGAACTCCAAAGAAATCGAACGTTTTTCCGTTGCTATGCACATGAAAATATCCTTGCGAGCGGCCTCTGCGTATCTGCTGAAAGTCCTTAATGAAAGCCGTATTAGATGTTGAAAACAATGAACCAGGTAATTGTTTGTTCTTGCACAAATGTAACCACAGATAAATGCTCGTTGGAAGGCAGGAACTTTTTGTATTGTTTCATACACGTTAAAAGGGACAGCGTGTCGTACACAAGCGTCTTTATGACAACAGGTCGATGCACTAGACGAATCTCAAAATAGTTTTTTTTTTTTTTTTTTTTTTTTTTTTTTTTTTTTTTTTAATATGGAAACAGCTATTACTGCTATTATTGTTAACCATTGAACAAGCTTATTTTCGTTTTCCACGTGCTGCCAACGTTCTACGAACATAAATTTGCTGTAAGCATCATTTTAAAATATATATGCCTATTGTATGCAGCCAGTTCAGCGTGGACGCCTTGTTTAAAAATAGAAAATTCGATTACTGAACATCTATGACTCAAGTGATGTAAAGCGTGATTGGTTGATTCTATGACAACAGCGTGCAAACAACTGTGTGTCCAGCTGGCGTGTGATTTATAATGAGCTCGCTACAAAAGCGGGTCGTACTAAATTACTTCCAGATTTGTAGGATGTCTAAGTCGTTCCTAAGAAAAACGCTCCAGGCTTCTTCAAAGGTGAGTGTCTTACTCCTGGGTGTTAATTTCTGGATACAATTGATTTTGATTTTTAATTTGATACATAAACCTTCCAGTTTAAGGTATAATACATGATATCATGGAGGACTTTATCTTCTGCGTGGAAGCGAAAAAGGGTCATGGTGGAACACTGCAATCTTCCGTTCTACTTGTTGTCAGAGGTCAGTTTGTGTGTTCAAGTTAAATTTGTGAAACACTGAATCGGCCATTGTGTGTGAATTTATCTCTTTTTGAAGAGCTCTGGTGTTGATTTTATCAATATAGGGTAATTTATTAGTGACCCATTAGACAGTGAATGTTGTCGAACTTTGCACAGTGCTGGGAACGAGGCCTTTTTTGCATTGTTTTCGATGGGAGCCATCCAGGGTGGTCGGTAACCGTTATTGGTCATGCATATTGAAAGTCACTAAAGAAACTTATTTTTGCTATTTCAACTTTGTGGAAAAATCCGAGGCCTAACCTTGAAATTCAGTAATCACCTGTACTTTCCAAATTTACAAGCCAACAAAAGACTCTGCTTATACCATGGGCAATAAGAGTGCTATTACTAGTTTTTTTTTCTTCTAAAAGTCAAACATATGAATGAGGCCAAATTAACTTTATAAAATCAATGCAACGCATTCCGCCGTATTATTGCAGTATCTCTTCAATAATTTTTTTATTTAAATACACATAAATTAATGCAGAAAAGTGTGCTTTGAATGTGCATTTTAATGGACGACTTCTTGCAGAGTATGATTCTACCTTGATTTGCCAGGGTTATGGATAAACACTTTCAAACAGTCCAATGGTAAAGGTGATACGTTTGGTTTGGCAGTCTGTTAACGCTTGCAATGCTATCCGTTTTCTAGGTCAGTGAGATGATTGAATCATTTTGCTCCGCTCACAAGCACAATTTTAATCATTAATAAATTCATGCTGCACCCTCCACATCCACAATTTTCATGTCATTGATATATTGATGTGTTGTTCGATCTGTTGATTGATTGGGTGATTGATTATCGAGTGATTAATTGATCGATTGATCGATTAATCGATTGATTAATCGATTGATTGATTGATTGATTTCTTGATTGATCGATCCAAGATTTGACTGATTGCGATCGATCAAGGGATTAATCGATCAACTGATCTAGTGTCTGATCTACTGTTTGATCGATCTAGTGATTGATTGGATTGATCAAGCGATTGATTGATCAAGCGGTCGATCAGGCGAATGTTCGATCGAGTGATTGATCGACCCGCTAGATCGAGTGATCGATCGCGATTTATCAAGTTATTGATCGATTGATTGATCTATTGTTTAATAAATCTATGAATCAAGTGTTGATGAGGCGGTTCATTGATCAATCGAATGATTGATCGCGATCGATCGCTTGACTGATTTATCAGTTGATTTATGATTGATCGACCAAGTGATTGATCATTTGCGATCGATCGAGTGATTGATCATGATCAATCCAGTGATCGATCACGGTTGATTCAGTGATTGATCAATTGATTTAATGAATGATTGACCAAATGACGGATTTTTCGTTAGCGATAGATCAAGTGATTGATCTATCAATTGACTGACCGATCCATTGATCGAAACGAAATGTGTTCGTGTGACCTTGGCAGAATCATAATGTTTCATGTGAACATGCCAAAATGAATAGCGTTCATGTGGACGTGGTTATGTTAAATGAGGTAAGGATAGCTCTCCAACAATGCTACAGTTTCCAAAAATATAACTCCGGGGTCACTAAACCATTTAAATATAGCTTGCTTATATGATCGACTAAAATTATTTTTTTCGTAATGGGAAGCGAAAAGAAATGCACATTCAATGCGCTGTGTGGTTACTGACCAGAGCAACACGTTCTTATTACTGATCCAAAGATTGTATAAACATGTAAACTACTTCTATACTCAGTACATAAAGAAACGCAAAAGGTATATTTTCTGTCCTAACTTGTACAATTTTAAAGATAACTATTTCAAAGTTACAGAAAACAAAGAATGACAGGCTCAAGTATAGTATAAGCAAAAAGAAGTTCATGAGTTTGGTGTATGAATATATGAAAATAAGTATTCATACGTCGGTCTGGCGTATGAATATAATTACTCTTTAGCAGCTTTCTTTGATGTCTATTAGTTGTGACTGAACGTTACAGAAAAATGACGCCAAAGTAAAGTCGTGGTAACGGCGCTCACGTTGAATGACGTTCTTGACTTGATTTTACGTAAACGATTTTGCCGAACTAATACAATAGTTTTATTATATGTAAACATATTGATAGGTCGACGGATGGATCGACGGGTTGACAGGTCGACGGGTTGACAGGTCGACGGGTCGACAGGTCGACGGGTTGACAGGTATTTACCACTTGAGTGGCAAAAACTATTACTCTTTAGCTGTTTTGTTTGTTGCACATCAGTTGTGACGTCATCGTTTCAGAAAAAAACGGCGCCAAAGTAAAGATTGGTGACGGCGCAAACGTTGATTGACAGGTCGATGGATCGACGGGTTGAAATGTCGGCAGGTCGACGGGTTGACAGGTCGACAGATCGACGGGTCGACAGGTCGACGGGTTGACAGGTCGACGGGTCGACGGGTTGACAGGTTGACGGGTCGACAGGTTGACGGGTATACAGGTCGACGGGTCGACAGGTCGACGGGTCGACAGGTCGACGGGTCGACAGGTCGACGGGTTGAAACGTCGACAGGTCGACGGGTTAATGGGTCGACAGGTCGACGGGTCGACAGGTCGACGGGTTGACAGGTATTAACCACTTGAGTGGCAAAAAACTACTATTCTTTAGCTGTTTTGTTTGTTGCACATCAGTTGTGACGTCATCGTTTAGGTCGACGGATGGATCGACGGGTTGACAGGTCGACGGGTTGACAGGTCGACGGGTCGACAGGTCAACGGGTTGACAGGTATTAACCACTTGAGTGGCAAAAAACTACTATGCTTTAGCTGTTTTGTTTGTTGCACATCAGTTGTGACGTCATCGTTTCAGAAAAAAACGGCGCCAAAGTAAAGATTGGTGACGGCGCAAACGTTGATTGACAGGTCATACAAAGGTGCTATTCCTTTGAGTGTCACGAGCTATTTCTCTAGCTGCTGTCTGTGATACACATCAACGTGACAGAAAAACGGCGCCAAAGTAAAGTGATGCTTGCGGCGCTAACGTTGAATGACGTTGAATGACGTTTTGAATGTATTACGTTATATATTTTGCTGAAATAAGTTACATGTAGCTGTTTGACGGTAAATTGTTGCATTTCTTTTCATGTTCATTTGATCTGTTGACCCGTCGATCTGTCGACCCGTCAACCTGTCGACCCGTCGACCCGTCGACCTGTCGACCCGTCGACCTGTCAACCCTCAAAACTGATAGTAACTTACTGAATATGAGAATTATATACAGTCAAATGAGATTCAGGATTGTCAGACATCAAATTACATGTATATTATAAAGGGGTGTGGGAGAGAGAGGTTCGTCTTATTTAACATGGCGGTGATAGGGGGATTATGTTTTGGATAATATTGCTTAGCATGACATGTCGTACTGCCGTTAACCTAATTACAACATTTTAGCAAATCGCTGACGCGGGGATTATTTTTTTCTTATACTATACTTGACCCGAATGACATGTCTCCTACCCGCAGACTGAATTCCATTTTTTTTCGATCACGGAAACATCATGTTTTATGGCGTCAATAAAGAGTACCCATAAACAAAAAGTCGCACGAATTTGTGGTGATGAAAACTGTTTTTTACAACTTTAAAAACCTCTTCTGTTCACTTTTTTGCCTTAAAGCGATAATTTCACAGTTTCTGATTGCCTTTCATCAATCAGAATTGAGTTTGTGAGTCACTATTGCTATCTTGGGCTGCTATAGTCAACAACATGAATAAGTGTCCAAAATGCTCAAAACAATGGTCAATCAGGCACACTTAAAAATTTGTGTCATAAGTAAAAATTGGGCTTGGCTGCAAATAATATGAGTAAACACTTCTTTCAGAAGCATAATACTGTCTAAGACACAGCTGTATACTGTTCATAAAATATAACGCACCTTACATTTAACCAAAATTGACAAAATTTTAAAGACGTCTAAAAATTAAATTCGCGGAACTAGCAAATTGCAAATTATGTTAAATTGGCATTGAATACTGTAGTAAAGTTTCATGCTATCAAATTCTAAATCCTGGTCTTAATCTTAATTTTATCACCATCAGAAACTGTTTTCAATGAACCGGAAGTTATGGAAAACGACCAGAAATTTTAACTGAGGGTAAGCTTTAAGAGGGTCACATTTATGTTAACTAACATTACTTAATCGAAATAGGGACATCATTTACCGAAAAAGAGACCAAAATGCTGAATTTCGAAAGAGCTTGTTATTTTTCATAAAACACATTTTTTAAAAATCCCAGCAAAAGTTTTCTTTTAACGAAATTCAATTAATTTTGTGTTTTTATGATTTGCTGGACCACAATGATCATACTCGAGGCAAAATTTTATTTAATTATTCTCTCAAATGTGTTTTTTTAGAGAAAAATGTTGATTTCACAAGTTTTCACCTAAAATAACACCCGCTTTCAAATCGCAACGAAACTCAGTTGTGAAACACTCATATGAATGGCAAATCCTAAGAATCACTTAGAGTTTGAAAATACGAGTATATATTATCGAAAAATTGGAAATGTTTTAATGTCTTTAAAGATTTCGTGCTCGTTCCCTTTCGTTCCTGTTGAAACTTAGCCGGATGGCTACCTTGTTGGGAAAGAGCTTGTCATTCTGCTCTTCTAATGTGTTGTCGAAAAATGTTTTGTTGTGTTTTATGTATTTTCTTTCCCACCCGCTGTCTATTTTGGGACTTTAAATTTAATTGCATCGATTCTTGGTCCCTTTATTTTTACTTAACATACCTTCCATAGCGAATTGAACTTTATACAAGTCTACAAATCCTATAGAGCTGTAGTAAAATAGCACCTTCTGAGCATAGTGGTTCAGTTCGTCCAAGAAATAAGAGACAACTTTATCCACGCCGAGGTACCTATAAGTTTCCATCCATTCAATTATTAGTTCTGCACTTAGATTGCCATATGCTACTTTATTACACAACGCCATAGTTACTCCAACTTGTTTCTGTGATACCATTGGTTGAATGTATGTCACGTGGTCTTCTTCTGAACAGCTCAACGCATCCACTGTTATCCCTACGCCGTACGGAATGACCCCCGGCTTTGTACTTGGGCATGCGTAAAAGTATGATGTTATTGTTTGCTTTTTGAGTGGGCGCTTTGTAACTTTCACTGGAACTTTGAAGTAATCAAACGTCGATTTCCCTTTGAATTTCAAGCAACAGCTTACGTTGGTGTAACGTAAAACGGCGTCATACATGCTAGCGTGAACGTGAATAACATCAAACGATGACCAAGAAGAGCTGTTAATGACTGCTGACGATACGACGAATGCAGGACCGAACTTCATTGGGGTGACAGACATGGAACTATAAAGCCGTGATTCAATTGACTGATTGTTTTCAAGCGGAGTTCCGACGTTTCGAGAGACATTTTCTGGCACCGGTAAAACCACTATAGAAGAAAAAAAAGGAAGAATCACTAGGAATGTGTTTTGGTAAAACACTATGCCTCCAACTGTATGTCTGCCCCTAAGCTGGCATAGTTTGTACCATGCATTTATTTCACTGAAGTTTCATTTCCTGGTGAATCTTCTGTTAGGTTGCCTCTGTTTGGATCTCGATCCAGAAACAGAATACAGGCGTTTTGCAGATAAGTTCATAATGGAGTGAAAAAACTCAAAAATTCGTAATTCTGTCGAAATGTGATAGAAGCTTCTCCAAAGTTAATTAGGTAATCTAATCCTAAACCCCAATCAGTATACCAGAAAGACTGAATGTAAAATACATTTTGAGATATCTTGCACACAAGATTTTCAAATTTTGATTTCAAAGGGACATAACTAGGACATGAAAAAATATCAGGAAAACATGTCCGTGAAATAAATACCCCCTTATACCCCACTTTTACATAGAAAAAGCTGAAGTATGCACAGATTTACTTATGTTTCTTATTTTTGCTCCAAAACATACTTTGTGGGTACTCGTTAGAACCGCCTTGGCGTGTTTAAAATAAAAAAAAATCTGAAAATTTTCATTTTTTTTTAACTTTAAAAGTCTCTGTATATTGCATGGGCGTGTTTCCGTAATGTATGGGCCAACTATATTTTGCAGGTGGAATAAGTGTATGGTATTTCAAAACCCTAGCATGCACCATTAAAAATTTTCAAATTTCGACGAAAAGTTGAATAATCAATCAAAATTTCAAAATTATGCAATTTAATCAAAATTAAACGTCAAGTTCTCAATAGTAAATCAGTTGATCTACTCTTCTGTCCCAATTAGTATGCTAAATATTCGGCGCCCAGGGAGTCCTGGTTTTTGATTCATCAGGATGTTTATCATGGTTTACTTGTTTGTTCTTGATGATTCATTGACTAGTTAGAGATTCACCACGAGGACCGAATAACTAACTAAATGTTATGAACCACTGCAGAAGCTGAGGGTGAGGTTATGGCCATGTAAAACCGGTTAAAGCCCGCCAGTAACTTTGTGTTACTGATCGTTCCAAGTCGATACGTCTGTGGTGGTTCTTTTTGTTTTATTTCTTGGTGTTTAAACAATTTTTGTGCTGTTGGCGCCTTATGTATGTTTTCATATTTTTAGTTAAGTTAAGGTAACTGAATGGCCACCAATTGGGAAAATAGCTGCTCATTCGGCTTACGATATGTTTCATGGTATAAGTCCCTGATTGTTAGTTTGTTTTTTTCCCACCTCGGTTTTTGGAGTGGGAATCTTTTTCTGATTGCGATTTTTTCCTGATCTTTGCCTACTTGTACCTTTTTCTATCGCAAATACTTTCCGAGATATCTTTTTAAAGGATTAGTTGGATAATAAATCAAAATTTTGTAATGATGTCAAAAGGGCCTGTTACAGGGTATGGGAAATTAACATGGGAGTTTGCCCACGCATGGAATTTTATGAAATTATGTACATTAATTGGCTTGGTTATGACTGCTATAATAATGGTGTATTCTCTTGTAAATTCAATTCCTTTGGCAAATTATGACGTAACATATGACGTCACTATGATAGCTAAGGCACCCCAGTTTAAACTTTTCTATAGTGAAAACGATTCATAAAGCAAATGTTGGAAGCTTTCCAGAAATAAAGTAGTCATTGGTAAGTTTGCTGATACTATAAATGACTTTGTTGGTATCAAGATAGTGGAGGAGCAGTCATTTTCCATGTACATGTAACCCCAATTTTCACCTGCTTATTTTAAAAGAGGTAGAATTTGAATTAAAAATTTTCTGTGTTCCAGCCTTTGTCAAGACACCATTTTAATATAAAAAACTGCCCACATATAGTAGAAATATATTCCTGAAATTTCACGAAAATCGTGGACCGGTAACATGGTGTTTTGTTACATTCATTACACATGACCCTTATTCATCCAAATGTTAACTTTTCACTAATAATTACAAAGATCTTTGATAATTGATTTATGACTGTAGGAGTTTTACTGTAGGCTAACTATAAGCAATTAATATTATTGAAGCATGTTTTTAATGAAACCCAACACACAGACCTTATACCCTGTTACATAAGTTACCGTTTGGACAGACTTAAAATAATTTAAAGATTTCAATAAAGTTTTGTGTTTAAACATCACATAAGTATAACTGCAGGGTTTAAAATGCAATATTATTGATCTTCCTGAATTCAGAAGTTGTCTGTCAGTACTCTTTTTATTTGTTACATATGTTACATTTAGCGCAAACATGTACTGTGAACAATTTTCATATGATACGACCTTTAAGAGCTGAACGTTTTCTTCTTATTTAAAAAGGATGTTATATGTGACTAGTTAATACACATGCTAAATCATGGGGCTCTTCAATTGCATTCAATTTATCCTTATTTAATAAGCATTTTACAAAATTATAAATTAAGAAATTACATTTCATTGAACATCACAATACATGTTATACTGCGATATTAATCTCAAGAAAAGATTATAAGCTCATAACACAATCTGTTGTTCTGACATTCATTCACCATTCAATGCTTTATATTTATGCAAACCCTATCTTAGTACTTTTGCAGGCTTGTGTAACCAATAAGAACACATGATATGCAAGATTAATGTTTGTATTTGTATGAAAGGAATCTAATTTGTCTACAAGATGTTTGGCATGATATTGCAGAACGTACTTTATTAAATCTAATTTTTACCAAGAAATTATTAACTTGAATATTCAGTTTTGATTGATGTAATGTATGTAACGTACAATATATATGTTTTAAATAGGCTGAACATAGGAAGAGGACTTGCTTTAACGATAAAACTTACTTCATAATCAGCCTAAATGCATACATTTTATAAGAGATTTTGGTTTGGTGTTTATTTTGCAAGCATTTATGTGGGTAACGTATGTAATGCAGTGATGTTGTATTTGACTGAATGCTTTAAATGCTTAAAATACTTATGGCATATGACTTAACATAATTTATGTCTGTTTTAGTTTCATGTAAAGATCAAAATCAGATTGTATGTTGAAAATCAAAGTTATAAAATTTGGGTACAGAAAGAGATATAGGAAGTACTCTAGCTTTCCCTGTAAAAAATAAAACATGGAATTGGTATGTTAAAGTAATATACACTGAACATTTGTCTGTATTTCCACTTGTGTCTTTTACAATAAAATACTATTGGTCCAAGAGTAAGAAATAATAATATCAGATTCAGTTTATCACTACGAGACAATTCCACATGGACCTCCCTGTCTCACTCCTATATGAGAAGCATATACAATGTATATGGTTATCAGTTAAACAAAGTTAAACATCCTCTATTATTTCATCATAAGAATAGTTCAGAACTATAAGCATTGATTCAACTGAAGGCAAACTGTAAGCCATTTGGTCTCACTGCTATTTTAGAATTACTTTATATCGTTCTAAACCTAAAGAAAACAGTCAAGTGTGAAAAACAGATGGTAGAAAACCATAATGAATAACATCTTTTTGGCAAAAGTAAGCAATGGCCAATAGCTGCTGCAATTAGAACTAAGATTCAACCTAAAATCCAATGTGGAAAACAATGAAATAACAAATAGTTACTCGTATAAAGAGAATGTACAGTTTGCCAACAGAACGGCTGTTTCCCAACAGGTGGCCACTCAGTTACATAAATGTAACTACATACATATGCCGTTCAGGGTTGTCTTAGCACAATGTGTGTCATAAATGTGCATTATGGTCATAATCCAAAACCTTTTTGCGATGTTTTGGAGCAATTTCAACATTTTGTTAAAATTATGAAAAGTGACCTACATGTATACAATGTAAAAAATTACAATGTTACCGGCTTTGAATTATCATGAAATTTTGCTCATATCAAGAGAATATATATGGCATCTTTTTATGCAAATATGGTATCTTGACAAAGACTGGAACATACTTATCTTTTATGTAGAATTTGGTATTTTTTCTAAATTTTCGAGAAAAAATTGAGAAATTTTATAATTATTTAATTAGGAAATCAATATAATACTTCTGTAAAATGTTTTTATGGTATAAGTTTAATGCCTGGGATGTTCTCGAGCCAACCCACTTGACAAATTTTAGAAAATTATAAAACTTAAATTTTACGACACACAAAGATGAGGGCAGGTATCATGTCATTGTGGGAGTGAGCCAAGGTTGTCTCCTGAGTCCTATAATTAATTATTTATTTCAATATATACATTTTCGTAGCTCATATATGATGACCTACTTATGTGTAAAATTTAAAGAAAATCCATGCGTGGGCACATTTGTAACACCCCCTTTAAGGTAACGTTCTCAAAATGATAATCAAGTGATCTACACTTCAGCTCAAATCATTATGCAAAAAATGAAGGCTGTAGCTTTAATACTTTTTGGGATAGCACACACTATTTTCACATTTTGTTCTCAAAGGGACATAACTCAAAAGACGGACATAACTCGGACGTGAAAGAATACTGGTCAACTATTTTTTCATGAGGAATATGTGTATGGAAATTCAAAACCCTAGCATGCACCATTTTAAAGCTTCAAAGGGAGTGTTAGACATGTAAATGTGCCGTCGCTTAGATTTTATTTTAACTTTACTCATAAGTAGGTCATCATATATCAGCTATGAAAATGCATATACTGAATTAAACAATTAATTATTGGACTCAGTAGGCAACTCTGGCTCACTCCCACAATGACATGATACCTGCCCTCATCTTTATGTGTCCCAAAATCTTAAGTTTTATAAGTTTCCAAGATTTGTCATGTGAATTGGCTCGAAAACATCCCAGACATTATACTTATACCGTCAAAACATTTGACAGAAGTATTATAATGATTTTCTGATGAAATACCATCAGGAAAACATGTCCGTGCAATATATACCCCCTTAAACCCCACTTTTATATAGCAAAACTAGGGTTTGCAGGGGTATAACTATTTTTCTTATTTTTGCTCCAAAACATAGATTGTGGGTACTCGTTAGAACCGCCTCAGCGAGGCGGTTCTAACGTGTACCCACAATCTATGTTTTGAGCAAAAATAAGAAAAATATCAACATTTTTCTGGTGAAATTTTCAATTTTTGGTACTGAAAAAAATTTTCTATATATTGCATGGGCATGTTTTCGTAATGATTAAAAAGAAATATCAATTATTTCCCTTACATTTACAAAAATACCAAATTCAACTTCAAAGATAAATATGTTGAAGTCTTTTTCAAGATACCATATTTACATAAAAGCATATACTCCTGATTTCAGCAAAATTTCATGATGATTCAAAACCAGTAACATTGTCATTATTTACATTATATACTTGTAGGTCTTTTTTCATAATTTTAACAAAATGTTTGAAATCGCTCCCAAACATTACAAAACGGTTTAGATCATTTATGCACCTGTCTTAAACACAATGTGCTTAGACAATCCTAAATGACATACATTAAGTTAAGTTCATGTAACTGAGCGGTCACCTTTTGGGAAACAGCCGTTCATAAGGCAAATTATAAGTTCTCTTTGTACTAGTAACAAAGTCATTTCTCTTGTTTCCCAAACGGGATTATAGGTAGAACATTCGTTCTAATTGCACCAGCTCCTGACCATTGCAAACTTTTACCTACATGTAAATAAATATAGACCCTGCCAAAAAGATGTTATTCATGATGGTCTTCAACCATCTGTTTTTCACACTTGTCTGATTTCTTTAGGTTTAGAACCATGTAAAGTAATTCTAAAATAGCAGTGAAACTGACTGGCTTAAACTTTGCCTTCAGTTGAATCAATTCTAAAAGCTCTTAATTATTCTAATGAGGAAACGTGGAGGTGGTTTAACTTTGTTTAACTGATAATCAGATTTTATGCTTCTCATATAGGAGTGAGACATGGAGATCTACATGGAATTGTCTTGGTATACACTGGATCTGGTATTATAATTCTTATTTTGTGTTATTTTCTCCATGCAAAATGACATAACATTAACAAATAGCATTTTATTGTTAAACGGCACAAGTGGAAATTTAGACACATGTATGTTAATTGTATATTATTTTAACCTACCATTTCCATAACAGTTTCAAGTTTTTCTAAAAGAGGGGTAAGAGTACCTCTTACAGTACCCAAACTTTAAAACTTTGATTTTCAACTTGCGAACTGATTTTACTCTATACATGAGATTAAACACACCATAAATTCTGTGATATTGTATGCTATAAGTATTTTAAGTATGCTATAAGTATTTTAAACATTTAACCATCAGTAAAATGCAACATTACTGCATTACATATGTTAACCACATAAATGCTTGTGAACTAAACATAAAAACAAAGCTCCCAGAAAATGTATGCATGTTAGGCAAAATAAGAAATATGCTTCATCGTAAATGTAAGTCCACTTCTTATCTTCACATTTCTTTGGATCTTATTCAGCCTTTTTAATGTATATTGTGTGTTACATGCATTACATCCTTCAAAACTGAATATTTATAGTTAATATTTGCTCTGCAATAATAGAATCGGTAAGTGACGTTCTGTCATATCATGACAGACATTTCTAGATAAATGGTTTGCGTTTTCATACAAACACAAACATTATTCTCGCATATTATGTGATTTTATCGGTTACACATCTTGCCAAAATACTAAGATGGGTTTGCATCAAAATAAAACATTGAATGATGAATAAATGCCATTTAAACAGATTAAGTATTGAGCTTATAACCTTTTCTAGATATTAATACATAGTACATGTATTGTGAAAAAATATAATTCCTGAATTTGTGTTTTTGTAGCATGCTAATTAAATAAGGATAAGACTATAATGCGAATAAACAACTCATTAATTTAGCAAATGCACTAAGTAGTTACATTTTATATATAAAACATTATTTTACAATAAGAATAACAAGTTCAAATCTTAAAGGTCTAATACTATAAATATTGTTCATAGTACATGTTTGCGCTAAATGTAACAGATTGAAAGGTTACATAGACACAACTTCTGATTTCAGGGAGATTAATAATAGTGCATGTTAATCCCTGCAGTTATACTAATATGATGTTACAAACACAAAACTTTATTGAAATCTTTATATTCTTTAATTGTATCCAAATGGTAACTTATGTAACAGGGTATAATGTCTATATGTTGGGTTTCATTAAAGCCCTTGTTATAATAATATAAATTGCTTATGATAAGAATACAGGAAATGTCCTACAGTCACATAGATAATTTATTTAAGTACTTTGAAATTATTAGTAAACAAGTTAAGGTTTTGATAAATGAGGTCATGGGTAATGAATGTAACGAGAAACCATGTTACCGGACTACGATTTTCATGAAATTTCACAAATATATTTTAACATATGAGGGCAGTGTTTTATATTGAAAGGTGTCTTGACACAGATTTTTTTTTATTCAAATTCTACCTCTTTTGAAATAAGCAGATGAAAATTTGAGTTACACGTACATACATGTACAAATGACTGCTCTGCCAATATCTTGATACTAACAAAGTCATTTATAGTATCAGCAAACTTACTAATGACAACCTTAATTCTGGAAAGATTTCAACATTTGCGTCATGAAATATTGGTCTCTACACAAATGTTTAAAATGGGATATTCTCACTTGTGATAGTGACGTCATATATTACGCCATACTTTGCCAATGGAATTATATTTACAAGGTAATATAGCAGACATAACCTATACCATTAAAGCGCATTATTTCATCAAATTCCATGAGTGGACAAACTCCCATGTTAATTTCCCATACCCTGTAATAGGCCCTTTCATCGAAAATCGTAACAGACGTACACACAGACAAGGCAAAAGCAATATGCCCTTCCAACTTTTCCTAAGTCGGGGGCATAATAAATGGTTCATATTATCAGTCACTGCGAACGTCCACCGTAGGTCTTACTATACAGTCCAACCTGTCCAAAGCAAGCGGTCAAGAGAAATTAATCGTTTTGTAAAAGACTGGTTCTTGCTTTATAGAGGGTGCGTTCTAAAACCAGAGTGAGCGTCATAATCAAGTTAATAAAAATAAGTCTATAATATATCAAACACATGAATAACTGCAGAGAGGTACGGCCGAATAGCACGCTAGCGCTAGAGTATAACTATTCTTAAGGTCAGGGTGTTGTAAAACGTCGTTATGTAGCGTTACGTGCGACGTTGCTTTGCATCAAAACTCCTACGTAAGTAAGTAAGTACGTAGGCATTTATGAACCGGAGAAAGCTGCATTAATACGAATATAATTTTTTTTCATTAAAGGCTGCGAAAGATTTTCACCAAATCACACGAAATGAGAAATTCTACCGTCAGAGGCATTTATTGTAATTTTGGCGTCAGTCGCACATTGAAATGCAACGCGTGTTCGCGCCACGACGTAACGTCACGTCGCGGAAAGTACCAACAAGTAGCCAAAGGGCAACGATCGCTCGCCTGAGAGTCAACACTTACTTAAAATTACTTGAATATTTGATATATTAAAATAACTTACTTACTTTACTTACTTAAAAAGTACATTCACTGGACAAAGTGGTTGTATGTTTATTTTGAAGATCTGATCAAAATTGAAGATGCTGGAATGGCCACAACACTAAAAACTGATTTTTCAAACATTCAAGGGCAGCTAACTCCGCAGTCCAGGGTCGAATCTGGCTCAAATTCGAACTCATCCAAGATATTATGGTTATCCTTGTTTCTTCGACGAATGAAGAAGATCCGATCAAAATGGTAGGCGCTAGAGTGGCCATAATACAAAATATTGAGTTTTTAAACACTGAAGGGCAGCTAATTCTGCAGTCAGAGGTCGGATCTGGTCGAAATTCGAACACATCCGAGATACTGTAGTTATTCTTGTTACCTGCATGAATGAAGAAGATCCACTGAAAAACAAAGATCCTAGAGTGGCCACAACACAAAATATTGATTTTTCAAACACTCAAGGGCAGTTAACTCTGCAGTCAGATGTCGAATCTGGTCGAAATTCGAACTCATCCGAGATATTGTAGTTATCCTTGTTACCTGCAAGAATGAAGAAGATCCACTGAAAAACAAAGATGCTAGAGTGGCTACAACACAAAATATTGATTATTCAAACACTCAAGGACAGATAACTCCGCAGTCAGAGGTCGGATCTGGTCGAAATTCAAACTCATCCGAGATGTTATGGCTATCCTTGTTACTTCCAAGTATGAAGAATATCTGATTAAAATTGAAGGTGCTAGAGTGGCCACAACACTAAATATGGATTTTTCAAACACTCAAGGGCAGATAACTCCGAAGTGAGAGGTCGGATCTGGTCGAAATTCGAGCTCATCCGAGATGTTATAAATGTCCTTGTCACTTCCACGAATAAAGAAGATCCGAATATAAATGAAGGCGCTAGAGTGGCCACAACACTAAATATTGATTTTTCAAACAGTCAAGGGCAGATTACTCTGCAGTCAAGGGTTTAATCTGGCTGAAATTCGAACTCATCTGAGATGTTATAGCTATCCTTATTACGTTCAAGTATGAAGAAAAGGTACAAGTAGGCAAAGATCAGGAAAAGGCGCAATCAGAAAGAGATTCCCACTCCAAAAACCGAGGTGGGAAAAATCCAAATTAACAATCAGGCACTTATACCATGAAACACATCGCAAGCCGAATGAGCAGCTATTTTCCCAATAGGTGGCCACTCAGTTACCCTAACTTAACTAAAAATATGAAAACATACATAAGGCGCCAACAGCACAAAAAAAATTAAACACCAAGACACAAAACAAAATGAACCACCACAGAAGTATCGCCTTGGAACGATCAGTAACACAAAGTTACTGGCGGGATTAAACCGGTTTTACAGGATCCTAACCTCACCCTCAGCTTCTGCAGTGGTTCATAACATTTAGTATGCTCTTCGGTCCTCGTGGTGAAACTCTAACTAGTCAATGAATCATCAAGAACAAACAAATATATCATGATAAACATCCTGATGAATCAAAAACAAGGACTCACAGATTGAGTAAGCTGCCCGACGATGGAGAACCCTGGGCGCCGAATAACCTACTAACTCCGGAGCAAAAGAAAAACACCAGTTGGACCCCGGTGGGCCAAGCAACAGACAAGAAGCTCCGGCCCCAACCAACTAAAATGAATAGCTTTTTTTTTTCCTGATCTTTGCCTACTTGTACCTTTTTAAGTCGGGGCCATCATAGAGTCTGACGCCCGACCCACCGGCGTGCAATTAAAGAAGGCAGCATAGTTATCAACCATGATTGGGTTAAAAACTAAGCATGCAGACTGTCGCATAACATTCAAGTTATAACCTATACGTCTGTAACGTGTTATGATTTTTCTGAACTGAAAAGAAAAATCATTTATTCCTATAAGTTTCTTAAATTTGTAAACTAAGTCACCATAAAATTCAGGTTCCGAAAGGCCCTCACTTAAAAACGTCTTTAATCCAACATTATATTTGGAAATCAACTCATAGTGTCTACGATAAAATTTAGAAAAGGTTTTTCGAAGTTTATGATACCGATAGCCCTGTTGGAGAAGTTTTGTCGTTAAACATTTATTTCGAGCGTTGAAGTCTGTAACATGATTGCAGACTCTAGCAAACCTAATAAGTTGCGAAATGTAAACACCATAAGAAGCACGACGAGGAACGTCACCATCCAAAAAAGGAAAATTTACTATATCAAAATGAAAGTCATCGCGCTGAAGATCTGATCAAATGTGAAGGCACTAGAGTGGCCACAACACAAAATAATGATTTTTCAAACCCTGAAGTTAAGGGCAGCTAACTCCACAGTCAGAGATCGGATCTAGCTGAAATTGGAACCCATCCGAGATATTATAGTTGTCCTTGTTACCTGCAAGAATGAAAAAGATCCAATGAAAAATAATGGCGCTACAGTGGCCACAACATTTTCCCCATTATAAGTCTATGGGGATTTTTCCAGACGCTCAAGGGCAGCTAACTCCGCAATCTGTGGTCGAACCTCGCCGAAATTCGAACTCATCCGAGATGTTATGGTCGTCCTTGTTTTTTCCAAGAACGAAGAAGATCCAAACAAAAATGAAGTTTCTAGAGCAATGGTAGATTTTCAGAATGTGCCATTTTTTAATTTTGTAAAAACTACAAATTCTCTTTTCTGATATACATATCACATGCGAAATCAAAACTTAGTAAAAAATCTCGTTGGTAATTAATTGTTCCGAACAGGTGCAATTTTACATTTTTTTTACCCCCCCCCCCAAAAAAAAAAAATGTTGCATTATCCTCGCCACTATTGAATTTGCTGCACAGTCAAAGATTTGTTGTTGGAACTGACCAAAACTAATGTTAGAAACAAAATGATTCTAGTTGATATTAAAAAATATATAAAAAAAAACTGGGTGGTGCAAGACGTTTGATTTTCAGTATATTACAATACTAATACATTGCCATAATGCCACAATAAAACGTTTTTAGTAATATTCACCTATCATTAATGTTTTAGACGAGTTGTAGACGAATTATAGACAATTTTAGACATTTTAGACGATTTTTAGACGATATTGTCGTATTTGACTAAACGTTCATTAGACGAAATGCCCTTTAGGCGAAATGCCCTTTAGCACTGTGGCATAACTCGCTAATAAGGATTTCAACATTTCGTGAATTTCGGTCACAACAATTTCACGAAGGACATAACTTATTCGCGAATTACCTGGATGAAGATGTACCTGCTATGTTTGAAGCCACGCGTTGAAGTGATTAAGGTGAAATCTAAACTGAAATAGTTTCTTATGCCTTGGCGAGACATATGGGTGAATGAATATGTACTTTTTATATTTGGGAAAGCTAATTTAGGATACTCATTCTCATTTTTCTAACAAAATTAGGTGTTTTCCTAGATTAATTGCCAATCCAGTAAAAGTGTCCTTTTGCACCAGAATTTGGGCATGCTATATGTATAAAAGGACACCTAAAGATCTTTTTGGTATAAATAGATTGAAATTTTTGTAACTATAGAGTCTTTAATACACCGAGAATCCCATGTACCAAGTCAGCTAGTGGACACAACTATTTCAGGAATGAGCCATGAGAAAACTACAAACATTTCTTGAGTCAGTCATAACTGTTTCTTGAGTCAGTCACAACTGTTTCTTGAGCAATACACGGTATTTAGCATACAAGTTTCAACATTTGTATACATAAAGCACTGGAAATAGACAGTGCGTTAAGTTTGAACCAAAACAGAAAAATATACAGGCATGGTACAAGCCATAATTGTGATGAGCACAGAAGATTTATAATTAAAAACCTCACATAGAACACGACATAACCTTGTTTTGACTTACGAATCACCGCAATATCGTTTTTAGCTCACCTGAGCCGAAGGCTCACAAGGTGAGCTAATAGGATGGCCATGATCCGGCGTCCGTCCGTCGTCGTCCGTCCGTCCGTCGTCGTCGTCCACAATTTCAAAGATCTTCTTCTCTGAAACCGCTTGGCCGATCTAGTTGAAATTTTATGTGGAGCCTCCTTGGGTAGTGGCATTTCAAGTTTGATCGCGAAATCCAGGTCACATGACCAAGATGGCCGCCACGCCCATATATGGTAAAAACCCTTCAAAAATCTTCTTCTCCAGAACCGGTGGGCCGATTTCCAAGAAACTTGGTATGTAGCATCGGGGACTTCAGCCCATTGTAGTTTGATAAAATGATGACCCTTGGATGACCTTGACTTATTTTACGGCAAGGTCAAATTTGGAAACATAGGCTTTTACATGGGAAAAAGTGAAAACTAAGAATTTTTTGAAAACTATTGCAGCCTGAGACCTGAAAAGTGGTAGATGCAAACAACTAATGGAGTAGATGAAGGTAAGTGATTAATATAGGTCAAGGTCATCTCTTGACCTTGGCCAGTCTGTTGTCCATACACACGTTTCAAAGATCTTCTTCTCTGAAACTGCTTGGCCAATCAAAGTGAAATTTTATGTGGAACATCCATGGGTAGGGTAGACGAAAGTTTGATCGCGAAACCCAGGTCACATGACCAAGATGGCCGCCACGCCCATATATGCTAAATACCACTCAAAAATTTTCTTCCCTAGAACCGGTGGGCCGATTTCCAAGAAACTTGGTATGTAGCATCAAGGACCTCAGCCCATCATAGTTTGATAAAATGTTGACCCTTGGATGACCTTGACTAATTTTACGGCAAGGTCAAATTTGGAAACATAGGCTTTTACATGGGGAAAAGTGAAAACTATGGATTTTTTGAAAACTATTGCAGCCTGAGGCCTGAAAAGTGGTAGATACAAACAACTAATGGAGTAGATGAAAGTATGTGATTAATATAGGTCAAGGTCATCTCTTGACCTTGGCCAGTCTGTTGTCCATACCCACTTTACAAAGATCTTCTTCTCTGAAACTGCTTGGCCAATCAAAGTGAAATTTTATGTGGAGCATCCATGGGTAAGGGAGACGAAAGTTTGATCGCGAAATCTATGTCACATGACCAAGATGGCCGCCACGCCCATATATGGTAAAAACCACTCAAAAATCTTCTTTTCCAGAACCAGTTGGCCGATTTCCACGAAACTTGGTATGTAGCATCAAGGACCTCAGCCCATCATAGTTTGATAAAATGATGACCCTTGGATGACCTTGACCTATTTTACGGCAAGGTCAAATTTGGAAACATAGGCTTTTACATAGGAAAAAGTGAAAACTATGGAATGTTTTGAAAACTGTTGCAGCCTGAGGCCTGAAAAGTGGTAGATGCAAACAACTAACGGAGTAGATGAAGGTATGTGATTAATATAGGTCAAGGTCATCTCTTGACCTTGGCCAGTCTGTTGTCCATACACACTTTTCAAAGATCTTCTTCTCTGAAACTGCTCGGCCAATCAAAGTGAAATTTTATGTGGAGCATCCATGGGTAGGGGAGACGAAAGTTTGATCGCGAAATCTAGGTCACATGACCAAGATGGCCGCCACGCCCATATATGGATAAAAAACACTCAAAAATCTTCTTTTCCAGAACCGGTGGGCCGATTTCCACGAAACTTTGTATGTAGCATCGGGGACCTCAGCCTATCATAGTTTGATAAAATGATGACCCTTGAATGACCTTGACCTATTTTACGGCAAGGTCAAATTTGGAAACATAGGCTTTTACATAGGAAAAAGTGAAAACTATGGATTTTTTGAAAACTATTGCAGCCTGAGGCCTGAAAAGTGGTAGATGCAAACAACTAATAGAGTAGATGAAGGTTTGTGATTAATATAGGTCAAGGTCATCTCTTGACCTTGGCCAGTCTGTTTTCCATACACAGTTTTCAAAGATCTTCTTCTCTGAAACTGCTTGGCCAATCAAAGTGAAATTTTATGTGGAGCATCCATGGGTAGGGTAGACGAAAGTTTGATCGCGAAATCCAGGTCACATGACCAAGATGGCATGGTAAAAACCTTTCAAAAATCTTCTTCTCCAGAACTGGCTGGCCAATTTTCATGAAACTTGGTATGTAGCATTTGGGACTCCAGCCCATCATAGTTTGTTGAAATGATGACCCTTGGATGACCTTGACCTATTTTACGGCAAGGTCAATTTTGGAAACATAGGCTTTCACATGGGAAAAGGCGAAAACAAACTGTTGCAGCCTGAGACCTGAAAGTTGCTAGATGCAGACAACTAATGGAGTCAGTGAAGGTAAGTAATTAATGAAGGCCAAGGTCATGTCTTGACCTTGGCCCAAGGTCATTTAAATATCAAAATTAAAATTATGGTTTTCTCAGAAATCACTAGGTTTGGAAACTATTGCAGATGCAGACAACTTGTGAAGTCAATAAAGGTGTGTGAGTATTCAAGGTCAAGGTCATTTCATTATGACTTAATACTCCAAGATCAGGCTTCAGGTGAGCGTTCTCAGGACCAATGGTCCTCTGTTTTTTCTATTGTTAATAAGATCAAAACTCTTTAAGACGAGTGAATTTTCAAAGGAGGAAATAAAATAATCAATAATCCTAACAGTTTGGTGCTCACGATGCTCTTGTGCGGCCGAAGCATTGAGCTGTAGAATCTCCATGCAACCGCACGGCTGAGCACAGTGTCTTCAGAGCAGCTTTCGTTTATGTCCGCCAAACCATTTTTATTTTTTTTTTGTTTTGCGTTTTAAGGGGCCGTATAGGCGCAGTACAAAGAGCTGAGCAGCTTGTAATAAATATTATATTGATCACAGGGCGCTGCTACCGTGATCTCACATCTAGGTCTAATCAACCCACCGTGTTCTTGTCAGCGCACCGACAAAAATGTTTCCACGGCGTTTCATTTTAAGTATGGCCTTCTATGCGACCTTATGGTGCTTATCGGCGATGTTACTTTGTTGTTTTTCAAGTATTGTAACAGACTTACTTGCGATCGTACTGCGCTCACCTCGGCGTTCCAATTGTCCTAGAACGCTACGTATGTGATCGCCGTAACAATGCCGTCCTTATGCGAAAGGGGTTTAAATCATTTATAAGCAAACAAACAAACAAACAAACAAACAAAAAGAAAGAAAAATCAGAGGACCAATGGTCCTGATATCGCTCACCTGAGATTTTGTCTTTGATGAATGACCTTTGGCTAAGGCCATGTTGGCCAACATAAAAAATATAAACTTGACCTCAAATACTCACATAATTATTAACACTGTAAACTGCCTGTATCTACCAACTTTCAGATCTTTCTGGCAATATTTGACCTTTCTGTTTAAATTAAATGCTTAATAGGTCAATGTCAACCCAAGGTCATGAGTTATACAAACTATGAAGGGCCAGAGCTCCAAATGCTACATACCAAGTTTCATTGAAATCGGTCCACCTATTCCAGAGAAATTTATTTTTAAAGGATTTTACCACATATACGGGCATGACGGCCATCTTGGTCATGTGACCTGGACCATGTATACAAACTTTGGTTCCCTCCCTAAGGATTGCACATATAAAATTTGGCTTTGATTGGTGCAGTGGTTTCTGAGATAATTGAGTTTTAAATATAATATGTAAATGACCTTTGGCCAATGTCAAGAGATGACATTGACCTTGAATGCTCATAGGACTTCATCAACTCAATAAGTTGTATGTATGTACCAACTTTCAGGTCACGGGCCACAAAACGTTCTGAAAAATCTAATGTTTTTCCATTGAGAAGCCTATGTGACCGATGCTGACTTTGCCATAAAATAGGTCAAGGTCAACCCAAGGTCATGATTTATACAAATTATGATGGGACAGAGTTCCCGATGCTACATACCAAGTTTTATTGAAATCGGTCCAGCAGTTCAAGAGACGAAGATTTTTAAAGTTTTCACCATATATGGGCATGGCAGCCATCTTGTCCATGTGACCTAGACCATTTATACAAACTTTGATTCCCCCTTCTTAAGGATACCACATATATAAAATTTGGCTTTGATTGGTCAAGTAGTTCCTGAGAAAATTAAGTTTTAAATTTATTATGTAAATGACCTTTGGCCAAGGTCAAGAGATGACCTTGACCTTGAATACTCCTATGACTTCATTTAATCAATAAGTTATACGTATGTATCTACCATCTTTCAGGTCACAGGGCAAAAAACTTTCTGAAAAATCCAATGTTTTCACTTTTGTCCATTGAAAAACCTAAGTTGATCTTGTCGTAAAATAAGTCAAGGTCAATCCAAGGTCACGGTTTATATAAATTATAGTGGGCCAGAGTCCTCGATGCTTCATACCAAGTTTAATTGAAATCGGTCCATCGGTTCCAGAGAAGAAGATTTTTAAAGGTTTTTACCATATATGGACATGGCGGCCATCTTGGTCATGTGACCTGGACCATTAATATAAACTTTAATTTCCCCTTCCTAAGGATGCTCCACATGAAGTTTGGCATTGATTGGACTAGGGGTTACAGAGGAGAAGATCTTTGAAAAGTGTGAACGACGACAACGACGACAACGGCAGGCGATGGAGCATGGCCATCCTATAAGCTCACCTTTTGAGCCTTTGGCTCAGGTGAGCTAAAAACCCAGACGACCAATCGTCCCGTTACCTCTCACCTGAGATCTGAGGTATATACCAATAAACTTGTTTGACTATAAAGGACTATAGCCCCAGGACAGAGTCAGAATACTCCTTGGGGTTAATTTCTTTTTCAAATTCATAGATATTCCGTCCACTTGCCCATTTCCTGGAAGTTTTTTCCTTCAGTGTCATTTTAACAGTTTTCTGCATATGTGAATTATTATAACCTTGCCATAAAATCTGTCAAGGTCATCACAGGATTATGATTTATACACACATTGTAGTACTCTAGTCTTAATTTTTACATATCAATTTCCGTTGCAATAGGTTCAGCAGTTCCTGTGAAGAAGATTTTTGAAGGGATTTTACCATATATGAGCATGGTGGCCATCTTGGTCATGTGACCTGGTATATTTATAATCACATTGGTTCCCCCTTCGTACAGATGCTTTCTGTAAAATTTGACTTTGATTGGCCAAGTGGTTTGAGAGACGAAGATCTTTGATGTTAGCCTTGCCGTAAAATAGGTCAGGGTCATCCCAGGGTCATGATTTATACAAACGTTGTAAAGCTCTATTGCCCGATGTTTCATGCCAAGTTTCAAAGCCATAGGCCTTCTGGTTCTGAAGAAGAAGATTTTAAAGGATTTTGCTGTTTATAGCCATGGCGGCTATCTTGGTCATGTGGCCTGGACCATTTATACAAACTTTGGTTCCCCCTTCCTAAGGATGCTCCATATAAAGTTTGGCTTTGATTGGCCCGGGGGTTTCAGAGGAGATGTTTAAACATTGTGAACGACGACGACAGACGACAGAGCATGGGTATACTATAAGCTCACTTTGTGAGCCTAACGGCTCAGGTGAGCCACAAAGAAAAGAAAATCGAAAGCAAAAAAAAAAAAAAAAAAAAAACAATGAAAAAAAATAGAACATTATTTTGTACTTTGACGCCTTATACCACAACTTTCACGTTGCATTTAGTCCTACGTAGCGGACAACCTAGTTGTTGTGAGAGCTTATTTTTTTCTTAGCAATATATTTTTCTACGTTTAAATAATGCGAACCGGTGAATTAAATTCACCCAATTAAATGACGTCATCACGAGCGTTGCGCGTGACGTGGCGATCCCCCGGATGTAAATTTAAACACGTAACAAACATCTGTCAATTTGTCGTACTTTTTAGCTTTTGATGAGGTGATTCTTTGTCTACGGGCTTAAAAGATGAAATTCTTTGACATTATAGTGTCGAAGGAAGAACAAACAGGCGCAACGCGTCGTTCTAGGGCATGTGCTGAGATTTACTAGGCGCCGAGAATTGCTCCGATGCGTATATTTTGCAAACCTTTTTTTGTGAAAACCGATACTTAATTATTATTGGCGGTAGTGGCATCTAAAATCCTCTATTTTCTGAAAACCAGGAATATTACAATGACTGTCATTCGATACACATAGCAGCATTAAAAAAAAAAAAAAAAAAAAAAAAAAAAAAAAAAAAAAAAAACTTTGCGAGATTTCTAAATTTTGGTTGCTTAGACAGCATAACATCTTAGATATGACATTGACATTTAATTTACTGAGATATAAGGAGTTAAGAATCCTGAGCAGCAATGTCAGTCTTGCCTGGTCTACAACCCCAAAGGCAATTTTATAGGCCAAATGATGGTTTGAAATAGTGTTGTAAATCGGTATTAAGATAATTGCTTGCATGTAAGTATTTGATCATGTCAAAACTATTGAAACTAAATGCGAAAGGCACATCGTGGTTCTGAGGTGACTTAAATCAGAGTTTTTGCAAATCATTGATCACGAAACGTTTGTGTCCAACAGTCATTAAGATCAAGAAACACTTGTAACAAACTCATGAAACAATTATAGCCTTCTCAAGAAATAGTTGTAGCCGCATCAACAAAGGCTAGTCATCTTTTCTTCTTTATTTCATGACTTATGCGGAATTACCAGGTCGATATTTCTTCTTTGATTTTTCCAGCAGTTAATGTCATGTTTAGACGTGAGTCAATTTGTGACGAGCACGACGCGTCCCGCCACGCCATTCACACTCAAATTATAGTTGACAATTGCGGAATTGCGGTATATTCGGAGTGGGTTTCTTGGTCATTTAAATGATGCTCAACAATTTACATTAATGGATCAGCTGGGAACAGATCTGGAGTTTCCAGATAATTGTTATTTACTGGGTGATAAGATTTACTCAAATCGAGGAAACGTCGTTTCACAGTTTACGGCACAGCAAATCGCTCGAAAGGCAGGGAATCAAAGAAGGAAATGCTTAAAATTCAATCGGTCCGTTCAGCGATACAGGATAGGGGTAGAACATGCCATTGCATAATTAGCATTTTCGTAGACAATATTTACATCGGATACACATGAAATATCCCCTTGTTAAATTTAGTCAGCGTAGGTGTCCATATCGGAGTTCACGCCTAAGTGAAAATGTCTAGTACTACTACTACTATTAGACATTTCCAACTTAATCCGATATTGATATGGGAGTTTGACATGGTAGTTCGGATAATTTTTTTGAGGGACATTGTCAAGGACAACATGTAAGCTAATAGGTGAAGACATTGTATACAAACATGTTCATGTATATACACGGGATCTATCGGTAAATCGCTTATTGAGGCGCCGTGCTGTCTTAGGAAATAAGATTATGGCATTTGTATGCGTCGGCGAGATCATAACAAATGTATTCTCCCACATCTTTTCAGCGGCCCTTGGATGGTGGTCGCCCGGGATGGGGGTGGACGCAATATATCGGGTTTGAGAACTTGTACAGATGCACACCTTCGCATGCGTCACTAGACATTTCCTACTTGCTAGCAAAATGACGATAGCGAGTAACTTTTTCGCCATTGCTTATTCGTGTTTTACCGATAACGCATAAACGCCGGTCCTTGGAATAAGTCTTGCACTAAGTTACTACTGTTCTATGTCCCAAGATTGTTTGAAACTTAATATTATACTCAATATCAAGGTAGAGTATGTACAACAAGCAAAGATTCGTGTAAGCATATGTACATGCATATTTTTATCATTATTATCTTAGTTAACAAATCAACATGACAGTTGATTTTGTTATATATTTAACGCACGACGAAGACCATAAATTGATTTATTATGCGATATATTATGCTTTGCTTACGCATGCGCGTTACATTGTACTGTTTTGTCATGGCTCAACAGAAGAAGACCAGGCGCAAGAGACTGACCAGAATTCAGATGGCTTTACCATAAATGATGTTGTAGATATAAACGACCGACATTACTTCAACATTTTTTTCCATGGACGCAAGGCATCAAACCATATTTTCATTTCTTGTATCAACAGATAAGGTACATATGTGGGTATAAGCCAGTTTTTACAGACTACCTAGAGGACTTACGGCTTATCAGTTAGCAGCATCTAGTAAAAATACAACATGAAGTATAGGGAAAGTCCCGCCAAATTGTGCAATCTCTTGGTGTAAGTCTCAAAGGTAAGACAACGATGTGCCTGCCTGTTTTAATAATGAGCCCCGTCGTGAGAAAACCGGATTTTTGCCTACGCGAAAACAAAGTCGCAGAGCAGCTTCACAGCAGCTGCGAAGCTGATTAGCAGCTATGTTTTCGCTACAATTCGCTAGTACAATTCCTCTACTTTCATAATCTAAAATTTCCCGTCTCTAGTCATCGCCTGTCCTTGTACAGCTCGAGTTGTGTCTGACCTGGTCGGAAACCCCGAAGACCGGGTTTCTCGCGTCGCGGCTCAGTTATTTTAGCACATGTTAGAAACAGTGGAATTATGTATGCCAACATGATATCGCACCATACCAGTAGAAGTGAACAGAGCATTTTTAAGAAGGGGTTTCTCATTACGTGCCCCCACGAATGTCATGATGGTATGTTTTATGAATGTGAAAACCACACTTTCTGACAAAAAGAATTGACGGGTGTAGGACACACGTAGATATAAACAAAGACAGTGAAAATTTTATGCAATCTGGAAACATTTCTTTCAAAATAAACTTAAAATTGTAAATCCCTGATAGTGCCATTGTTGTTGTTGTTGCTTTGTAGAGCTCCGCCGCTGACTGTTCTGCGAACTGGATAACCAAGAATGATTCAGTGAATAAAAGTTGTCACTAAAATTCTCAAAGTTTGGATGCGACTTTTCTCATTTATGTTAACTCCATCAGTGTCAGAATATCATTGTCTACGCATATATGACTAGTATATGACCGCCGCACTGAGAAAGAACTTTCCGGATAACTCATTCGATCAGTAGTTTCGTAATCTTCTGATTACCTGCATAGGGATCGAATCCATTTGGCGACGCCAGTAAAATGTCGATAACTGATAAACCAGCATATCTCAATGGTGTGATTGTCACCTTCCAGGCACGATGGTTTCACAAGGCATTTTCCGATCAAACATCGAGAACTGCTGTGGCCCCACCCCCCCCCCCCCCCGACGACCACCACCACTAGGCAGTCGATGTCTAAGAAGCAGAATTGCTAAGACAATCATAATGCTTCACCTGAGACGTCTGTTTCTTGCAAGGTGCATAGATTTGCGTGATTCGTGACAGGAAACAATTAAAAACATACCATGGCCTTAGCATGTATGTGATCGATGCACAAGATTAAAATAAGATCTGTGTACGATTTTTAAATTAAAAAACTTCATATACCTTCTGAAAAACTTATAAAACATGCTACGAAAGTTATCAAACACCTTTGATCGTGTAAGGTAGTAGAAGTATAGGGTTTTCTCCAACTAAGCTGGACAGCCTTGAGATACCCCCAAGAAATCGATTAAAGTTTCTCGTACACCGTATATCGTATCTCAGACTAAGTTGGAAATGTCTATTACTACTACTACTACTACTATTTCATAACAGACGGCCAAGAGTGGCTCAAACACATCAGGAAAACATGTCAGTGTGATGGTTACCCCTTTAACCCCACGTTTATATAGGAAAACTGGGGTATGCAGGGGTATACCTATTTTCCTTATTTTGCTCCAAAATATAGATTGTGGGTACTCATTAGAACTGCCTCCTCGAGGCGGTTCTAACGTGTACCCACAATCTATGTTTTGAACAAATATAAGAAAAAATATCAAAATTTTTCAGCTGAAAATTGGCAATCTTTAAAGCTCAAAAAATCTCTGTATTTTGCATGGGCAAGTTTTCGTAATGCTGCCATTCCCGGCTTAGCCATCATCTTTTTATAAACGCACGTTTCATCTCATGCAGGGTGAAAATATTGTCGGAGTCCTTCAATCATTAGCAAACTACAATTGAAAATATAACGTGAGTACAGCGTATCTATAGAGCTTACCTTCTATCATTCTCATTTGCTTATATCCGGGAGTCTTGGAGACAACAAGAAATAGAGTGATGCATGCAACACCAACAGACACACTATAAAAAACGCGTTTTGTTTGATTTTTAAACATTATTACAAGTTCTCTTTCATCACAAGTTAGTGTTTGTTTCTGACATACAAGTACATGCATTTAAGCCGATTTGCGAGCAAACCGGTCTTCGGGGTTTCCGACCAGGCTTTACAAAAACCCGCCTTACAGTCTCAGGAAGAAGCTGGAACCTTGTCATTTCGAATTTAAGAAAAAGAGGGGCGGGGATTTATCGGTAAAAAACAAAATCAAAGGCGCTGATCAGCAGTGCAGTAGATGTGTAGATAGGCAAAAATCCGATATTTTCGCATGACGCTGCTCATTATGTCTAATAACACACTTGGAAACCCTCTATGCAGCCATGATAAGATCACAAGATGACAGCAGTTTGTTTACACTGACACTGACAATCACGTGGTATCGTATACAAATAAATGATCGGTGACACACACTGCAATTGAGAACGAATATGAGATAAAAAATGGAGTCTTCGCCTACAGCGTTTCTTATACTGACTGATAGAAAGGTGCAGTCAATGCAGAAATTGAACATTTATTGTAAATAGTAACATAAGAAACCCCGGTTATTTCGTTTTCGCAAACACTTCAAGGTTATTGTGTTGTTACCACTATATGTTCATGGGGCGCTGTGTTTTTGAAACCGAAATAACCTGGCATGAAACTCAGTTAACTTAACCTGTGGTTAAACCTTAAGCTGCTATTAAATTTAAAGAACTCTATTAACTAACTTGACATTAATTTTCTGTTGCATGAAACAATTTTAATCCCAGCTTAACTAATTGGAACTTAAAGCTGGAATTAACGTCCCCTGCACGCGCTGGAGCTTTAATGACAGCTTTCAAGATGGCGGACGGCTTCAACAAAATCATCGCTTTCTCGCAAATTTCTAACAAATCTAACTATTCTAGACATGACTAAGGGCACTGAAGTATCGAAACATTATTGTTACAACTAGTTTTTGACAATCCATTACAAAATTCGCCACGGCAAAGCAGAGAGGCTAGTCTAGACTCGTATGTTTGCACAAATACTAGTCCTGTGCGAAAGCATATTCATTTCTAACATTTAATGACAATTTGAAACAACATTTAATGACAATTTGAAACCAAAAAAAAAAAAAAAAAAAAAAAAAAAAAAAAAAATAACCGTAATCGGTGGCCATCCACTTTATTACTTGTCAACAGACTGTGCACGTGTTTGTTTCGCTTTTCTTGCGTGCATAAATTGAGGCGTAAACGTATTTCGCAGCATTTAGCTATTCAATTGCAGTTGCGTGATAGTCAAGCTTGTTTTTGTTTACCATTGTCTACAGGTACGTCCCAAAAATTATTCCAATCCGATATTTCAACCGGAAACAGGACAACTCGCCCCAAAGACAAGTCGCCCCAAGACAACTCGCCCAACTTTTAGAAGACAACTCGCCCCACTTTAGAAGGCAACTCGCCCCACTTTAGAAGACAACTCTCACCACTTTTGAAGACAAATCTCCCACTTTTGAAGACAGCTCGCCTTACTTTAGAAGAGAGTTTGTCCCACTGTCTTAGACCGTCCTTCCTCTTTATCCCCAGTCCCTCTCGGTCTAAAAGTAAACTTGACACAGCGGTGAGATGATCGAATGATTAAGAAACCGCGGTCTTAACCGCTCGGCCACGGGGGCCGCTAAACAAATTTAGCCACCACTCAACACCTGAGGTGATGATCTGAAATTGATTGACTGCAAAGTATACTTTCAGAAAGAAAACAAAGACTTCTTGAGACAACAAAAACATGACTTTGGTAAAGTCTAATAATATTGAGCGAATTCCATAGGGGGCGGGGGTGGGGGATAAAGAGGGGCGGTCTAAGACAGTGGGGCGAGTTGTCTTTTAAAGTGGGGCGAGTTGTCTTCTAAAGTGGGGCGAGTTGTCTTCTGAAAGTGGGGCGAGTTGTCTTGGGGCGAGTCTTATGTAGGGCGAGTTGTCTTGGGGCGAGTTGTCTTTTGGGCGAGTTGTCTGTAATTCTTTCAACCGACAGGCGGAACGGTTCATCGTGTACCTTTTTTCATCGTGATTCATTCAGGGATTCATTACGACTCTTCGGGTGTAAAGGAAACGATTAAAAAAGTCCTTAAACAATAACTTTAAAGAGAACCAACGCCCCGTAATAGGCCAGAATTTAGCTGAATATATACTGTTGAAAACATTTAGGACCTCACATTTTTTCACAAATTGGAGGGTTCCAGTATTTTTCCAGTCATGAACTTCATATTCAGCCATATCATGTCATTTTAGGCATGGCTTGTTCCTTGGGGTCCATCTCAAAAACCATTTATACTCCCTCAGATACCTTAATGCTGATATAAACCAAGGACCCTATATCGAGAGCTAATCCGGCAAACGAGAGCGGTAGTTTCAAAATTAGAAATAATTGAATGGAATTATCTTCTCTGAGCCAGTAAGTAGATAATTGAATGGAATTATCTTCTCTGAGCCAGTAAGTAGAATCTTTTAACAATTAAATCCATTTACAAGATTAAAGGCCTTTTAATTATCTTTCATCTGACATATTTATTTTTCCCCTTATTATCACATTACATGTAATTTTAGTGGTTTTCTTCACCCTTATTTTGTTTCTATTTTTGGTCTTAAAATGGCGTCATGGCGACCAATTTTCACACAGTCGTCATAAATCGGAACCGATTACTTAGATATAAGCTGCATGCTATTAGTATGTATAATATTTATGAAAAAGCAGATACATCAAAGTTTCGGAAAAAATAAATAAGAGCTTGAGATTTTGAAATGTGTAGTAGTAAAGTTATGAGAAAAGTCCGCTTGACAAAATGGCGGAACGTTTTTTGGAAAACAAAAATCGACGGTCGCGCTTTGGAACACTTGACAACTTCATTTGAGCTTTCTACCAATAATTATTTTGTTTGCTTTGTATGTTAAAGGCAAATCTTAAAGTGAACATATGCGAAGCCTTAGTTCAAGCTATACTGTCAGTTCGTCAGGACGATTTTTTTTTTCGGGAAACTTACGGCTCACAAATGTTTTAGGGGTTTCTTTTTCGTATGTTTTTGTCTAAATTGAAATGTTTTTGTTTGAAAATTGTTTTTTTAAACTGTCTGTTTTGATGGTGGTAGACTTTGTGCACTTAATTTTCTTTATTTATCAATTTGAATGCAACCAATCTTTGTAGTTATTTAATAAAAAAACTTTTTATTTCAAAATGGCGACAATATTGACTGCTGTTGCTTAGCGGACAGGTAAAAGGGGCATATTTCATGAGGGATCTTCATAGAGTATCCAGTCCTCTCGATAGAAGGTCCTTGTATAAACTAAAAAAATGAACACGGTAGACCTCAAATTAGCTGTTTGCGTTTTGATGTTGCTCTTTAAATAGGTTTCATGACCGAATGCACTAGTCAGTAGTAACCACTGCCGACCCCGTTCCCCAACCCCCGGGGGAGGGCGGGGGATAGCCGTGGAAGTGAGCGGGGCTTTCACAAAAGTTTTTGCCACGGCAGTGCGGGGGAAATACCCGGGATTTAGCTTTATATAGTCAAAAAGGGCCGTGAAATGAAAATGTAGCAGGCTGTGGGGGAAAACAGCAGTAGTCCCCGCAAGGTGGATTTTTAGCAGGGCTTTGCTCGACCAAAAATCAATGTCACCGCTATTCCCCGGGGCTGGGGTAGGAGGGGTGGGGTGGGGCTGGTTTCAAATAACTAGTGCCTAAAATTGACGCAGTCATTTGTGATTGAGTTTCCATATAAAGTCGGTTCGACAGAGTTCACGGACACAGCTCTTTCATAGCAAAATGCAATGGTAATAAATTATCATAATAAATTTATATATATTTGCGGTGTTTCCTACAGTGCAGATAGATGAGGGATGGGATGCAAAACGTGTAAGTATATCCATGTTCTTTTGTTTTATTATTTATTACTCCCATTATAAGATCGGAGAATGGTATGAGTTAGGTAGGCTAATTTATCTAGCTTCTTCAACCTCCGGGTGCCGGTGGGATTCGTAGCTACCCACCTCTCAAACTGAGGTACAATGATCACTTCTGACCCACTGGCACTTATACTGAGCTGTGAGAGTATATACTACCGTAACAATGTTTACTTCGATGATTTGTGAAAGCTTATTTTTGCATGAATACTCGTGTCACATGATATTAATAGGCGTATATTAACAAAGAAAAACGCCGTGAATTAATGAGGCAATTTACATGCGCATGTGCTGTTTATATGCCGCATTTAATGATGCTCGTTACCGGGCACTTAACAATGCACTTGCAACAGAACTCCGCCCGGAACGAGCATAAGAAGGAAAGCTTTTACGTGTATGAAAATGCAGAATTTATGCAATAATTTAGCGATCAAAAATGATGTTTTTCATTAATTAAATTTGTGTTAAAAAGAGAAGAAACCGAGAGAAAACTGTTATTCAGACGTGGAATTCTAAGACCGAGAAAAACACAGGTACATCTTAGATCTAATGCATTAGATGCCCTTAGTTCCAATGAAAAAAAAATGATAACCTTACCTAACACTAACCAATAAAAAACGATTTCAATATTTCAATATGCCTTCTGTTTTGCCGCTAATTTGGTGTGATTAACATTCCCTAGGTCCCTCGGGGAATGCTGAAAACCGAGGGCGTTTGTTTGAGAGCGAATGTTAATGAAGCGAAAATCATGTTTGATCCCTATATCATTACAAATGCGATGTGTCATACGATATTAACAGATGTGTATTAATGAAAGAAATGAATATAATCCACGCGCTATTACGCGGCTTTTGTTTATGCTCGTTACCAAACGTCATGCAGTACGAGCTAGTTAAATAGTAACGTGAACTCAGTTTAAGCATGCACGCGTATCTCCTCGATGAAAATGTGCCGGATGAGCTACGTTATAAATAAAGTGTTCGGTCGGCTTTTATTTTTTTTATTTTTTTTATTTTTATTTTATTTTTTTTTTCAGTACGCATTTATGTAAAAATGGCAATCAAGCATGATTTTTTCATTTATTGAAATTCATTAGGCTTCTCGAGTAGTCTCGAATACGTCGGGCTACGCCCTCCGTTTTCAACACTCCCCCGGGACCAGGACCAAGCGAATTGTGGAAAATCAAGTTTGATAATAGGGGTTGAGAATTGAGACCTAGATCGGCTTGCTAACCCGCGTTCCGTTACACTTCGTAATCTCGCTCCACATGCAAAGGTATCATGGAGGCCCTCCCAGGGGTTTTGGGGATTCAGGGAGAAGGGCTATTTATTTTCAGGGATTTGGGGAGAAAGGTCATTTATTTTCAGGGATTTGGGGAGAAAGCATAACTTTTTGGGGTTTTAGGGAACAGGGAGCAGGGGGCTGAGGAAAAACATTTTAGGGAGCTGGGGAGAAAGGTCATTTTTCTTTCCGGGAGCAGGGAGTAAAGACCAACCCCCCCCCCCCCCTGGGGGCCTCAATCATGGAACATCGAAGGGAAGATCCTGTCTTATTGTGACCCTGCTAGAAAATTCCGCGTAGACTACGCACACCGGAATACTCAATTAGGCGAGCACTGTATCCAATTACATCTTTGTGACGTCATCTTTTGAAAGAAAATGACGTCATGAGCACGCGCTTAAGGCCAGCACATTGAAAAAAGTATAGCATGAATATTGTTTTTCAAAAATCAGTCAAAACTCTTGATTTTTTTGTATTTTTCAGTTTTATTTAGCAATTTTAGAAGTAAATGGCGACTTTAAAGTGCCTCTGGAGCTACATTAGCTAATGACAGCTTTAAAGAGGCGCTAACTTCGACTTAGGCCTAATAGACTTTCATGCAACAGGGATAAAGCTGTGATTAAGCTAATTGGGACTTTAACCTGGAATTAAGTGTTAATTGAGTTTCATGCAACAGGGCCCTGGATTTCTCATAACACTTTAAATCATTAAATTTTCAAGGTTTTCGGAAGATTTCTTTTGTGAAATGCCCAAGAAATTTTCAAAACCTCACGTTCCAGGCACTGAAATGACGTTCATTGCAGTCGAAAATTAGTTTCTATTGTATTTAGGCATGTAATGTTTGTGAAACTCAAGCAGTGACTTCTTTAAAAATTGGACAAAATCTTTGAAATAAATATAGCATCATATAGGAAATAGGAAACCTTTTATAAACCATGTTCCCCCCCTTGCCCAACCAAAATATTTTGAACACAACTGTAATTTTGTAAATGACATATTATATCCAAATGCCATGTTTGGGCATGGGGGGAAGGCTGTCAAAAAGCCCCTGAACCGATAAATGGGCTCAGGTCCATTATTTGTAATTCACAAAGGCTATGGAAATATACTGTATATGTTTGTTCTATCTGAATGAACAGGCTGACTGTCCTTTTTTAACAGGTCAACACAAGTGTATACTTATAATGCATATAAATATACTGTGCAAAATATGTATATCAATATTTGATGGTTTATGTTTACTTGAGATATACCTCCGTGGGTTTAAAATCAAATGTCACTATAGCATCACACAAAGACTGGTTCTACCATAGTTTGATACATGCAAGTCATTGTCAGAAGAACTTCCCTAATGTCTACAAAACATATGGAGTCACTGTTCAAAGTAAAAGTTGCTTAATTTATTTTGCATAGTATGTTTAAGGTACAGATTTACAGTTATAAATCAAATGGAGATAATGTGCCTGTTATTTGTGGATAAATAGTTTCTATCCAAAATTTTGGGTTGCAATTAGCATATTGTAGCATTTTATTGATAATCTATTGCAAAAAAAAAAAAATATGTTTTCTGACAAAATATTTTTTTTGAAAAAATCTGACCCCCTCCCTCTTTGACATAGATTTATTCTACATCTATGTAAAATCAAGATGTTTCCACTATGTTACTGAATGATCAAATGTTGTATTTTACGGAGAATGTAACAATTTTTCTATACAAATCACACAGAAGCTGCCAGAAACACTCAAACTTTGGGCGGGAAACCTATGAAATCTTCCGAAAACCTTTCTGCATGGACTGCGCCTATCTATCAGTCAATACAGTAAATGGTATAGGATAAAAACTCGATTTTTTCATCTCAACTTCGGGCAGCATTGCATTGTGCGTCACCGATCATTTATCGGTTTGTATGTATACAATACAATGTGTTTATCAGCTGTGATTGATTAAGTAGATAGTTTTTTTTCTGGTAACATGTGTATACTGAATATAATTGGAGTGTTTGGTATCTATTAATCCGACCAATTACGCATTCGTCAGGCGAACTTTTTTAAGGAGTTTAATGACAAAAATGCTGTCAAATGTCCCTATGAACCATTCACACACTCTGCATGCCAAATATCGGTATTTTACCAACGCCGGTGTGAAATAGCTAACTCCGAGGCAATAGCCAACGGCTGAGGAATATGGTGAGTGTGTTTCTTGAAAACTTGCAAAAATTAAGTAGAAATGCGCCTTTACTCAAGTTTCGCTTATTTTTATATCTTTATTTCATGTTTAACAAGTGTTCCACATTATTTTCATGTGAAACCATATCCGTATACTTGATTAAAGTAAGCATTATGTGTTTTACACACAACTATCAACCTAAATCAGTCAAAATGCGTGTTTCTGTGAGCAGATGTATGATCGACCGTGCACATATAAAAGCAACAACCACTGACAGCCCAAACTAAAACAATAACACACCCCTATATAATATTCTCTGGTCATTTTATATCATTTAAACGGGACACTGTTTTAAGTGAAAGAATGAGGGTAACGTCTACGCCGGAGTATGATACGATCGCCGCCGAAGGAACGGATTTAATGGGTTCGACCAACGATGAGGCATATTTGTGTTTAAAAGCTTTGGCGCCCAGTGTACGGAGAAATAAATGTTTAATTTTACCACTAAAACGGCATGTGATTCATAATCTTTAAAGAAAAACATAAAAATATAAGATTGTGCATATCGTACGTACAGTCAACTGCTGACCTGTTTTCCGTTTTCCGTTGTTGTTTTTTTTTTTTTTTTTTTTTTTTTTTTTTTTTTCATTGCACGAGGTATATGTAGATAAGCTGATAAATTATTGACTTATGAAAGTGTGTATATGGAAGAAACAATATTAACAGAACCGAAGCACGCTTGTATTTGGTATATTTTAAAATTTACAAGCATTTAATTAACAGACCCTCTTGCGTGAGGAAATGAGGGCAACGTTAACGCCGGAGTAAGATTCGACTGCAGCCGAAGAGATAAGACCAACACGACGCCCGATTTTGTTCTCAAGATTTGATGGTCTTTTTATCAAGAAATAATATTTACATTCACCCTATACTGATCTGTAATGCCTTTAATCTACTATAATATGCTTACCTTGTGGCGTGGGATCGCGCGTGCACGTTTCAGTTACACGTTTCTCAAATTCGTAGTGTATCATAAATAAAAATTATTTCTGTACACGAAGAGACAAACGAGTTACTATGCAGAACTTAAATGTTCATGATATACTTTTAAATACGGATAGTAATAATTTTATTAAAACACGGTAATGGGTAGATCGGCATCGCGGCATTCCATAACCGTGCACGTGCGTGCACGTATGTGTCATTAGAGAGATGTATCGTATATACCGTATCTGCCAACTACTCTTGCTACCACCCTATTTTCTTTATTTAGATCAGATCTTGATTTCTGCAGAAAACAGAAATCAGTTCGAAATACGACAGGACGCTATAATGATATGTATATGTAGCTGTCCTTGGAAATTTTAACTATCTCCATACTTACCAAAGACTTCATAATGGTTATAAGTTCTAAGCATCACAGATTTACTGCTATAAATGAAATGAACATATTTGATCAATCGGAACAGGCTTATCATTCATAAGTATAACGATAAACATGTGCCGCAAGTCTACGACGCTAATTAGGAATTATAGTTTTAGTGCTCTGAAATGACATTAACTATTGTGAACAGTTATGAAAATATGTTTGACAGTTATAAAATCAAGTTCAGAAATCAAAATCAATGATCTTGACAAGGACTTCAACGACGAAGTAGAGTAAAACTATTTTTGTTTTGAATCAGCATTCTGTGCAAATGTTATCATCCTCAGGCGTTCGCCATGTCCATATGCAATCTTCCTCCGGCGTTGGCAATTTCATTCATTTTTCCACAAGGAGTCTTTGGTGGCGAATAATATTTAAACGCTTCGTCAGAAATGAGTTTTAAGTAAAAAGGTTTGTACAGCGAATATGACCTATAAATTATAGCGTGAATAGAGAATGAACCAATATGGTACCCAATCCCAATATGGCCACATCATCTTCAACACCACAATGGGCAACACAAATAATTGGTGACATTTCAAGCGTAAAATAATCCGTGTCACAAATTGATCTAATCGAAAGATTTGTCAACAAAATAAACTTGAAAAGTGAAATACTTGAAACCAAAGTAAATCAAATGAGCACATACGTCACCGACGTTGAGAAATCAAATGACTTCCTAAGCAAAGAATACGAAGATAAAAAACAAAAACTCAAAAGTGCAAATGATGATATCAAACGTTTAAACACAAAATTCAAAGATTTCAAAGTGAAGCCACTTGAGACACAAAACCAGGCACTAGAAAACAAAACTGACGACAAAGACAGGAAGCACGAGAGAAAAATCACTCTTTCACAGAACACCAGAGATACGCGATAAAACTGTGAAACACTTGTTCAAGAGCTCCTAAAAGACAAACTTAATTAACATTGCTTAAGACATTAAACTCTATAGCGCTCATCGACTTGGAAAACTAAGGGTTACATTAGACCTACTGTCGAAAAATTTTACAGCTATAAAGACCGCGAGTTGGTCAGAACAATAACACAGACCAAATCAGACGAACAGAAACTCATCAATCAAGGAGTCGATATCCAACAAACAAAATAAGTGCTCCAGAAACGAAAGACGTGCTGCATTTGAACGCGAGAAAGCCGCTGGAAGAACAGTTAAATAGGCAGAGGCTAGATTGTAAGTACGTGACGTCAATATAGGTGATTTCCGGGAAATTACAGAATTGCAACAGACTGAGAAGCGGTATATAATATCGTGGAATATTAATGGACTGAGCAGAAAACTCAGTGACGTTTACTTCATACAGTAAATAAGTTGAATCTTTAAATAAAAATTGGTTTTGGTCAATAAAAAATTCTGGCGAGGTGCTCAGTAAATTGAAGTGTTGAGGGTTTCCTTGCGACGAGCTTGTCCACATACCATTTTTCTACTCTGTATACCACATTGCCACATAATCTGATTAAAGAAAAATGACTCGGTTTGATAGAGTGGACATTCAAAAGAGCATTAAAAACTATGGTTCACTTTATTTGGCCTGCAATAATAGAAAAGCATTTTCGGTATACACTTTGGTCATGTCAGAATGTATGCGACGCGTTATCCTATCTCCCTGATAATATTTATATTAGATTTGGAATCAAGTTATACAGACAAATGAGCCGCCACGTGGCAAACCAACAATCTGCATAGGCGAAAACAAAGGTGCAGATCAGCTTCGCGGTAACTGCGAAGCTGATCAGCGCCTTTGTTTTCGCTACTCGGATAGTATAATTCCTCTTCTACTTCAGCAGTAAATCCGAAATTTCAAGTTTCTAACTATTTTCTGTGACTGTACAGGTCGGTTTGTGCCGGAAACCACATTGTTGGTTTTCTCACGAGGTGGCTCAAATTGTTGAAATCCCGATGGGTACTAATTGCGCCCCTCTCGTAGCTGATCTATTCTTATACTGTTACGAAAGAAACTTCATGGATTCTCTTTACAATGGCAATCAAGCTGATATAATCGAGGCTTTTATGAACCACTGCAGAAGCTGAGGGTGAGGTTTAGTACCTATAAAATCGATTCAAGCCCGCCAGTAATTTTATATTACTGATCGTTCCAAGGCGATACTTCTGTGGTGGTTCTTTCGTTTTATGTCTTGGTGTTTAATTTTTTTTGTGCTGTTGGCGCCTTATGTGTGTTTTCATAATTTTAGTAAAGTTAAGGTAACTGAGTGGCCACCTATTGGGAAAATACCTGCCCATTCGGCTAACGGTATGTTTTCATGGTATAAGTACCTGATTATTAATTTATTTTTTTCCAATCTCGGTTTTTGGAGTGGGAATCTTTTTCTGATTGGGCCTTTTCCTGATTTTTGCCTACTTGTTCCTTTTTAATTCGTCTTCTAGGTAACTCGATGACCTTTTGAACATTGACAATCCTTATTTTGAAGGCACGGTCAAACAAATTTATCCCCCTGAACTACAGCTGAATAAAGCAAACAACACAGATGCCGAAGGCCCATTTTTAGACTTACATCTTTCTATTGCAAATTGATTCGTTTCTTCTAAAATTTATGATGACTTTGATTTTGATATAGTAAAATGGTGACGTTCCTCCTCGTGCTTTTTATGGCGTATACATTTCGCAACTTATTAGGTTTGTTAGAGTCTGCAATCATGTTGCGGACTTCAACACGCGAAATAAATGTTAAGACGTGACGCGTAAAGTTCGTACAAATTTTAAAATAATGCTTGCTGTGTCAGTAAACACGCAATAACAAACTCAGTTTCGGCTCAATATCTATGTTTTATATATCAAAATAATCCGCTTCGTATGGATAATTGCATCACAACAATAATGCATGATTTCTATTGCGCAAATTATAACAAGAAACAAATAAAATGCAATTTTTACGCCAAAACAGCGTGTCACGCGTAACAAAACCGCATTGCTAAAAAGGTTTGAAAACGTATATCTCCAAAGTTTTAAAACCAAATCCCATCAAAATACGGCGGGATAATGACAATACATGTAGATATCACTGACATAATTTTAATTAACTTCGGACCGCATTTCCATTTTTGGCAGTTAAAAAACAGTTATTGCCAAAAGTGTCACGCTTTGGGGAAAATCAAGGGTGCACTTAAAATTAAAATAAACGATTATTACACAAATTTAACGAGTAAGACAATTTTTATACCAAATAAATGCTCATATAAAGCTGATTGAAATGTATGCAGAAATATTTATAAAACTTAGAAAAGTTTACTCCTATGAATCTTTACTTTTGGCTGAAAAAATGTCACACATGCGATTTTTGTGTTGTTTTTGAGTGGGTTATCTTCCTTATTGTAAGATAAGGAAATTTTAATGCAAGAAAACAAGACATACGATACTATTACTACAATGCTCATGTTCTAAGCTTTAAAAGCATATTATTTTAATTGCCGTGCAACAAATAATGTTATTTTTATAAATTATTTAACAAGGCTGAATTTTTGTCACATTTGACGTAAACGCATGTTAATGTACGTCACAGAACGCCATGATACCGTACGTTTATTGGAACACACATTTCAGCCTCTTAAAATAGAATTGCGGAGTGGAGAAAGAAAAACAGTTTAGGGGGATCACTTGAAAAAAGAAGAAGAAATATTAAAACTATCGAAAGTACAAACATGCGAGCGAACAATCAAATAACCTGACACCTACATGCATCGCTCAGCGCAAAATAAATCAAAATGAACGTGAACGTCGTGTTACACAAATTTGTACGAACATCGCGCGTCACGTCTTAACAGCCAAACTTCTTCAGCAGGGCTATCGGTATCATAAACATCGACAAACTTTTTCTAAATTTTATCGCAGGCACTTTGAACTGATTTCCAAATTTAATGTTGGGCTAAAAACCCTTTTACGCGAGGGCCTTTCGGAACCAGAATTTCATGGTGACTCGGTTTACAAAGGACTAGGGCATTTAACGCCCGATTTTGGCCTCAGATTTTGCTAGAAAATAAATTTTGGAATTAAGGTGAGAAATCTATTCCTTAAAACAGCCATATGTCTCCTCTATTGAAAACAAGAACAAGTACTTCATTTATCCTACAAGCGTTGCCATGGCAATGCCCAGAAGAACCATAGATAGAGCACATTCTGCACTTTTTGGTCTATTTTTGACCATTTCTGAACACATTTTTTCCTTTTTAAGTGCCAGCCCACACGACGAACAAAATGATACTTAGCATACAATATCTCTGGATGATACTTCATAATTATTTCATAATAAGAAATTGTTCGCCATGTGGGCCGGTAGTTGAAAATGATGTTAAATGTCGAAAAATAGACCCAAAATTGCAAAAAGTGGTATTTCTAGGCTTTTGGCAGCGTTGCCATGGCAACATGTGTAATTTGAATGTGATAGTTGTGCTAGAGTTTATAAGCAGGGACCTATACCTGCTACTTTCAATACTTTTCTCCTCAAAATTCCAAAATTCGATTTTTTACCAACACATGAGGCCGAAATCAGGCCTTAAATTCCCTAGGCCTTTAAGAAGCTTATAGTGATTTTTCTTTCCAATTCAGAAAATCATTACGCGTTACAGACGTATAGGATATAACTTAAATGTTATGCGACAGTCTGCATGCTTAGTTTTAACCCAATCACGGTTGATAACTATGCTGCCTTCTTTAATTGCACGCCGGTGGGTCGGGCATCAGACTCTATGATGGCCCCGACATAAAGCTATTTATTTTAATTGGTTGGGGCCGGAGCTTCCTGTCTGTTGCTTGGCCCACCGGGATTCAACTGGTGTTTTTCTTTTGCTCCAAAGTTAGTAAGTTATTGGGCGCTAGGGATCTCCATCGTCGGGCAGCTTACTCAATCTGTGAGTCCTCGTTTTTGATTCATCATAGAATTTATCATGATTTATTTGTTTGTCGGTGATGATTCATTGACTAGTTAGAGATGCACTACGAGGACCGAACAACTAACTAAATGTTATGAACCACTGCAGAAGCTGAGGGTGACGTTAGGTACCTGTAAAACCGGTTTAAGCCCGCCAGTTATTTTATATTACTGATCGTTCCAAGGCGATGCTTCTTTGATGGTCGTATTGTTTTATGTCTTGGTTTTTTTAATTTTTTGTGCTGTTGGCGCTTTATGTATGTTATCATATGTTTAGTTAATTTTAGATAACTGAGTGGCTACCTATTTGGAAAATAGCTGCTCATTCGTCTTACAAAATGTTTTCATTGTATAAGTACCTTATTGTTAGTTTGGTGTTTTCCCACCTGGGTTTTTGGGGTGGGAATCTTTTTCTGATTGTGCCTTTTCCTGATCGTTGTCTACTTGTTTCTTCTTAAGACATCATTCTCTTATCTGAAATATGGGTTAGTGATAAACACACTTTGAACTTAAATATTGCTGAATTTAAAAGTTTTCATATATATGGCAAAAAGACTCGAGGGGTCAAACAAGGACGCCCAAGTGAAGGAATTTCAATTTATTTCAGAATAGAACTAAAAGACTATGTTTCTATTATTGAGAAAAATGACTTTGGCATTCCTCGGTTAAAACTCAAAAGCAACATTTTACACTTTAATGAAAAGCGTTTATCTGATATAGTTACTCCACCTGTTAGCTGAAAAATTTTACTAGATCAAAATTTTGACTTTTTTAAGAAATTGAAAAAGGACTGGAAAAGTAAAGTGAAATGGGTAAAACATATATAGTAGACGATTTGAATTCAAGAACAACGCAAGTGTCTGATATCTTAGATTTTGATAAATATCTTAATAACATTCCAAAAAGATGACGGTGATGATGATGATGATGATGATGATGATGATGATGATGATGATGATGATGATGATTTTCTAAATGGTTACTTAAAAAGCATATACACTAGAAATAATAAAGTTTATGTAATTGACAAAAATATTGGAAAATTATTAAACCTATGTTAATCAACAGATAATATAATTGCCAATGGCAGGTCGCTGCTGCATAATGATCAAAATGATCAATATACATTTTGCTGTAAGCGCGGTTCAAGCGGTACGGATCACCTTCTCCATAACATATTTGATATGAAAAAAAAAAAAAAAAAAAAAAAAAAAAAAAAAACACTACAACACTTCGAAATACTACAATTGAATATTTTTTAGATCATGCTGCTTTATTATTCAGTTTTTCCAAAACATACGCATATGAATCCAAAAATAAAAGTAAAAATGAACCGAAATATGAAGAAAAATTGTTTTTGACGACATTCAGATTCACATGTAACCACAGGCGCTTGAAGTTACATTAGTGACCCAAAAAGCATCAGATTTACAGTAGTGTCTAAGGTCAATATACATATATTGACCAGGTAAGCAACCAATAATGCAAAAAATTTGGCATGTCGATTGTGAATTTACCTGTCGTATTCCGTAGGCCTCTTGTATATTTCTGGAAAGATGGAATCACAGTTTCGTACGAGGCATGGATAACTTTGCCAGTAATGCCTTCCTGAAGGCTGTAATCGTGTCAAAAAATAATCGCGATCAGGAGCTCCTCCTCACCAGCTCCATTTCCGGTTCTGTCCTTTGATCCGGGCCGAATGAATTCTGAGCACAGCTTGGGTTAAATCAATATTAGACAATGTCGAATCGTCCTGTCTATAAACACTTAACAGACTCCATTTTGCTAGAAAACATGAAATTTGCATAAATCCATCATGTTTTGTCCTTCCAACGATTGTTTGTTTGAATTTATTTTTGGGTTTTCCCATGACGTTTGAATCGTCGCGCGCAACGACTTTATTTTGAACACAAAAGAGGCGCCTGAGGGAAAAATTAAATACAGAAAGCAAACATTTGATAATCTTATTAAATTTCTAATGGACTTTCACATAAATAAATAAATAAATAAATAAATAAATAAATAAATAAATAAATAAATAAATTAATTAATTAATTAATTAATTAATTAATTACTGAACATTGTATTTTTCAGCGAGATCGATAGGGCTCAAAAGAGCGGTGAAAGCCTTCATCACCAGCTTCAATATAAATTTGATAATTTGATATTTCATGAATAAGTCACAATTTGCACCTTGTCGCATGAGTACTTAAACTTAATACCGAAGTGATCCGCGATCCACCATATAGACCCGGTTAAATGTGGGTCGCTTCTACGGTCACACACACTAGGATTTTAACGTAATATTCGTTCCATTCCGTCTGAAGTAAGTTCGGAGCTGAAGAAGACATAAGAATTCCATTTATCAACTACAACTTTCCTCTATATGGTGGAGATTGTGGTTCGCTTAATGTGGTAAATGTCGACCGTCGACCATCAAGACGAACAGAAAGAAAGGAGGTCGATTTTTTTCGTCACAGGTACAAGGGTTGGTGAGCATGATGATCACCCTGTCCAGTAAACTTGCTATGGACTTGATGGTGCTATCATTTTCAACAGTCGTCGGGACGGGTGGGGATGGGGATCCTAGAATTGTGACTTTCCCTGTGGGCGCTGTGGTTTGGCTTTATTGTGTCAGGATGCACAATTGTTACCAAGACGACATGTACCAGCCCACAACCCGAGTAATCCCCTGATTATAGTTGTTGGTCCCTTTAATGTGATCCTGCATGCTCTATCGCACTCTGATATTGATTTTATTGAAATTTATCGTCCCTTTTTCAGTCATGTGGGGACGAACCCACCGCTTCCTGTGTTTTGACCAGTACTGTGGGGAGCTGAAGGACACAACACGGTTCTCCGTCTGGGGAGTTGGAGGGCCAGGTGTAAGACTATCAGAAGGATTTGACTTAGAAACTATTCGGTCAATTTATCATTTATTATACTAGATTTTTAAATTTTTCATTTATTTTTTTTATATATATTTTTTGTTGTACCTGTTGGAACCGGTGCGTTTCCTCTTTCGATTGATCATATCCATGGTTACTCACCTGATGATTCTCGTGTGCACCAAATTTCGTTGGCGTTCCTTGACTTCTCGGTGATCTACAGCCTCAGTGATTATCAGCCGGACATGTTATATTTGTCGTCCCGATCTTTGTTAATATAGGGATCAAACGTGATTATCCATTCATTAACATTCGCTAGGTTCCGAGGAGAGTGTTGAAAACCGAGGGCGTAGCCCAAAGTCATCAACACTCACCGAGCGACCTAGCGAATGTTAATGAATGACAAAATCATTTTTGATCGCTATTATTGCATAAATTCTGCAAAAACGAAAAAAAAAAAAAAAAAAAAAAAAAAGATGTTGCACTGTATTTTACAGCCTAATCAGATTTTCATACGCGTAAAAGCTTTATGATTTAATGCTCGTTCCGGGCGGACTTCAGTTTCTCTTTATTAGCTTTGCTTTTCTCTTTATTTGCTTTGCGTGGCGTCCGGTAACGAACTTGAGTAAAAGCCTTGTATTTATAAACAGCACATGTGCGCGTGAGTTGCATTTAAGGTGGCGTCATACCTAGCCGATTTTGACACACGATGGCCACACGAATATGAAATTTTCAATTTCGCGCGATTTTCTTCACGAATTTGGTAAAAAGCCAATATTGAGCCGACGCATACACGAAGCCTGCCGATTGCAACACGATGGACACAAGATGGACACACGAATAGCTCACGATTATACCCGAAGGACTCGCGAAGATAGAGGACATGGCAGTTTTGCATACGATGTTGTTGCGAATGATACACGAAGGCCTCACGATGGCTTCACGATGGCCTGACGACATCGTGTTAAGTGTTAAATGTATTCCCGATTGTGTCCCGAAGGCATCACATGAATCAGGAATTTATTATCGGTTAAGATTCATTTTCTTATAAATGTTTAATATGTTTGGCCCCATTTAGATAATATTAGTCTTTGTATCGACAACCCTGTTGAAAGTTGCAAAATTTCAGTAATTCTCTTTGGCTCCATGTTGCCATACCTAAAGCGTCACTGACGAGACCGTTTAACAGTCGAAACCGCGGCATGGCCCATCCCCTTTCTCATTAATGTGCTAGCTGGTCTTAAAGGATCTCAAGTTTAAATCTTTATTTATGGGTTGGAGCCAAGGCTTGGAGTCTTGGAGTGGTCTTAGGCTGCCGTATTGGAGTGGATTCTTGAAGTGGAACCCTGGAGGGAATGTTGCGAGTGGCACAGGAACTCCTCTTTTTTATTTATTTTTTTTTAATACAAAGAAACTTTCCGATATGGGTGTTAATTTCAATCATAGCCATTTCAATTATAGCCATACCATGATCAAACAGATTATCTAAGATAAGGATCTACCAAAATGTACATGAATGATGTGCTAAGACATTAACAGTCATCTCCAAAATAACGTTTTATCTGTTTTGTTTTGATATAGTTTTCTGCTCAACTCCGCAGTTCCACTGCAGTCCATGTCTCCATAAAATCACGGTACCTACATATACTGTAGGCTGGTGGTTGAACGAGCTCCAGTCTCATTTGCGTGCAAACATGGTTTCTTTTGAGAAAGCATTTTTGTATGCTTTCGTTGTTGACGTCCATATAGTATTAAGTTAATTAATATCAGTAACTTTACAACACTGTTCAAGCTTCATGGTGACAGTTTTCTAGTACTTTAAATCCATCTTTCACATGAAACTGGCACAAAACTGTTCTTGTTTAAACGCTCGTTTGTCGAACTCTGCAATGGGCTTGTCTGTTAGAAGAAAAACGAGCGCTGCTTTAAAGACAGAGTAATGAACAAGCCAAATACATGTACCTGTAAGAGATGATGTTGCTCCTGCAAGAGCTTTTTGTCATGCACCAGCTTGATGTATAGCAGCAGTGCTATCGGGATGTTTATCATGATTTATTTGTTTGTTCTTGATGATTCATTGACTAGTTAAAGATTCATCACGAGGACCGAAGAACTAAATATTAAATGTTATGAACCACTGCAGAAGCTGAGGGTGAGGTTAGGCGCCTGTAAAACCGGGTTAAGCCCGCCAGTAACTTTGTGTTACTGATCGTTCCAAGGCGATACTTCTGTGGTGGTTCTTTTTGTCTTATGTCTTGGTGTTTAAAATTTTGTGTGCTGTTGGCGCCTTATGTGTGTCTTCATAGTTTTAGTTAAGGTAACTGAATGGCCACCTATTGGGAAAATAGCTGCTCATTCGGCTTACGATATGTTTCATGGTATAAGTACCTGATTGTTAGTTTGGTTTTTTCCCACCTCGGTTTTTGGAGTAGGAATCTTTTTCTGATTGCGCCTTTTCCTGGTCTTTGCCTACTTGTACCTTCTTTTTCCTAATTTTTTTTCATCGAAATACGCTATGATTTAAAAGTATTCCACTTGAGGCTTCTGAGAAAATGTTGTGTGGGTGCTAATTGTTTTTTTTGTATGTCCACGTTATCCGTGGAAGTATTATAACAGTTTTGGTTAATATCGTGTTTCCATCTTAGTGCCATCGTGTTCTAGATTTTTCAAATACGATGCTTATACGATGGCGTTGCGAAGGCCACCCGATGTCGTGTTGCCTTCGTAACACTATCGGGCAGCATCGTGTGTCCCTCGTAGTGCCATCGTGTAGCAAAACCTAGCCGATGGTGCCGATGACCACACGACACAAGTACGATGTAGTATGTAGTCCCGATGTGAGAAGATGGCCTCACGATGGCATTACGATGGCCAAGATGTACTCGCGAACTCAACACGAAATTGAACCATCGTGTGTCCTTCCTGTATTTTTTGGCATGTCAGAGATTTTGATGCCGCTCGCGATGGTACTGCCGAAGGCTTAAAAAATCTCCCGATGGACATACGATGGGTAACGATGCACTCACGAATAGCCCGATGTCTTCACGATCCCCGCCGAATTTGAAACTTTTCATAATCGTGTGTCCATCGCGTGTTAACATCGGCTAGGTATGACGCCTACATTAGTAATGCATTGCTTTCTTGTATGATTAATAAATGGTTGTTAATATCGCGTGGCGCGGGTATCTATGCAATAATTTTGATCCATTTTATTTCATGTAGCTCGACTTTGACCTCAGTCGCGTCAAAAGATCGACGTGTCCATGAAGTAACACGTGAAATATTTATATACATGTACATGTATATAAAAACTGATCACCACTTTTCATACAAGTTTTCACTTTCATACTACCAAGTTCAATTAGTGTGAATAACACGAATCACACGATATGAACAGACGGAAAATTTACTATATCAAAATCAATGTCATCGCGTTTATCATTTTCTTTTTGTCTTTTTTCTTTTCTTTTTTCTTTTCTTTTTTTTTTTTTTTATTTTGAATTGATGCTTTACGTCCCAGTCAACAGCTAAGGTCCTGTCGGAACGATGCCTCCATTTTAAGGGACTTTTACCCAAAATGAGGATGTCATGACATCAAGCAAGTGTTTGAAATATAACCACCCAACTAAGCCACAAAAGGCATATACGTATGAATGGTTTGACTTTAACCACTTTTCCTGGGCAGGCTCAGACCTGAGCGGTTAACTAGTAATCGGATGGTCAGTAAGTAGTGTTTAAGCTTTACCTGGAGGCACGAGCAGCCCATCTATTTCTTTAGGCCCAAAAGAGCGAGGGCCCTCCCTAACTGAGAAGAAACAATTCGATTTAGAATAATAATAATAATAATAATAATAATAATAATAATAATAATAATAATAATAATAATAAAAACAGATGTAAATCCAAAAGAAGAGGACTGCGTTACTCAGTTTTATCCTGGTTTAACAAGCTGGGATGAACCAGGGAACTAAGGCGGGACAATGAGAACAGGGTGTTACCAAAATTCTTGTAATTTGTTAGTTTGATTTTTCTCGTACTCGACGCAAAAGAAGTTACAGTATCAGACTTCTTTCTGGCTTAATAGTAAGTGAATGAAGAAAAAAAAAGAAACAAAAGGAAGACACAGATCTAGCTACCTTGTAAGCAAACTGAATTTTCTACATTGAGTGCGAGAGGAATTTTTCTTCCCTTTTAACGTTCTTGGAATGGGGTATTTTTGTCTGCGGCGAGACTTCCATACATTTAATCGTCTTTATCAACAAAGATAAAGAATATTCTTGGACTTACATTAGCTTATAATTAAAATGCAGGCAATATCTCGTGCGGAAGTTACTGGCGATACTCTTGAATAATTGCAAAAAGTGGCAGATGAAGTAAAGAAGGATAATTGCTATAATACGGAACATATTTTTTTTTAGATTCAGTTTTACGTAACTTTCAAGATTATTTCATCTCATATGAGACGTGGGCGAAAACGAAAGAACCCCGAGAAAAACCGCATGGCACACCCGCAAGCAGTGCGGGGCTCGAACTCACACCAGGCACAGCGGTGAGATAATCGAGTGATAAAGACCGCTCGGTCACGGGGGCCGCACGGACCAGATGTTTTAAGTTACTTTTGTTTTCTTAGAACTTTACATTTTAATTGGGTGTGTAATGCAATGATTATCTGAGCGCCTCGTGAAAAAACCCACAATGTCGTGTCCGAAACCGGCCTGTACAAGCACAGAAAAAGCTAGAAGCTTGAAATTCGGATTTAGTAGAAGAGGATTCGTACAGTTCGAGAAGCGAAAACAAAGGCGCTGATCAGCTTCGCGGTTACCATGAAGCTGATCTGCGTCTTTGTTTTCGCCTGTGCGTATTGTTTGTTTTCCAATGAGGCGGCTCAATTCGGTAGACTTTAATTAAGATAATATCTTAAAGCCTATGTTACATTGGTCTACGATTAGCTTGCTATGATCGTACGATGCCATTTTTTGCATTTTTGCAACGATTTCCACTTAAAGTGGTCGAAACCCTACGATTTCCCTACGATCGCCGTACGGTTTTGATGACTCGGAAATTCGAAGAAAGCCAGAACATGAAATCGTACGATGCCTACATGAATCGTAAACACCTACGTTGTAGCCCATTATCACCTACGATGTCTAAATTCCTAGGGAAAATCGCAGACCGAAAAATCGTTCAATTATCGGGGCAAATGTTACCTAGTAGACATGACCCGTTGTGGACTCCCTACGATCGCTGTACGATTTTTGTTCTCAAACTATCGTACAAAAATCGTGAGGTGACCGCACGATCATCGCGGGGTCTCCCTACGGCGCCCGTGTGATGACTTACGACGTGTCTACGGGCTACGGTCTTACGATTTTTAAACTTTATAATAGTGCAAACTTTTACAAAATCGTAGAGGCTACGGAGATCGTAGGAAGTCGTAGAATCGTAGTGTCATCGTATGGTCACCCTGCGGAGACCGCAAAAATTGGCACCGTACGATCATCGCAATTAAGCTAATCGTAGGCAAAATATACCCAAGGCATCAGTCAGAAGTTTAAGGAACTCCGTACGATACCCACTTAAAGTCTGTGGAGACCCTATGACTACCGTACCACTGCCATGAAAAAGTGTTTTGTATCAGAACGTAAAGTTACTCCGTACGGACAAAGCAAGGGCTTCGTGCGCTATCCACTTAAAATCTGCGGAGACCTACGACTACCGTACGATCCATGCGCGGATCCAGAAAATTTTCTCAGGGGGGGGGGGTCCAAATTCCCAGAAGGGGTCTTACGGAAAATTTCAACATGGCAAAAATTAATAATCTGGCAATTATTACCAGGTGGGGGGGGGGAGAGGTCCGGACCCCCTGTCACCCCCTCTGGATCCGCCCATGCGATCGGCTTGCGGTTTCGTATCGGAACGTCGACAAAAGGCAGATTCAGAAATCGTACGATGCCCATATGAATTGTAAACACATACGTCATAGCCCACGATCACCTACGATGTCTAAAAGATCGTAGTCAAAATCGCAGGCCGAAAAATCATACGATGATCGGGGCAAATGTTACCTAGGCTTTACTGAAGGTACATTTTATCAGAACACTACGGCTACCCATTCTGTCTGAAAAATAAAAGACTTTGCACAGGGCATGTGTAGTGAACCAATCGAGTGCAATCTGTTTTTATGAAAGTGACACACCTCCAAAATGTCAGACAAATTTTTCATGAAAAGACGCATAATCTATGTAATGAGTTTGTTGCGTCGTATTTTTTTCTTGAAGGGTTTTTTGGAATATGAGATTTTGAAAAAAAAAAAAAATAAAATAAAAAAAAAAATAAAAACAAAAAACAGTTTCTGTACGACAGTGTTTGGACAGTAGTTACTTATTTACCCCGCTTGGGGCCTCACTCACTCAGGTCACGCGGAACGTCATCATGACATCACTTGTCAGCAAGGCTTGTCAGAAAAATGGAGGCCATTTCACGGAAAGAACAACAATTTGTGAAATATTTGAACATATGTGCTGCAACCAGGTGGATAAATGATATTCGAATGGCTACAATCTCCTCAAGCATGTTTTTCTACATTTGAAACTGTGAAATCGTCGTCATTCATCCTGGCAGCGAAACGGATCGAGTGAGGTAGGACATTTTTGTTCAGTGTTTGTGTTGGTTAGGAGATCGTGCGTTTGAATTTTTATTTTTGAAATAACAATAAACATATTCCTGATACATTGCACTTAGATGGAAGCCAAGTAGTCACACATCGCTATAAATATATAGCCTGTTTGAAGTTCAAAATGTCGCCATTCAGACAAATTTCCCTCAAAATCGAACGTTTTGACGTTGTCTTCACCCGCAAAATTTACTGCAGAATAGTGGGCGCGTCAACGGAACTCAAGGAGGGAATGAGGTCGTTTGGACAGTTGCTTACCTGGTCAATATATTCTATATTGACTTACACTATGATTATAATTATATATAGGACTTCAAGCGCCTGTGATGTAACAAAACAAATGTAGAAAACTTAACTGACCTTTTAGTTGAAAGTTCCCGTGATATTTTTGTAAAACGAATACCTATAGGAAATGAAAAAAAAAAAAAAAAAAAAAAAAAAAAAAAAAAAAAAAAAACATATAAATACACCTTAATGGTTCAATGAGCAATGTTATACAACAAAACAATAATTCAAAAAAAGCAAGAAGCGCGTTTACAAAACATAAAACTGTCGAAAACAGAAAATTCTTCACGAACACTATGCCAGAATATAATAAAAATGTACAAGTAGGCAAATACGTCGTATTATCGTAGGCAAAGATCGTCGTATTTTGTACTATCTGTAATACAAAAATTTAAAGCATGTCGAAAAGCCAAAAAGTACTACTGTCTAAAAACTTACCTCTGATAATGGTTTTTCGCAGAAAACTTTTGTATAGGGGACGACAGAAACAACATTTTCATGTCAAAATCTTGATCTTAGTTTGTCCTAATAGGACCTACAAAAATTTTGAAAATCGGTGAACAAATAAAGTTTTTATGGCCAAAAAATGAATTTTGCATAGGGATTTTGCATTGGCAAGGGAGCTAATCGATGATCGTGGAAATGCATAGTTTTCAAGAATTTTTACCTGGTCATGAAGATTTTGTCTCAGGTATCTCATTTGTGTCAATTTATAATAATTTTGAGCTATCATGATTAAATAGTTAGAATTTAAAATTTTTGCGGGAAAATATTTACCTCCCTTCCATGATATTTTTGTACAGGAAATCCCTATTCAAAAATGTTTTTGACCATATCTTTTTTATTCGTCAACCGATTTTCAAATTTTTGCTGCACATATTGCGACAAACTAGATGCTTAATTGTGCCGAGAAAATATCTCTTCTACATTTGAACAATTGTAAAATATCTGCGGAAAACCATTATCACACACTACAAAACAGACTTTAAGGCGATACTTCTGTGGTGGTTCTTATTGTTTTATGTCTTGGTGTTTGGGTTTTTTTTGTGCTGTTGGCGCCTTGCGTGTGTTGTCATGTTTTTAGTTAAGTTAAGGTAACTGACCTATTGGGAAAATAGCTGCTCATTCGGCTTACGAAATGTTTTCATGGCATAAGTAGCTTATTGTTAGTTTGTTTTTCTGGAGTGGGAATCTTTTTTCTGATTGCGCCTTTCCTGATCGTTGCCTACTTGTGCCTTTTCATAACCTTAATGAAGGCAAACATTTAAAAGGTATTGCTAGAACACAACAACGCAAATTTTTGAAATCCCTGAAAAAATTCTATGATAACTCAAACAAAACTAAGACCAATAACAAATTAGAAGATTTGCATGGACATTTTAACAAATCATATGGTGACACACTTTATGATGAAAATGATGACGATAAAATCGATGATAGTATAACAACTTTAAAGATGATGAACTAGATGCACAGATAACTGAAAAAGAAAAACGTCAGACAGTACTTACACAAATTAATCGCAAATCATCAGGATTAGACCAAATACCAGCAGCAATAATAACAGCATCATATGATCACATTGTTCCATATTTAATTCAAATACAAGTTACTTGAAAATAAGGAGTAGCCAGTAATCTGGTGTCAAGGTTATATTGTTCTAATTTTTTAAGGCGATGATCCACAATGAGCCAAACATTATCGCGAAATAACACTTAACAATATATTGGCAAAATCTTATTCCCAAATACTTTTAAACAGATTAACAGCATGAACAGAAAATACCTAAATGCCAGTTAATGAAGAACATGAAAATACCTAAATGCCAGTTTGGTTATCAAAAATGAAAAAGCACAACATTTTGTATATGTATCTTACACTCAGTAATCTCAAAAGTATTAAGCACAGGATAAAAGTTGTAGACAGTATTCGTTGGCTGGTTGGAGGTTCGCCGCGAGGACCGAGGGGCTGGCTGAGTGTTATGAACCACTGCAGAAGCTGAGGGTGAGGTTATGGCCATGTAAAATCGATTTAAACCCGCCAGTAACTTTGTGTTACTGATCGTTCCAAGTCGATACTTCTGTGGTGTTCTTTTTGTTTTATGTCTTGATGTTTAAAATATTTTTGTGCTGTTGGCGCCTTATGTATGTTTTCATATTTTTAGTTAAGTTAAAGTAACTGAGTGGCCACCTATTGGGAAAATAGCTGCTCATTCGGCTTACGAAATGTTTTCATGGTATAAGTACATGATTGTTAGTTTGGTATTTTTCCCACCTCGGTTTTTGGAGTGGGAATCTTTTTCTTATTGCACCTTTTCCTGATCTTTGCCTACTTGTACCTTTTCATTGATTACGAAAAATGTTATGACAAAATAAACAGATTATTTTTCTGGCAAAATCTACTAGCACAAAATGTAAGTTTAAAAAAATAACTAATGCACTAAAAGCTATGTATATCGTAGTTAAGTCGGCTGTTAAACACAAAGGAAGCTTATCAAACAATATAAATTCACTGTTAGGCGCCAAACAGGGAGACCCGAGCGCTTCATTACTATTTATGATGTTTGTAAACGACATATTAACAAGTATAAACACAGAACTAGGAGTTTTTTTTTCATAAATAAAGTTAAATTATTCTTACTGGCTTATGCAGATGATCAATTCTTTGGTTTTAACTTCAACTACAAGTCTACAATCAATGCTTAATAGAATAGCTACTGCTGCTTAATGCTTAGTAGAACAAACTTCCTACGATGTATTGGTTACCTAAGCTTCACAAAAGACCATACAAAGCTAGATTTATTGCAAATTCTAGCTCTTGCACTACCACTGAACTTTCTAAATTATTAACTTCCTGTCTTACTGCTATCAAATACTGTGAGACAGTGTATGAAACTTCAAATAAAAATTGGTTTTGGTCAATTAAAAATTCTGGTGAGGTGCTCAGTAAATTGAAGTGTAGAGGGTTCCGTGCGACAAGCTTGTCCACATATGATTTTTCTACTCTGTATACAACATTACCACATAATCTAATAAAAGAAAAACTTCTGGATTTGATAGAGTGGACCTTCAAAAGGGCATTAAAAAACTATGGTTCACTTTATTTGGCATGTAATGACAGAAAGGCTTTTTTCACTTCCTCTGACCAAAGTCGGTGTACACTTTGGTCATGTCAGAATGTATGCGATGCCTTATCCTATCTCCTTGATAATATTTATATTAGATTTGGGACCAAGTTATACAGACAAATTGTTGGAATTCGGATGGGTACAAATTGCGCACCTCTCGTAGCTGATTTATTTTTATACTGCTACGAAAGAGATTTCATGGATTCTCTTAACCATGATAATCAAGCTGATGTTATCGAGGCTTTTAATTCCACATCTAGGTACCTCGATGACCTTTTGAACATTGACAACCCTTATTTTGAAGGTATGGTCAATCAAATTTATCCACCTGAACTTCAGTTGAACAAAGCCAATATCACAGATACTGAAGCCCCCTTTTTAGATCTACATCTTTCTGTTGCAAATGGATTTGTTTCTTCTAAAATTTATGATAAGCGCGATGACTTTGATTTTGATATAGTAAATTTTCCTTTTTTGGATGGTGACGTTCCTCGCCGTGCTTCTTATGGTGTATACATTTCGCAACTTATTAGGTTTGCTAGAGTCTGCAATCATGTTACAGACTTCAACGCTCGAAATAAATGTTTAACGGCAAAACTTCTCCAACAGGGCTATCGGTATCATAAACTTCGAAAAACATTTTCTAAATTTTATCGTAGACACTATGAATTGATTTCCAAATATAATGTTGGGTTAAAGTCGCTTTTAAGTGAGGGTCTTTCGGAACCTGAATTTTATGGTGACTTGGTTTACAAATTTAAGAAACTTAAAGGAATTAATGATTTTTCTTTTCAGTTCAGAAAAATCGTAACACGTTACAGACGTATAGGTTATAACTTAAATGTTATGCGACAGTCTGCATGCTTAGTTTTTAACCCAATCATGGTTGATAACTATGCTGCCTTCTTTAATTGCACGCCGGTGGGTCGGGCGTCAGACTCTATGATGGCCCCGACATAAAGCTATTCATTTTAGTTGGTTGGGGCCGGAGCTTCTTGTCTGTTGCTTGGCCCACCGGGGTCCAACTGGTGTTTTTCTTTTGCTCCGGAGTTAGTAGGTTATTCAGCGCACAGGGATCTCCATCGTCGGGCAGCTTACTCAGTCTGTGAGTCCTGGTTTTTGATTCATCAGGATGTTTATCATGATTTATTTGTTTGTTCTTGATGATTCATTGACTAGTTAGAGATTCACTACGAGGACCAAATAACTAACTAAATGTTATGAACCACCGCAGAAGCTGAGGGTGAGGTTATGGACATGTAAAACCGGTTTAAGCCCGCCAGTAACTTTGTGTTACTGATCGTTCCAAGTCGATACTTCTGTGGTGGTTCTTTTTGATTTATGTCTTGGTGTATAAATATTTTGTGCTGTTGGCGCCTTATGTATGTTTTCATATTTTTAGTTAAGTTAAGGTAACTGAGTGGCCACCTATTGGGAAAATAGCTGCTCATTCGGCTTACGATATGTTTCATGGTATAAGTACCTGATTGTTAGTTTGGTTTTTTCCCACCTCGGTTTTTGGAGTGGGAATCTTTTTCTGATTGCGCCTTTTCCTGATCTTTGCCTACTTGTACCTTTTTAATGACATACATGTAGAACACTATTGCAATGCATGCGATGCATGGGGTCTAAAAGTAATATAAATAATACTTAAGTTCTAATATTTGAAAATAGCAAGATGCACTCACATCTTAAGTTCTATCAATATAATGAAAAACTTGAAGTATTTTCAACTTTCAAATACATAGGTGTTTACTTCTTCAAAGATGGAAACTGGTCACGAACCCAAAAATGCATAGCTGATCACGCGTCAAAAGCAATGTTCAGACTGTTTTCTATTCTTAATCATTACGAATTTAAAACTTTACAAAAGGGGAAATTAGTTGGATCTGTATTAAACTATTCGTCTGAAAGGAATAGCTGCTCATTCGGCTTACTAAATGTATTCATGGTCTTAGTACCTTATTGTTAGTTTGTTTTTTTCCCGCCTCGGTATTTGGAGTGGGAATCTTTTACTGATTGCGCCTTTTTCTGATCGTTGCCTATTTGTACCTTTTCATATCAGAGTTCTTGTGGTTGTGCCGTGTGGCGGCCCTAAAAGGTCTCCCCGTACATCCATTTAATGCTCTAATTTTACCAATCCTCAGGGATTGCTTGCAATCAGTTTTACCTTACCTCTACGATACTTCATTGAAGATCAATAGTCCAGGAGCGTATCCAGGCGGACGCCTGGAAGCCAGGGCTTCAACGTGATTTTGTCAAGTATGGTATTTTCCCGGGTCTTTCTGAAAAAATGTGTTGGGCTTCAACATTATGCATTTCCTGGCTACGCCCCTGTAGTCGACCGTCACTCGTATCTCGTTGTCTAAACGATTCTTACGTTTCTATCCATGGACTTGTATTAGACATGGACATGAGATGTGGGCTTCTGTTATACCTTTCTCTTTCATTCGAAATATTTTGCATTACGATTAAGTGCATTATTTTTTCTATAACCGGTATGAGTGTCGTGCTTCTTTGGCAGTATCAACACAGAACTCGCAACTATGACTATCACAAAAAAGATTAGGCATTACATTAACTCCCCTTAGGTTGCATGCATCGTCTACTGTACGGATTCCTCATTGAACTAACAATTTTCAAAACTTATTACCTACTGTAAAATCTTCATGATGCAAGATATTTGCGACGTTAATTGGAACATAAATGTCGACAATCAAAACTCACTATGGTGCACTGGCCATGTTATAAGAATGCCTGATGAACGACTTCCAAAGAAACATTTCTATGGGACAAAAAGTAAAATTGAGTTGCTTGAAGAGCAGGGAAAACTTAAATGAGAAAAGGGATGAGCCATACCGCGGTTGGACTACTCAGGTCTCATCAGTGACCCTACAAATCTTGCAACATGGAGCCAGAGACAGGAACTGCAATTTTACAATTTTAACTTGGTTGTCAATACATTGACCAGCAAATCTAAATAGAGCCAAATTATTAAAATAGTTCAGATGAATGTATCTAAATTGGAAAACTACAGGAAGGAAAGCGCTCTCAAGATGGCCAGAAGAAACGCTACAAAGACTTCCTCAAAGCCTCTCTGAAGGACTTCGACATACCAATGGACTCTTGGGAACAGACTGCAGTGAGAGAGCAGCTCTCTATGAAAAAAGAGAATATGTGAAGCTGAATGAAAGCGCAGAGAACGCAAAGCCAATACCAATGGGCTACAAGCTGATTTCATAACAACTCTGTCATTGGACCATTGGTGACACATTCCTATAACATAGCCAGTCCAACTTATCGTGTGCAAGCTTTAAGACAGTATGCATGCTTTGCACCCCTGCTTTCTTCATGACCTCCGTGCCTGGGATCTTGTCTTACATCTTGATTTTAACAGCTTTCTCAAGCAGGTTAAATGAAAATGTTTTAGTCTTATTGTATGACACTGGTATACTACCCAGGTCTCACATGCATACAAGGGGTTGATGTAGCACAGCCTTGTAGACCTTTAATTGGGTGTCAAACTTGATTTCATTTCGCTCCCAGACATTTGCCTGGAATATTTCAAATGCTATACTGGCTTTTGCAATTTTGGCAGTGACCTCATCATCAATGTGCACTGCTCTGGAGAAAGTGCTTCCCAGGTAGGTGAATTTATCAACAACTTTCAGTTTTTGTCCAGTCTCAGTGATGGTTGGTTGTTTGTACGGTTTTCCAGGTGCTGGTTCTCTGTCTATTTTGTGCAGATTGTTAGATCATAGTTATCATATGGCTTTGAGACTTGATCCATGACTTTTGCAATTTTGCCTCAGAGCTGGCATTTTTATCCATATCATCTACATAGAGAAGCTCATCTAGCACATCAATTTGTACCTAAGTTTTGCAACCTTCTAAGGTTGAATATACTGCCATCAAAACGGTACCTGATTGGAAAACCAGTGTCTCTGTCCTTAAAAGCATCCATGAGCATGGCAGAGAACATCATGTTGAACAGTACTGGTGCCATAATACAGCCCTGTTTGACCCCTATTCGTTACCTCACTGTCACTGTTGGTGACTCGGACATAAAGTCTTCTAGTGTGCCAGAAATCTGAGTGCATGGTTTGATTCCAGGATGGGCATGGAGCAGCATCTAAATACGGCCTCTTAATCCACTTTTGGGCAAATTCAACAAATACGTCACATCAGACGGGTTTTATCGACTGCTGCAAAAATCACTTGTTTATTCTCTTGTCACATCAAGGCTAGACTATTTTAATACATTGTTGTACAAACAAACTACAAAATGTTCAAAGTATAGCAGCATCTATTGTGTCATATAACTCTAGTGCTTCACAATGTTTTTGTTTTCAATATCTAGGCATTGTTCTCATATTTTTACATACCCTAAATGTGATAAACGGACAACCATGCGCTTAATTTTGAAAACATGAAATTTTTATTACACGATATGATTAGACGAGCATCATGCTTAAAAAGAAAAGTAAAATCTGTCAGTTGCCCCAAGGTTCAGAGCTTTTTCCCCCAAATGTGATATACAGGCTACCATGCGCTTAATTTCGCAGACATAAAATTCGTATTGCACGATTTGGTTAGATTATCTGTGAGTTCTGTTTTTTGATTCATCAGGATGTTTATCATGATTTATTTGTTTGTTCTTGATGATTCATTGACTAGTTAGAGATTCACCACGAGGACCGAAGACCTAACTAAATGTTATGAACCACTGCAGAAGCTGAGGGTGAGGTTATGGCCATGTAAAATCGATTTAAGCCCGCCAGTAACTTTGTGTTACTGATCGTTCCAAGGAGATACTTCCGTGGTGGTTCTTTTTGTTTTATGTCTTGGTGTTTAAAATTTTGTGCTGTTGGCGCCTTATGTATGTTTTCATATTTTTAGTTAAGTTAAGGTAATTGAGTGGCCACCCATTGGAAAAATAGCTGCTCATTCGTCTTACGATATGTTATCATGGTATAAGTACCTGATTGTTTGTTCGTTTTTTTCCCGCCTCGGTTTATGGAGTGGGAATCTTTTTCTGATTGCGCCTTTTCCTGATCTTTGCCTACTTGTACCTTATCATTATGCTTAAACAGAGAAAAAAATTAAATCTGTCAATTGCCCCAAATAGTTTATGAACCATGAAAAACCTGGAGATTATTGTTGTATAAAACCAACGGCAAGTTCCAAGGCGACACTTCTGTTGTGCTGTTGTGGTTCCATTTGATTTATGTTTTGGAGTCGAATTTTTGTGTTGTTTGAACCTTTTGTGCGTTTTCATATTTAATTTAAGTTCGGGTAACTGAGTGTCCGCCCATTGGAAAATAACTTCTCACTCGGCGTACGATATGCCAATAAATTGTCAATAAAGTTTTTCCCGCCTCGTTTTTGGAGTGTGAATTTCTTTCTTATTGCGCCTTTTTCCTGATCATTGCCTACTTGTATCTTTCCAGAGTTCAAAGTCTTTTCACGTGTTAGGATGTCCCATATTCCTTATGAAATGCACATGTGCATTTTCCAGGGACCGTGCACTTGTTTTTTTGCAAGATCTCAAATGGATTATCGCCTGAGGGTTGAACAGAAAGGGCAGGAATTCAGAATGACAGAAGATCACTTTTGATAAAAAAAAAGTGGATTAATGAATGCAAGTTTGTTTTAAAAGCACTTTGTTTTGGGGTCGACTACTTTTATCGTTAGTAAAATATCAACGTCATATGATTTAACCACATTTGTAAATGGCAATTTCAGCCAAATGTCCATTTGAACGAAATGCCCACAGATTTTCGGATTCAGACGATCTTCGCCTTTCAGCAAACTCTAATCTTTTTCGTTCAAATAAGGTTATAATGTACAATAGATCTTAGCAAAATACCAAGGATAGAACAGTTGTGAAGTAAACTTAAAAAAACAATGCCTTTTAAATTACCTAATTTAATCATATGACGTTGATTTTAATAACATTAACAATTGCCTCCAAAACATGAGAAGTGCTTCAAAACTTGCTTTCTTAAATTCACTAATTTAAATTTATACTAACGCCATGCTTTAACAGACATCGCAACCGCTACGTGACCTGTCCGCGACTGATTTCGTTGCAACTGATGCGCGGCCGATGAAATTAAGATATTTTTATGCTCATTTTTCGGCCAAAATTTATAATTTTCGACCAGTAGGCGACTAGTTTAAAACTGGTCTACGACCGATCGGCGATCTGTCGGCAACCAGTCGCATCTGCTTGCTGTCTGTAGAATCGATCGGCAACTGCTTTGCGACAAGTCGGCGACTAGTCGGTGACCGATCGACGTCTTATACTTGAATACGGACGACGGACATCTGCTTTTGATGTTGTTGGCGTGAAGTACTCTTGATATTGGCGTTCACAATCACAGTGGTAAATAATGATTCTAAAGCTTAAGAAGAAATGCACGAATTAAAATTACATTTAATGGGGCGTATTATTTCAAATTCCCTTTCAACAGTAGACATTTTTCATTCGCAAAATTAAATGTCGCTGTCGCCTTTACTTGCGTCTTTCGGTAAAATGGGATAAGACTTCTGATGTCATATTTGAAACGATTACGAGAGGTGATAGAACAAATACAAGAACTGTATTTATTTACCTCGCCATAGGTTGGTGGAGGTCGAGCGAAAAAAACACACACTAATTTTATATTAACTTGACGAATGACTTGCTAAATGTATTTACGTACACAATTGTCAGTAGAAACAAATACAAAGAAAACAATATGTGACAAGTGCTATAGAGGATGTGAAGTTATCATAGTGCAATTTTGATCTCCAGGTTGATCCACGTCCATGGATCGAATCACAATACTATAAGCCAGTACATCAGGATGGCACACATCAGTTATCTGATAATATACAATATGTTTTCCCCAATAGTTCTGTACTAGAAAAACTATTAATAATATGAGATTACACACAAACCCTGAGGGCCTGGGAACATTGGAAATCGAGAGGGAGTATAGAATCGGTGGCTGTATGCATCAATAATCGCCTTATCTGCTGCAATGCAATTTCGGTTCCGGCATCTACTCGAAACCGAGTGACAAGTATCTGTGTTTTGATATATCGATATAATAATGGTTATGACTATTTCCTCTTTCTTGCGCTGTCTTCTAGAGATCAAGATGGCAGTAGAAGACGTCAATATCCTCAACACTAAAACTTCGTTGCCAGAAATACGAATTGAGTTCACTATAGCCCGCCCGATGTTCTGGACAAGGGTCCTGCTTGCATCTGTGCTATTAAGGGTGATCTTGAACGCTAACCTCGCGGCTCCTGGGACAATCACATCTTCAGCTACCAGATTGGGAAATCAAACAAGCTGTTGCTAATAAGTCGATAGTTCGACTTAGACTTGCTCGATAGTGGAAGGATTGTTGATCGCGACAACTGTTTTCCATAACCCCTGAGTACCATGTTGCTCGCGGAGCCGTCGGTATGGTCTGAGCTAGCCATAGGTAGTACGAGGTGTGTTCTTTATTTCTTGTCATCGACTAATTTTCTCCTTAACCAGCATCTGTTCCTGAGCAAAAAAGACTAGGCAATTATTGATGGGTTATTTGCGATTGAAATCACCCAACCATTTTAAGACGATGCAATTTATTATAGCAAATTGAGTCTCTAAAGAGGTACACCCTTATAACACTGCAAATACATACTTCATATTCTAACCAACGTTCAATATATTTGGCCCCATCTTGATTATACATGTACTAGTCTTTGTATCGACTAGCCTGCTGAAAGTTGAAAAATTACTGTTACTCTCTTTGGCTCCATGTTGCAAAATCTAAAGGGCCACTGATGAGGCTTGAATAGCCGAAACCGCGGTATGGCCCATCACCTTTCTCGAAAATATGCTCACTGCTCTTAAAGGATCTCAGTTTTATTTTTATTCATCCTGACCCAATAATGTTATAATGTTTGAATTCGAAGGGATAAAAGAGCAATTTTGTACCTGCTGGATCCCCATTACCTTGCAAATGCACGGGTGAAAATGTATTTTTCTAAAGCAGAAATTGCAATTTTTACGAGAGCTGTAAACATAGTACTATGCCAGTTTTTACGATATGGGAAATTGAATAAACGTCGTAATAGAAGTTTCAGAGCCTTATAATGTCCTCATCTAAACTTTTAATGCATCTTAGTGTCAGATCTTTGCTAATTCAATTGACATAAGTCTTGGATTATTAACCCACTAAAATCTTGGCTTATGAGGAGTAACATTTGAAAGATAACACACAATGTCAGTGGAAGAGGTGTCCATACCTCAATTATAGCATGTACAAATACTACTACAAGTTCCAAAAATCTATTTACTTGATACGTTCAAGAAGCGTATAGGTTGACGTTCTCAATCGTGAAATCCTTTGGCGCCTTATATATGTTTTCATATATTTCTAATTAAGTTAAGGTAACTGAGTGGCCACCTATTGGGAAAATAGCTACTCATTCGGCTTACGATATGTTTCATGGTATAAGTGCCTGATTGTTAGTTAGGTTTTTCCCCACCTCGATTTTTGGAGTGGGAATCTCTTTCTGGTTGCGCCTTTTCCTGATCTTTGCCTACTTGTACCTTTCTATTACGATAGAGACTGACAGCTCACTTAGAAACAAATTGCCTGCTCCATCTTTAATCTGAAGGAAATGTTTAATTGCCTGTTCATTAACTTACAGAGAATGTCCATTTAGACTATTTTAGACAAACTTGAGGTAACTATCAATTTGATATATTCACCATACAAAAAGGTACAAGTAGGCAACGATCAGGAAAAGGCACAATCAGAAAAGATTCCTACTCCAAAACCCGAGGAGGCGGGAAAAAAAACAACAACTAAAAAAAACACCAGTTGAACCCCGGTGGGCCAGGAAACAGACAAGAAGCTCCGGCCCCAACCAACTTAAATGAATAAATCATTAAGTCAGACGCCCGACCCAACGACATGCAATTAAAGAAGGCAGCATAGTTATCAACCGTAATTGGGTTAAAAACTAAGAATGCATATCATTTAAGTTATATCCTATACGTCTGTAACGCGTAATGATTTTTCTGAATTGAAAAAAAAAAATCCTTCCTTCCTATAAGTTGCCTAAAATTGTAAACCAAGTTTCCATAAAATTCTGGTTCCGAAAGGCCCTCGCTTAAAAGTGTCTTTAGCCCAACAATAAATTTAGAAATCAGTTCATAGTGTCTGCGATAAAATTTCGAAAAGGTTTTACAAAGTTTATGATACCGATAGCCATGCTGAAAAAGTTTGGCTGTACAAGTTCAACATACAATCCAACTTACAAAATACGAAAATACGAAAAGGTATAACCTGTGCGGTGATTTTAAATAACGTATATTAAAAATATTATGACGTCATAAAGCAATGGCAATGATTCTATAAAGTCAAAGTAAAAAGTGACTTGGTTTACAAATTTAAGAAAATTATAGGAATTAATGATTTTTTTTTCAGTTCAGAAAAATCATAACACGTTACAGACGTATAGGTTATAACTTGAATGTTATGCGACAGTCTGCATGCTTAGATTTTAACCCAATCATGGTTGATGGCTAAGCTGCCTTCTTTAATTGCACGCCGGTGGGTCGGGCGTCAGACTCTATGATGGCCCCGACTTAAAGCTATTCATTTTAGTTGGTTGGGGCCGGAGCTTCTTGTCTGTTGCTTGGCCCACCGGGGTCCAACTGGTGTTTTTCTTTTGCTCCGGAGTTAGTAGGTTATTCGGCGCCCAGGGATCTCCATCGTCGGGCAGCTTACTCAAACTGTGAGTCCTTGTTTTTGATTCATCAGGATGTTTATCATGATTTATTTGTTTGTTCTTGATGATTCATCGACTAGTTAGAGATTCACCGCGAGGACCGAAGAACTAACTAAATGTTATGAACCACTGCAGAAGCTGAGGGTGAGGTTAGGATCCTGTAAAACCGGTTTAAGCCCCCCAGTTATTTATAACTGACCGTTCCAAGGCGGTACTGCTGTTGTGGTTCAAATTTATCAAATTTATCTAATTATGAGTTTCATGTTGCATGACTTTGTGGCCACCCGAATTTAATTTGGCTGTTCACTTAGCCCTCTGCATTTTACTTTTTCTGTCCAAGCTAGCACTGTGACCATCTTACTTCAATAGGTGCTCATCCTGCTTTCCGTTATACATGTTACATGTTGGTACCTATATCATATATTTTTTTTATCATGATTTACCTTATTTCACGTTTATATCTGTGTATAAATGAACCACTGCAGAAGCTGAGGGCGAGGTTAGGATCCTGTAAAATCGGTTTAAGCCCGTCAGTAACTTTGTGTTACTGATCGTTCCAAGGCGATACTTCTGTGGTGGTTCTTTTTGTTTTATGTCTTGGTGTTTAACATTTTTTGTGCTGTTGGCGCCTTATGTGTGTTTTCATATTTTTGATTAAGTAATGGTAACTGAGTGGCCACCTATTGGGAAAATAGCTGCTCATTCGGCTTACGATATGTTTCATGGTATAAGTACCTGATTGTTAGTTTGGTTTTTTCCCACCTCGTTTTTTGGAGTAAGAATCTTTTTCTGAGTGCGCCTTTTCCTGATCTTTGCCTACTTGTACCTTTCTATAAAAGTGTTTTCTGTTGCTCATATGAATGACAAAATAATGTGTAAAATTGGCCTGTATATCCTGTTGCGAAAGTTATAGCATTATATATTTATAAGACCGTTACCTTTAAGCGAACATATTGACATATGTTGTCAAACAAATCCAAAGTTTACAATGTTTCCATTTTTTAAAATGCATTCCGAAAGTGTCTCTGCCAGGTTAGCTAAAGAGAAACATTTTATGAGATGTTTCAGTCCGAAACTAAATGCTATATGAATAAACACTGAAGTAACGTGAAATCTCGTCGCGTAACGCAACAACGTGACGACGTTACTAGTTACTATGCAACAGTCCTGACGAGCTGAGCGAAACGCGTTGACACGTTGTTTAAAATATTTTCTATTAAAGCCAAAAAACATATAATATATATAAAACAAATAGTCCGATAAGCCAAAATAGCACTTTTATTTTAATAACTTCTACCGCGGTTTCACTATTGTGACAGATTTTCAAGAAGACATTTTACTTTACATATACGAGGGATCGAAAAAACATATTGTAAATTAACTGATTACGCAGTGTCATTGCTGTACCCTGTTTTAAAATGCGATTACTATATGACCGTGCGTCAGACAGCAATAATTTTGATATCAATCTGATCAGAAGCGACCGGGCTTTCACCACAAATGAACAACATTCTCATCGATTGTCCACAGGAAAAGTAATCAAGCAAGTGACAAGTATTAAAGAACACCCCTTGTATACACATTTTAACGAATTTGAGCCGGACCGTTTCCAGCCCCTTTTTAAAGTTTGCAAGTGCTCTTAGAAAATTGCTATTACTAGGCAGAAAATAAAATATTGTTTGTTTGTCCTTTACCTACCTACCCACATTTTACCCCCCTACCCAAAAAATTATATTGCAATTTTGTATGACAAAATATTTTTATTTTTGTTGTGGCAGACTTTAGATAATTTGCCAGGATTGGCCCTGGAAATGCAGTTTTTATCAAACATTGTTTAGTGGTTTAATGATCCTGCAAGTGCATCCTGTCAGTCTACCTGCCAGGTAGTACCTGGGACAAAACCATTGTTGTGCACATTTATACTGCAATGAATCTGAAAGATCAATTGATCATACACATGAAAACCAATAGTAACTGTGTTGCCAGCAGTATTAGACAAAAACGAGACATGTTGGCATATTTGTCCACTTTCTACTGGAAGCAAAAAATAATAAAATAATTTTCCTACCTACCTACCCAAGTCTAAAATGCTGGGTAGGTAAAGGACAAACAAACAATTTTTTAACTTAGGCCCTACATAAGTATTTTCTTTGATAAAATATGTGCACATAGTTCTAATATACGACGTATACGCATGGAAAAAGTTAGGGAATACCTGATATTCGAAGTGCTGTTTTGCGTTTGAAATGCTATTGATGATATTTGAAAAAAAAAATCATCTTCGTAAACAACCAATATGAAGTAGAATTGCTAAAATGACAATACTGGTAACCGTATTTAATTGTTTGTAAGTTGATTATATTCAGAGGCTAAATTAAAATAATAGACCAATGGTTTAGAATTATGGTCATATAAACAACAAAACTGGTGGTAGAATGTGATTGCGATTCCTGGAGCTAAAACCGTTGCAGTATGATGCAATAGACAACAAGTCACCAGTATTTCTCCCAGCACACACAAATTATGACCGCAGCTTAAATGAGCCTTGCCAAAACATAAATCAGGCTGTGGTTTTGAGTATGTAAGCACTCATCGCTTGACCTTATCATAACATTATTTCTCCAAGACAAAATTGTGTTAATTTTTTAGTTGCTACCTAATATTTTTTTCCACGTGTAATTGTGTATACATGTATATACTTTCCTATTCACGTAGTATGTCTGTTGTGAGTCTGGACCACCTGGAGCTAGGAGAAAATCACTTAAATACTTATCTATACGTGGGATTATCAAAAATTAAGTGGACTTTTCCCATAACTTGACAACGATTCAGGCAAACATATTCAAATGTTAGCTGACGATAAACTTGCTTAAATCCACTACATTCTGAAAGTTTGGTTGATCTAAATTGTTTTATTAGCGGTTGGTGATGGTTTTACTTACCCCACCCTCCCTATGGCGGAGGACGTCAGAAATGACGTTAAGCTTTGCATTGCAGTTTCGCATTTCATTTGCGTTTTCTTTAAAACGGTTCTGCAGATCACAGCCAAGCGTACCATGTGTCTTAAAGAATCCATAACAAAACAATTTATGCTTGCTCAATAATTACGGTGGACCGGTTATGCACCTACGTTGTTTTGCTAAGGCATACATGTTTGCTTTTCCGGAACTTTTAGGCGATGTCTGAATTTCATGCAACACAGATCAACCGGCAATGTCCTGCAATTCCCAGTTTGAAACAAATCCTAATTTTATATTTGCCGGTAACACTTCACGGTACTTTGATTAAGCATTACAAATGAAACCTTGCATGCACGTTTGAACAAAAAGGACCAAAATAAGTATCAAAATTCCTATCTGTCATTTAAAATGTTTTAACGTCTAAATCATAATGTTAAAAGTCGGCATTAATATGCCCAGTCCAAATTTATTCTCAAATCAAGGCAATACATTAATAATTTTATACAGATTGGTAATTTAAACCATGCTCCAATAGTGGACAAATTTTTTAAGATACTTTGAGCAGTAAACCTGTAAAAATCCGTAGCCCTAAAAAGGGCTTTTTGTGGTTCAAAATCAGTGGTTTTGCGTCGACGTCACTGGCGTGATCGGTGTGCTCCAGGATGGCGAAAGTGGGTGTTTTCATTTCAAAATAATTTTGTAACGGATGAAGGGATTGTGATAAAATTTTGCACACTAATGCATATTACATGGGTCCATGTGGATTGAAAGTTTGAGTGGAGTTGAGTCATATAATCAGAAGTTATGGGAAAAGTCCACGTAATTTATGATAATCCCTGGTACTAATGGCATAAAGTTAAGCATATATGGATATTTCTGTCTATATATTTCAGACTGTAAAAATTACACAAATCGTTTATTGCCTTTTTGAAAGCACTGTTATTCAACATTCCAAAATTCAAAACCATGTGCTTCTACTTATCTTTGTGACGTCACGACAGACCAATTCATGTGCCTAATTAGACATCCCCTATAACCAAAAACATGTGTATTTCTCCGAAATTCGGGAATTTCTTCATTAATTTTCTATCAAAGTTTTAAGATATTTAGTTTATAGAAGTGGCATTTTTGAATAGAAATATCAATAAATACAGGGGTAAAACAGTAATGAAATTTGGCTCATTTGATTTAATGTGAATTCACGGTAGTGACTTTCACAATCCTTTAACAGTTTTCATTGTCTTTAAATGTGACTGTTCCTCTTTTTCTATCTTCAACCAACACTTTGAACCAAATATTGGCAGCAAACACAGTCGAACAATAAATTTATAGACAACGCTTTGAAACAATGACGCTTTTGGTGAGTAAATGTTTTAATTTTTACTTTCATTTTTTCTGCCTACATGATCATGTGATCTGTAAAACGTGACTGTCAAATCTTAGATTGAACACTTTCCCTTATATTCTGAAACAATTAGACCCACTCTATGTCGTTATCTTAGACTCTCGTAATTATCATTTGGAAAACCAAAAATATGCTCCAAACCTTCAAATAAGTACCCCAGACTGGTGTATGAAGCATATTATTTTCGGACATCTGATTTCACCATTTTTTGCTGATGAAAGTGGAATATGCTTAGCTTTATGCCAATAGTATATTTGCTTTTTTTAATTTATTTATTTACTTATTTATTAGCTCACCTGAGCCGAAGGCTCATAGGTGAGCTTATAGTATACCCATGCTCCGGCGTCCGTCCGTTCGTCGTCCGTCGTCGTTCACAATTTCAAAGACCTTCTTCTCTAAAACCGCTGGGCAGATTGTTCTCATATTACACATACACCATCTACAGGTAGGGGGAAAGAATAATTGTGTTTTTGTTTTGATCGGATAAGGACTCTAGTTGCTATGGCAACTTATGCTTCCCATAGACTTATAATGGAAAAAAGTGAAAATTGCCAGTTTTTGCTGTCTTGTTGGAAATATTTGAATTTTGTTTTTGCAGTAATGTTTATTGAGTAGTCCTCTACAATTCATGTGACTTTGTCCTAATCCTTCATTTTGATTGGTTGCAGGGGCCCCATATAGGGCAAAATTTCGAAAAACATTCAAAAATCTTCTTCTCAGAAACAGTCAAGGGGATGAAGCCTATACTTTGTATACATATTCCTGACAGTGGCCTCTACATAATTTGTGTTTTTTATTCCAGGCGGATAAGAACTCTGGTTGCTATGGCAACTTAAAGTTTCCATAGACTTATAATGAGAAAAGTGGAAATCGGCTATTTTTCCGCTAAAATTGCAGACATTTGAATTTTGTTTTTGCAGAAATGTTTATTGAGTAGTGTTTGACGTTTCTTGCGAGTTTTGTCCAAATCCTTTATTTTGATTGGTTGCTGGGGCCCCATAAAGGACAAAATTTCGAAAAACATTCAAAAATCTTCTTCTCAGAAACTGTCAAGTGGATGAATCCTATACTTTGTATACATGTTCCTGACAGTAGCCTCTACATAATTTATGTTTTTTATTCCAGTCGGATAAGAACTCTGGTTGCTGGTTAATTTTCCATAGACTTATAATGGGAAAAGAGGAAATTAGCTATTTTTTGAAAACTATTGCAGCCTGAGATCTGAAAAGTGGTAGATGCAAACAACTAATGAATTAGATGAAGATATATGATTCATTTAGGTCAAGGTCATCTCTTGACCTTGGCCGGTCTGTCGTCCATACACACTTTTCAAAGATTTTTTTCTCTGAAACCACTTGGCCAATCAAAGTCAACTCTATGATGGCCCCGACATAAAGCTATTCATTTTAGTTGGTTGGGGCCGGAGCTTCTTGTCTGTTGCTTGGCCCACCGGGGTCCAACTGGTGTTTTTCTTTTGCTCCGGAGTTAGTAGGTTATTCGGCGCCCAGGGATCTCCATCGTCGGGCAGCTTACTCAGTCTGTGAGTCCTGGTTTTTGATTCATCAGGATGTTTATCATGATTTATTTGTTTGTTCTTGATGATTCATTGACTAGTTAGAGATTCACCACGAGGACCGAATAACTAACTAAATGTTATGAACCACTGCAGAAGCTGAGGGTGAGGTTATGGCCATGTAAAACCGGTTTAAGCCCGCCAGTAACTTTGTGTTACTGATCGTTCCAAGTCGATACTTCTGTGGTGGTTCTTTTTGTTTTATGTCTTGGTGTTTTTTAAAAAAAAATTTCGTGCTGTTGGCGCCTTATGTGTGTTTTCATATTTTTAGTTAAGTTAAGGTAACTGAGTGGCCACCTATTGGGAAAATAGCTGCTCATTCGGTTTACGATTTGTTTCATGGTGTATGTGCCTGATTGTTAGTTTGGTTTTTTCCCACCTCGGTTTTTGGAGTGGGAATCTTTTTCTGATTGCGCCTTTTCCTGATCTTTGCCTACTTGTACCTTTTTATATGAAGCATCTATAGGAAGGAGTAACCAATGTGTATATAAATAATCCAGGTCACATGACCAAGATGGCCGCCATGCCAATATATGGTAAAACTCTTAAAATATCTTCTTCTCCAGAACCGGTGAACCGATTTCAACGAAATTTTGCATGAAGTATGGATGACTCAAGTGCGACAATGTGTATATAAAACATGACCCTGTGGTGACCTTGACCTATTTTATGGCAAGTTCAACATAGGTCGTCAATGCATTTGAATGGGGAAAACTTTTAAAATGTCATTTTAAGTGAAAGTCTTGCAAGAAATGGGCAGTAGGACTGAAATTTAATGATTCTGAAAAAAAAATGGACCCAGGGTCTCATCTGCTTTTAAAATGTTATTTGAAGAGGAAAATCAGCAGGAAATTGCCAAATGGACAGAATATTGATTATTCTGAAAAACGAAAATGGCCCAAATGCTTCATCTGCCCCTGCACTGGGGTTAAATACCATAATATTCAAATATGTTTATTGGTATATGAAGCAGATCTCAGGTGAGCGTTTACAGGACCATTGGTCCTCTGGTTTATTTATTTATTTATTTAATTATACGTATTTATTATACGTTTGTTTTTAAATGATTAATTTGTACAATGTGTCGTGTTGGCTGTACTATATGCCATGTAACAGGAGGAGGGTACAACCGTTGTAGCTTATGGTGGTAGAACTTGTAGCCCAACCACATTGTTTGAAATACTATGTACAGAGACAATTAAAATGTTTATATGGTTAACTGTCCGCGGATCTCGGTTTATACATGTAATCTAATCCGAAGGACTGGATAAGCCCGGAGTCTTTTTTAAATTTCATTTTTTTAAATTCAGTTTTACGTCCCATTCAAGATGAAACGGTACAAGTAGGCAAAGATCAGGAAAAGGCGCAATCAGAAAAAAGATTCTCACTCTTAAACCGAGGTGGGAAAAAAACAAACTAACAATCAGGTTCTATTAGACATTTCTTGCCTAACATGAGATGTATTTTGAGATGTAAAATCGCCATACATTGACAAAAAGTCAGGGATTATCTCAAGATATTTCATGTTATCGACGCACTTTCAGAACAACTATCACATTGTAAATAAAATGTTTGTTCGTGTGTTCGTTTGTTCATTTTTTTGTTATCTTGCTTTACGACCACGGCCTACAGCCAATGTCATATCGGGACTGTCAGTTATCCTGACTCTAAATAAATAAGGCTTTTAGAATCAGAGAAAGGGGAAATATACGCCGTATATACTGGCGGAATTATTCAACGCTACAACAAAACATTCCGTTCGGTAGACGGCTAAAACACACAAAAAATATTGAATATTTTACATACACTGTATATTGTAAATCAAATCAAATCAATGCCTCCTTACCAAAGCCTTGTGCATCCCATGCACCAATCCACACATCACTAAACGGATTTAAGTGCTTTGGTATATGTGCCATTGACGACAGCTATTCTGCGTCTTTGTTTTCGCAATCAAATGGTGGCTCCCTAAACGAGATTTGATCGCATGTTTTCGTTCTGATGTTAATGTGACGTTTGTGTTTTTTAACAACGTGTGTCTTAAATATGGATGTTTATTTCGATCTAAAAACAAACAACATTAATCAATATCAGCCCAAACTTAAACACGTCACACACACGAAATAAACGTCGACCAAGGCATAAAAAGGTAAAAGTAGGCAATCATCAGGAAATGGCGCAATCAGAAAGAAATTCCCACTCCAAAACGGGAGTGTTGCGTTTGTTGTCCGTTTTGCTTTTCTGCGTTTGTTATCCATATTTGCGTTTGTTGTCCTTCGTTGGTTTGAAATTCTGCTTTCGCATATACATGGGGTGATCGGAAAGTACATATAGAAATTCCAACTCCAAAACGGTAGTGTTGCGTTTGTTATCGTTTTTGCTTTTCTGCATTTGTTGTCCATATTTGCGTTTGTTGTCGTTTTTGCTTTTGAAACGTTGGTTTGAAATTTCGTTTTCGCATATAATGTAGGGTACATGTATCGTACATCTGTGACTTTTAAAAAATGGATACCTTCAAGTTTTGAAGTTTCTCGGCAACCATAAGCCACGGCGTTCTGATTTTCATGTTGTATGCAAGGAAAAGAACTTAAAATCAAATGGTCGCTCCCTTGTGGCAATGTCATTGTGTAGCGATATTAATTATTAGCCGCTACATGAGAAAGTCAGCAATCTGCGGAAACAAAGACGCAGATCAGCTGTCGTAAATGATTCGTTTTCAACTGGCACATGTACCAAAGCGTTTAGTGATGTGTATGAATTGGTGCACGGGATGAACAATGGACTTGTAAGGCTTTTTTTTTTTTTTTTATTTTTATTTTTTTATTATTATTTTTTTTTTTTTTTGGTAAGGAGGCGTTGATTTGATTTGATTTACAGTAATAAAATATTCAATAATTTTTGTGTGTTTTAGCTGTCTACCGAACAGAATGTTTTGTTGTAGCGTTGAATAATTCCATCAGTATATATATTTGTATAGTCATCCTTCCCCTTTCTCTGGTTCTAAAAGCCGTATTTATTAAGTCACGATAACTGACAGTCCCGATATGACATTGGCTGTAGGCCGTGGTCGTATTTTATAATTTTATAGCAAGAAAACAAACAAGTGAACGAACGAACGAACACACGAACAAACATTTTATTTACAATGTAATTGTTCGATTAAATGAAATTGTTCTGAAAGTGCGTCGATAAAATGAAATATCTTGAGATAATCCCTAACTTTTTGTCAGTGTATGGTGTATTTACATCTCCAAATACATCTCGGGTTGGGCAAGAAATGTCTTATACCATGAAAACATATCGTAATTCATATGTGTGGCTAGATTAGCTGGCCAGCTTTCAATCCGCTCCACTTCGGTACCTCGTTCTGCTTTTGCTAGACGGCTTAGCTTAGGTTGCTTTTAAACTATGGTTGATCATATTATGGCTTTTGTAAATGACCTTTAGTTGCTCTATTTGGGGATGCTTGTGTTGGAAATGTATATGCACCAGGAGTAAATATCTACAAATAACAACAATCAGTTATTTTGAAACCACACCGAAACAGATAAATAACGATTTTCATTTATTTCTACTTTTGGCTTGATGTTTTCTATTTATAGACACACGCATTCTTTGCACTGGAATAATCAGTTTTAAGTCATATGTGTTGAAAGAGACCGAACTAAGCATAGTCTCTACTTTCTTTGCTGTTTAATTTTTGACTTTCATATATGGTTCAACGTCAGCCATTCCCGTCGGTGTGGAGTTGTAACGAAACACCGATGGGAATATCCCGTTTAAGATGTGGCGGCATAGGTAGCCCCTAAATTACATATACATGTAACTGGTAGCCTGATTTGTGGCAAGGATACCCGACCATCCTGGCATGACCGTAGCTGTTTACTATGGATGTAATATTCGAGATCAGCCTACTAACCAATCAATATTGTTATCATATTCCCATATACATAACAGCCATTTTTTTGACCATGCGTCCTGAAGCCGCATAAAAATAACATGACATTTCATGTTATAGTTGTTCCTGTTAAATTTGTTCATTTGTAGTGTGCTGGTAAACACTGTTGTACATTCTATGCACTTTAAATGGTCCACATTATCACAAATAAATTAAAACGTATACGTCACCGACATCAATACAAAGGAAAGGGACTCATAATGCTTAAATATACGTTTTGCGCATAATTAAAATAATAGTTCCCCCGCATCAGAAAATCGACAGTCTGCATATTCGAAAACAAAGGCAGAAACCAGCCTTGCAGAGTAATTACTCCTCTTCTTTTTAAATCCGAAATTTCAAGCTTCTAGCTTTCTTTTGTATCTGCACAAGCCAGTTTGTGTCTGACTGGGTTTCTCGCAATGCGGCTCAAAAAATATTGAAATTTTTAATGTGTTTCTGCGTTGAACAAGCTTCGTCAGCGACAACTGAAATATAATTTCATTAAGAAAACATGCCCATGCAATATATGAAGATTTTTTCAGCTGTAAAAACTGAAAAATGCATCATTTTATTTTCGATATTTTAAATATTTTTGCTCTAAACATGATTGTTAGTATACGTTAGAACCACCTCGCGGGTCAAAGGTTTACCGCTGTAAAGCCCAGATTTACTTTACAAACTTGGAATATAAGGAGTGAAAAAACATTATATGGACTTGTTTTCTTTACGAATGTTGTCATACTCAGTAACTGTAATTTCTTTTATTTTCATCTTAATCATATTTATTTTTAACAGGCTTTGGGATAGAATTGCCAAAATGACGAAATATCATTTAAAAACGATTATTCTGAGTGTCATTTGTTTGTTTTGTGGATACTGCATGTATTTTCTGGACAATGTTTCGGTCAGAAAAGAATTTTTCGCATTACAAGGTAAAAGGAATGACACGAAAGAATTTACCAACAAGATACAATCATTTCCCGAAAAGTCTGATACCTCGTTCGAACTGTCGCAAGACATTAATGTGATGATAAGGGATATCAGAGAAAAGTTTATTGCGGAGAGACCTTTAATATCATCCGCTTATGTAGCTTGCACTGACAAGACAGTTGAGGGGATTGAAGACATCCTTTGTATGGTAAGTTAACGACGTTTTTTTTTTTTTTTTTTTTTTTTTCTTTTTTTTTTTTTTCTTTTTTTTTTTTTCAGTTAAGGCTTTGTCCTAGTAAATTTTTTTTCAGTCATATAGGGACAGAGCCTACGCTTTCTGTTGTGTTAATAACCAGTACTATGGCATCAGGAAACCATGTTGATGAAATATATACCGTTTCAACTCCACTTTTATATAGCAAAACTAGGGTATACAGGGGTATACCTTTTTTTTCTTATTTTTGCTTCAAAACATAGATTGTGGGTATTAGTTAGAATTGCCGATGCGGTTATGACGTGAACCTACGATCTATGTTTTGAGCAAAAATAAGAAAAAAAAGTTTGCAGTTTTAAAAATGTATTGCATGGGTGTGCGAAACGACAAGAAAAGCCTCAGTGGTGCAGTGATTAGGTCATTTGCCGTGTAGATTAGGGATCGTAGTCTTGATCTTATTTGTTAACAGTACGCTTAACCCCAAATCAAACTAAAAGGCATAGGAACATGTTGGCTTCGAACTGAATCATGTACTCTACGACAAGACTTCCGCCCCTTCATAATATTTGTGTGTGTACTCGCACGACTATACTCGCTTCCTTGGTACACGAGAATACATGTCGAGAACATTTGGTTTAAATATGACTTTATAGTCGGAAAGCAACGGAGTGGCGCAAGAATATTATCAAACATTTGTAACCAAGGGAAACGTTCGAAATTTTTCTGGCTTTTCTTGAATCGACAGACCACCACCTTTCTTTCCACAATTCAAAGTCGTTTTTTGATAGCTTTGCAAAGCTAAAAATATTCAAAGTGGCTTTACAACATATCGTCGCATCTATTTATCATAATAAAACATCTATTTAAGCCCCAAAATGCATCGAAATAATACCATTCAAAAATTGGAAATGGCCGTCGAAACAAAGCTCCAATTTGATTGTAAATATCTCAGAGTGTGAAATTGCTCCTACTTGCTCACCTATGTCACTTAAAAGTTCAGGGTATCTCCTTTCAAACGATACCAAGGGTTCAGGGCCAGGCTCTGGGGGATTTTTATGTTCCAGTATTTACGAAAGGACCTCTCTCAAAAATATTGAACTTTTTTTTTCAAAATGGCAGCAAGAGTCAAGCAAAAGGCTCAGCAAGCCATCCGCTTGTATAAGTCACATTCCCTCCCTAAAAAAGAAAGGCAATAAATGAAAACACTTGTGAGCTATTTTAAAATGATGTGTTACCTTAGTTGGGTTACTTTAATCCAAATGTACAACATTTGATGTTTAAAACACGATAAAATTCACACACTATGACACAGTTTCAGGTCTTGTATTGATTTCATTTCTTGGAAGTCACAACATTTGGTGACGTAATCAATTAATTTTGCGTCACAGGTTCAGCTGTATCGATTTCACGGTGCATAACCATGTCGGACTCTATCTGTAAAATCTGAACTCTATCTGTGTATTTTGGAAACATACGGATTGTAAAGGCGAATGTCCGCTGAAAATACGCCTGAACAATAAATAGTCAATTACATACTAGGTATGTCCTTCACGTGCACGGGCACCTGCTAATTGACAAGTGGGTGTGTAGATGAGGGTAATAATGTTGAAAAATATGTTGGGGATACAGAGATAAAAAAAAATCCAGTTGCGACTCAAATTGTATACGTTTGTCAAATCTAAACAGAAAAAGATATGACAAGTAGCTCTTGAAGGGTATTTACAAATGACACAGGAAGAAATTTTGGATTTTTCCAGAACATTCCAAGGAATAACCCCCTACCCACACCCACCACCCCGGATTTCCAACACAAGAAAGAGATCGCCATTAATTTTGTACATACGTTTCATTTCTTTTCTTTGTAAGCAACGTTAGACTATATATTATATGGTTACATTGTGAAAACATGTCCATGAAAATTATACTCTCTCGAATTCCAGTTTTATATGCTTCAAGTTCCGTTATAAACTAGTCATTTGTAATCACACCCCCATTCAGACCGGGGGGGGGGAGGGGATAGCCATGGAAATGGGCGACCATTAATTTACCCTCGATTTACAAGTCTCCCAGCGCGGGTTATATTTGCAAAACTCCAAGTGCAATGAAAACATAGAAGGCTGGGCAAATAAGTCTGTGTTTACCAAATGTGTGTCCCCGTAATGCAGAGCTTTAAATAGTGGTTTGCTGAATGAAAAATCAGTCACCGCGTGGGTGTGGTTACAAATGACCAGTGCATTATCTATCTACGAAATCATCACATTTATGCAAGCGATCTCTATTCTTTTGAGCTAATCAAACTGAGGTGGAATGTCCTGCTACTAATAGACATATAAGACCGTGACTGTGACAATATTTCGGCAGCATCAGGTAAAATAAATGATCAGGAACTGGTCAATCAGAAGCAATTCAAGTTACTTCCTTCTAAAACATAGGCGACCGTAGGTGGGGACCAAAATGGCAATTATGTATTATAAGCAAAAAACATGTCGCAAGCTGTTTGAACTATGGATACACAAACGGGATCATAGCAAGTGTTTTTGATTCTATATAGTATCATACAATCGGTAGATTATTTTACTACGATGAGGATCTTTGAATATTATGGTGGTTTACATGTATATTGTTCGGGTCGGGTCAGACCAGCCCCTGGGGTCCAATTTTTCTCAGAATCATAAATCTACAGTCAATTTGCCAAAATTCCGTCATGTTTTTCTCTTCAAATAATATTTTGACAATTTTCCCCATTCAAATGCATACGCGACCTATGTTGACCTTGCCATAAAATAGGTCAAGGTCTTTACAGGGTCATGATTTATAAACTTTGTAGAGCTCCTCTCCTCGATGCTTGCTGCCAAGTTTCAAAATCATAGGCCTTCAGTCTTCTGGTTTTGGAGAAGATATTTAAAGGTTTTTGCTATTTATTGCCATGGTGGCCATCTTGGTCATGGGACACAGACCTGTTTGTGTTAGACCTGGTCGAAAACCCTGAAGACCAGTTTTCTCATGATGCACCTCAAATGCATTGGGCTATGACTTTAAGAGCAACTTAGCCGGGATTTCCGACCAGGTCTGACACAAACCAGCATGTAGAGTCACAGAAAAAGGCTAGAAGCTTGAAATTTCTGATATAAAAAGAAGAGGGATTGAACTATTTAAGAAGCGATAATAAAGGTGCTGATCAGTGTGCAGTTACTGCACTCACATATCAAGGCAGACAAATGGCCAAATGTACTGGCTGTTGAAGTATATGATTCATATATTAAAAGAAAAATATATTTTGAAACTTATCTGTTTGCTTTGGCCTAATAATTTTAAAAGTGTTGTTTGTTGATTTCCCTGGTTTTTAACATTTTCATTTTGAGAAATTTTGTGTTCATGAAAAATGAGCCCTAGAATTCTTTTGAAAATGTAGTCATGCCTGTTAAGTTGGATACTCATATCCCACTTATCTAAAGTAGAATTTTGGTTTACATAGGTCAACTATTCATTAGATACACATGATTAAAACTGCCACATTGATGCTGTCCTTCTCTCTCTCTCTCTCTCTCTCTCTCTCTCTCTCTCTCTCTCTCTCTCTCTCTGTGTGTGTGTGTGTGTGTGTGTGTGTGAAAAATGTGTCTTTATTTCTCATCTGAAAATTGCTTTTATCATGGTATGAACGTGAAGGTTTGTCATCTTCATAAGAATCTAATGTAACATATGTTAAGCATTGTTAAAGCAACATGAAGGTTCTGTATTTTTGTGTACATACAAATGTAGAATTTGTTTAAAAAAAAAAAATAAAAAAAAAATAAAAAAAAAAAAAAAAAAAAAAAAAAAAAAAAAATAAAGGGGAAACAACCAATACGAATTATGGTACAAATAGGATTTCTTTTTTAAACAATTTTACTTTTATTTCACTATATGAAATGTACACGTACAAAATACGTGTCAAAAAAAAAAAAAAAAAAAAAAAAAAAAAAAAAAAATTCAGGGGAAACAACCAATACGAATTATGGTACAAATAGGATTTTTTTTTTATTTTATTTTTATTTTATTTTATTATTTATTTATTTATTTATTTTTTTTTTTTTTGCAATTTCACCCGTTTGAACATTTAAAGACCCTGGCGAAACGTTTTATTACAACCCCATTTATATTATTACCCTTAACCCGAGGGTGGGTGATTGATAGTCTTGTAACAAAAAAAAAAACTAATAATGGCATGTACGTTTCGCTAAGGTCTTCTTCAAATGGGTTGAAATGCATAAAAAAAGAAGAAGAAAGAAAGAAAGAAAGAAAGAAAGAAAGAAAGAAAGAAAGAAAGAAAGAAAGAAAGAAAGAAAGAAAAAAACGGACCAGTGTGAAGAAAACTCGGGAGAAAACTATGTCATCCCAACCGACCAAATCTAACAAACACATTTGAGTTCTCCCAACATTTTTTTAGTTGAAATTAAGTTACAGCACCAGCATGTAGTCAACTCAAAATCTTCTGTTATTAATGTTTCTGTACAAGTTTGGTCAAAATCCATCCATTTGTTCAAAGATATAGCGGTGGATTTAAGGGACGTTGGCCTTGAAAATTAGGTCAAGGTCACCAAAATCTAATCAACTCTTTCCCCCTCCCAATCGTGTATCTGTGAAAGTTTGGTAAAAATCCAGTCATTGGTTCAAAAAAGATATCGCACCAGAAAGAAGCTATATGCGGACACCGACAGAATCCGCACCCAAAACAATATGTGTACACATGTGTTCACGCGCGCGCGCGTGCGTGTGTGTGTGTTGGGGGTATGTTTGGACGACTTGCTTAAATTTTAATTCATTCGGGAATTTGTCCCTGCATGACTAAAATTATTTACTATTTGCAAATAATCGAAGGCATATTCGAGCTACAGTTTATCTCTGCGCAATGCTCAATAAATCATACACGGTTAGTCCCCGTGAAATTCCGAGAAATTGAGATGTAAACAAATGGCGAGTTCGACTAGCACCATGAGCACGCCATAATTGACACACAAACTGTTTATTCAGTACCATGCTTTAAACGCATGTGAGTGATTGATCATTGATTTGATATTGTCGGTATTGTCGGTATTCGGCCATAAAGCCATATAGCCACACAGGTATAGGTCTTCGTGAGTATAGACTAAACACTTGTATATTCACGCGGTATATCGGTGGTGCGCAACCCTTAATTTGAACTTGGTTTGGCGAAACGTTTGGTTTCCACTACAAATGCCTCCAGCTCTTCTAAAATGGTGACTGATTGATTAATTGATTGATTGATTACTACCGTTTCGTCCATGGTGGGCTGCTTGGCAAGCCGCCTTGGTGTAACTAGCACTCATTCCACATTCTTGCAATCTAAGGCAGGTGACGATCTCTGAAGTGACGATATTTAATAGTCTTCTTGAATCAGTGAGAGAGATGAAAATGACCACAGAAACAGTTTCACAACCAAAACATCATTACCGTTATCATTGTTTAAATTATTATTATTATTATTATTTTTTTTTTTTACTTCAAAATTTGACTTAGTATTACGATAACGGAACCGGTGGCGGATTATAATTATTATTTTTTTTTTATATATATTTATCTTTCTTCTTCTTTTTTTTGTGTGTATGTGTGTGGGGGGTGGGGTGGGTGTGTGTGTGTGGGGGGGGGGGGAGGGGGGGGGCACCGAAGCTACATGATGTTGGGGTCAATTAAGCCTAGCAGATAGCAAGTGTCGAACCTCAGTATAGCAGTCACGACAGGATTAACGAAAATAAATCAATGTGTACAATTTGTAGATCTAAATAAAAAAAATCACACAGTCATCCCACGATACGTAAGTAGGCTACTCCCGTTATGTAGAGGTTTTTCATTATATTAGCTGCAGATACGGGTAAGTAACTTTGTCGGGATTTTATTACAACCTGTAGTATTGTCTACGCAACATCTTTTGAGCAACTGATTTCTCAAAGTGTGCTGCAGAAGTACATTTGTATTCTATTCTGTTCAAGTACTTGTAGACTAGTGGTTGAAAATCGAACGCAACTGATGACGTTTCAATGCTTACGTCGCATTGAATTTGTAAAAGCATAACAAACAGACATGACAGTATCTTCCTTATGAAATAATTCTTGTAAGGTATGTCTTTGTGTGTACATTTTATGAAAAATAACCCCAGACACTTATGTTCGTATGCATGATGTGATCGTATTTAACGAGATACAAAGCTTCAACTTTGCAAGCGACTTGCTCCACACAGGAAACTTCTCCCACGAAGGGGTTTAGCAGAAAGATGGCCAAGGGTTTCTTTGAGAGAGTTTTGATACCAATATCGACTTTCCCTCTGGGGGATTTTTATGTTCCATTATTTTCTGAGGCAGGTGTTTCACAAGAAGATTTTTTTGAGATTCTGCTGCTTCAGTTTTCCGTGCATTTAAAAAGCAACACATGACCTAAAACTTGTATGAAAGTGACATAAAGCTGTAAAAAGGATTCCAAAACGTTATCAAATATCAAGAAAATGCTGTCAGTGCATGCGACGCACAATATAATAACATGAACTCTGCTGAAATTATGACGAATTTCGCGCCATTTTCATGACGCCATTTTGAAGGGATTATTTTTTGACGCGCGTGGTGACGTTTTGTAAATACTTTCACAACTTTTGACGTCGTTGCCTATTAGACTATTAGACTATTAGACGCATCAAAGTTCAGACGAGTCCATCAAGGACCTGATGAGAGGTTAATCTGAATACTTTTGTGTGTTACTATATATATATATCTATATACATACTCAAGGACTTCGAAAACGCCTCACTTGTTCCATTGCTCCTTACTCTCAGAATACAGGATATATCGGAAGGAAATTGAACTGAAAAGTACGGCTAGTCTGCTTAACTTCGATACCAACACCGAAACGTCAACGCCTGTTATTAACGGCATACACAATGAATTCAAGCGTTTCCAAGAATTAAAAAAAAAAAAAAAAACAAGGTATGGGGACGGCAAATATTCATCAGATACAAGATGGTTTCTGCAAAGAAACACCAAAAGCCAAGCAAATGCTGTTGGTATGCTTTCATTTGCACTAAACCCGCAGTAGTTACGTCACTTTTACGTTTATTAGGAAAACTTAATCTTTTCGAGTAAAATGAAACGAATCCAAAAGTTTTTGTGCACAATAAATAAACACAGACTTGCTTAAAAATTACAATTACTTTTGACGCTGTAATCGAATGTCTAGTAAGAGAGGTATTTCGGACACTTACGCTTGACGTCATCAAATAACGTCAGCGCCTCAAACGACATTGAAAGAAATCCCCCATTTTTATTTTGTTTTTTTCTTGTGCTTAAGGTTGTTAGCTTTCACCGCAGATGGTTTGTATTTTTAAAACAAATCCCTTTTTCGTAGCCGTTTTACGGTTTTCTTACGTCTCTATGACGTCTGTGAAAACAGCTGTAGCAAACACACGAGCGAGTATATTTTTTATAGATCTTTATTATTGATAAATAATGGTTATCGAGTTGACGTACACGATACTATAATTGTTTTGTTCACCCGCTTAACTTTAAGGAAGTTTTGAAGCAAATGATAACCGATGTACAGTGAAGCGTTTTCAAAGTCCTTTAGTATATACTGATTCGCCTTAGAGAGCGACTTTTTGATTTTATGGGGGAGTGGGAGGTGGGAGATCTAGGAGATGCTATCTTGTTTTGATAAAACCAAATGAAAGGTAAGAAAAAGATTGATATAAGCTTCATTGAAGCTTGCTTTTGTATCATTTAAGTTTTTTTGTACTGTTATAAATGTATGCAATTTCTCGGATAAAATAGTGTTTAACCGTCAAATGGTAGGAACATGTATATGTGTAACTATAACCGTGATATTGTTTTCTGTTTTCCTTTTCAAGTTTTATAAAAGAAAATAAAAAAATCGATACAAGTGAATATCAAGTAGGCGGACTTACATACTGACATTCAGGAAGTAGGCGTAACGTACTGTAACATCCTGATAAAGAAATAATAGTAGAATAAGGCGAGTCGAAGACGAGCTGTATTACTTACTAATTAGAGAGGTTGCGAAAATTGTACGTGTATGGGTACGGCTAGAGTAGTTTTTGTTTATAATTCTTACAATGCTTATTTTCGTGCATGAGTTGGTCTTGGTTCAGTGCACCGTTACGATGCGGAACGATACGATTGGTACGACGCAGTCCGAAACGGTACGGTAGGCACGATATGCTACGGTACGGTGCGAAACGGAACGATAGTTATGGTACGGTGTCGTATGGAGTGATACGTGTAGGCTGCTACAGCGCGGTAAGTTTCGATACGGTGCAGTCTAGTGAACTGCGTTGATATGCTTCGAGTACGATGCGATATGGCATGGTGCATTCCGATACGATGTATACGGTGTGGTACATAAGAACGGTGCGAAACGGTGCGATATAGCTTTGCGAGTTCGGTTTAATACAGTACATTTAGTACGTTGCGATGCCTAGCTGTGAATACGGTACATTAAGAACGGGCGGTTGAACGGGGAGGCAAATGCGGTGCAATCAGTTGCGATACGATACGGCGAGTAAGGTGCGATATGGTACGGCAAGTATATTGCGATAAAGTGCGGTTAACACGGCGCGATTCGGTACGATAATTACGTTGCGGCAAATACGGCAAATATATTGCGATAATGGTAAATAAAGAGCGATGCGGAACGGTAAATACGTGATTTAGAACTAAACGGTACGGTAATTATGGTGCAACAAGGTACGTACTTTTACCTAACCTTTACGTTTTGTGTCGTACCTACCATACATGCCGTTTCTAAAGTATCATATAAAACTATCGCAAAGTAAATTATCGCACCGTTTTAACAATTCCGTATCACGCCGCACCTTGTATATCGTATCGCAGCGAACATACCGTGCCAAATCGTACCGAACGCACCGTACCGTATCGCACCTTCTTATACTGCGTTTACACTATGTTCCCGGCTGTCCCGGCAGCCCCGTTTGCTAGAAACGTAGCGTGCCGTGGAGTTTTGGTAATATGTTTATCTGATTTTCAAGATCTATCACGTTTTGTTACGTTTTCTTCCGTTGTTTTACGATATTCGTAACAAGCCGTGGTAGTGATAAGCCGGTGTGTCTCGGGTACGTTACGGAGGCGCTAAGGTACGTTACGGTTATCCACGATCTATCACGATTATTAGCACGTTCTATTACGGCCTGCTACGTTCTGTTGCGGTCAGTTGCGTTTTGACCAAGGATTAACACGTTTTTTCGGTCTGTCAAGGTCAGCTACAGACGAAACGTAGACACCATACAATATAAAGCACTTTTTTTGTATACGATAAGTCCTTTGAAATAATAATAACCGCGCTCCTCAACAAGCGACTGCAGAGTTGATTAAGAAAGTTGGGGATTGTAATTCTTCTTCAATTGCATAATGCAGCGTATGGTTTTTATTGTTCACTATAGTGACTGCTCCATATGAAGGAACTTGTCCCCATGATATGCCATTTTATATCTATAAACTTCAGGTGCCGTGATAACCGTAACATAACGTGACATACGTAGTAAAACGGGGTGAACACCGTCAAAGACCGTGGAAGATCCGTAGCTTGCCGGGCTATTCACTAGCTTCCCGTTGCACTACGGGCCGCCTAAAAGTTTCGCTACGTACTGTTACGTTCTATCACGGTGTGTTACGTTCAGCCCGTTTTATCACGGCCCATTACGTTTCTCATTTCCGCCGTGACTGCCGTGGCAGATTTTTAAACTGTCTACGTATGCCTATCCCGTTCCACAAAGTTGCCTATCCCGTTTGATCACGTTTGTCTAAAACGTGGCCGTTGTGACCGCCGGGAACATAGTGTAAACGCAGTATAACCGCATCTTATTCTACTCATCATACTATACCATACATTATCGCAACGTACAGACCGGTCGTACCGTATCGCACCATACTTTGTAATTGAATCATTGTTAACCGTATCAGATCGTACACGACAATACTCATCACACCATACAATGAGTACGGTGCGGTCCGGTACACAAAAGACGGCGCGATACTGTACGATATGGTACGGTGAGTAAGATGAGATACGGTGCGAAATGGTAAGGTGAGTTCAGTATTATATGGTTCGGTAAGTACGGAGCGATAGATACGATAAGGGCAATGTAAAACGGATTGATACGATACAGTAAATATTGTGTGATACGGCACAAATTAATACCGTACCTTATTGTGTCGTGTCGTAACGTACAACCGTTTCTACAGTATCGTATCTACCGATTGCAAAGAACTTTACGCAACATATCGCGTTGTTTTACCGCACTTTATCGTGCAAAACATTGTGTACCGTATCGCAACGTACTAACCGTACCATATCGCACCGCATCATCGTCCGTGCCGTATGACATCGCTACTTACGCATCGTACCATATCGAACAGTATCTTAGCGTCTTTATCATACCGTATTGCACCCTACTCACCGTACGCGCCTTGCCGTATCGCATCATACATACAGATGCTAATCGCGCCGTACGGTGAGTACGGTTCTATACTGTACGGTGTTTGTGGATGGATACTATGTATTATGATACTTTAGGTAGTATGTGATACGGTAATATACTGTACGGTGAATTCGGTGCAATACGGTGCCGTAAGTACGGTACGATACGGTACCCAAAGTGCGGCGCGATACGGTACGGTTAAAACAGTGCGATCCCTTGCGTTAATTATTTTGCTATAGGTGCAAACCTTGCTGCACTAACGGTTTGTATGGTACGGCACGAAACAGTGAGTAAGGTACGGTATGAATATAAGAACTACCGTATCCACCGTAATTACAAAACGTATTGTTCCGTATCGCATCGTACTTGCCGTACTGTTTCGCATTGTTCTACTAATCGTACCGTTGTGTACCGTATTGCAACGAACTAATCATACCGTATCGAACCGTGTCGCACCGTATTTACCGTTATGTTTCTCACTTTACTCGCCTTACCTCATTGAACCAGGCTTATCGTGCCGTATCGCCACTTATCGCTTCGTACTTGCTGCTTTGTGCGTACCTACCGTATCGCACTATATTCACAGATAGGTACCGTACGTATCGTACCGTATCACATCGTAATCGCCAAACTGTATCGAACCATTCTAACGACCGCTACTCGCCGACTTGTATCGCACCGTTCTAACGTACTGCGCCGTGCTCATCGTATCGAAACGCACCTTCCATATCGTACACGCAGTATTATCGCCGTACCATATCGCTACGCAGCTTATCGAACCTTAAGAGCACCGTTCGTCCCGCACCACTTCCCAACGTACCGCACAAACCATACCATTTTTCAGCGTATCGTACCGTTTCGCCCCGTGCCGTACCAACCATGTCGTTTCGCACCGGAACGGAGCACGGAACGAAAATCACCTTTGATCCGACAATTAACATTGCAAGAATTATAATTGAACAAAAATTGCTCTACCCGTAATCGTGCATGTACATTTTTTCCAACCTTTCTAATTTTCTACGAGGTTGTAACTAACTTGTAGTATGACGAATACCAGTTGATAGATCCGTACTGTAAATTCCGATATCTGGAAGTTACAGTTTTTATTCCGACTACTTCCTGAGTATTAATCAATACAAAAAGAAATGCTTTTTTTCGCGTAAATATAAAATATTTTAAAACATCGTATATTTTCTGACTCTCTTAATGCCCACCCTCAGTAAAAAATTCAAGTGGTTTTTTACGAACTTCCGGTTCATTGAAAAAGATGTCTCTTAGCGATACAATTCAGGTTAAGGCATATATTTAGAATTAGATAGCCTAAACCTTTATTGCAAATCACGGCGTCAATATAGCATATTTTGTAATTTGCTGCTACACCGAATTTGATTTTTAGACCTTCGTAAAGTTCGCCATTTTTTGGCAAAATGAAAGGTGCCTTATATTTTATTGGCAGTATCTAACTGCGTTTTAGTCAGTATTATTCGTTTGGAACAAGGTTTGACGTATTTCATGTGCAGATAATCCTGAAATTTTACTTTTGAAACAAATATCTTAAGTGTGCCAGATTTGCCATCGTTTTGTGCATATAGCCACTTACTCATGTTGTTCTCAATAGCAGCCCAAGTTAGTCTGAGTTGATTACAAACACATAAGTGGTCAAGGTACCGAAATCGTATATCCTGGCTCATAAAAAATCCGTAATAACATTGATGAATACGAGGTATGTAGTCATACAGGCATGGACCCCTCAAAAACAAGAGGTGTAATCAGGTGTTCGCGAAGGGTGAGCATTACCTGTCCATTATAATGCACCCGCCATGTCCATATTACTGATTGCAAAGCCTAGAAAATTAATATCTGGTACTTCTAGGAAACAAATGTCCGGTAATTGAAAGCCTTATTATATATTGGCAATCGACATAAGAGCAGTCACAAGTTTAGACGCGGACACGCTGTAGGGATCAACAAGATCATGATGTCTCCCATAGAACTTTTTAAAAGTTGACACAAGCTTCGCCCTGCGATATCCCTGTGACAACGATTTGCTGGTGAGTAAACTTTCCCCTATCAACAAAGTCTTCGTAGTAACAGCAGGCTCTAGCTTAGCGAACTAGCTGAGAGACACATACTCCGTAAGCTGGTGCTGATGGAATATTGCTACTCATAAATGGAAAGTTAACTATTGGGAAGTTGAAGCCATCCCTCTTGTCATAAAGCCTTAGGCTAGTTATAAGCTTTCCATTGTCAATATTGAGATAATAATCTAGGTATGAGGCAGATAAACTGGACTCGGTTGTGTCCTTAATATCAAGTTCATATGGATAGTTGACATCAACAAACTCCGATATCTTTAAATTATTCAGAGATAAAACATTATTTATAAAACATCATCATCTTTAAGAAAGGTTACCACAACACTGCGTTTACACTGTTTTCCCGGCGGCCCTGGAGACCCCTTTGCTCGAAACGTAGCGTGCTGTGCAGCTTTGGCCAAATATCGCTCTGCTTTCAAGATTTATTACGTCTTGTTAAAAAGGTACAAAAAGGCAAAGATCAGGAAAAGGCGCAATCAGAAAAAGATTCCCACTCCAAAAACCGAGGTGGGAAAACACCAAACTAACAATCAGGTACTTATACCATGAAACATCGTAAGCCGAATGAGCAGCTATTTTCCCAATAGGTGGCCACTCAGTTATCCCAACCTTACCAAAAATATGAAAACATACATAAGGCGCCAACAGCACAAAAATTTTAAACACCAAGACATAAAACAAAAAGAACCACCACAGAAGTATGGACTTGGAACGATCAGTAACACAAAGTTACTGGCGGGGTTAACCCGGTTTTACAGGTACCTAACCTCACCCTCAGCTTCTGCAGTGGTTCATAACATTTAGTTAGTTATTCGGTCCTCGTGGTGAATCTCTAACTAGTCAATGAACCATCAAGAACAAACAAATAAATCATGATAAACATCCTGATGAATCAAAAACCAGGACTCACAGATTGAGTTAGCTGCCCGACGATGGAGATCCCTGGATTAAGTTTTCTTACGTTGTATTACGGTATCCGTAGCAAACCGTGATAGTGATAAGCCGGTGTCACGGAGGCGCTAAGGTTCGCTACGGTTATCCACGATCTATCATGATTATTAGCACGTTCTATTACGGCCTGCTACGTTCTGATGCAGTCAGTTGCGTTTTGACCAGGGCGTAACACGGATTTTTGTTCTTACCAGGTCAGCTTCGGCCGAAACTTAGACACCATGCAATTTAAAGCGTTTTGTGCCTTTTATATAAGAATACGCCCTTTGTAATAAAAACACAACCGCGCTCCTCAACAACCGACTGCAGAGTTGATTAAGAAAATTCGGGATTTTATTTCGTCTTCAGTGGCATAGTGCAGTGATGGTCTCTATTGTTCACTATAATGACTGCTGGAATATGAAGGATCTCGTCCCTGTGATATGTCATTTTATATATTTATCCTTCACGCGCCGTGATAACCGTAACATAACGTGACATACGTAGTACAACGGGGTTAACACCCTCAAATACAGTAACGCACCGTAACTGAACGCAACAAAACGTGTTGAGTATTCCGCAGGAAACGGGACGAGACGTGAAACGACCGTGATCAAACGCAGCTGAACGCGTAAGATCCGTAACTTGACGGGCTATTCACTAGCTCCCCGTTGCACTACGGACCACCTTCAAGTTTTGCTACGTGCTGTTACGTACTGTCACGGTGTGTTACATTCAGCCCGTTTTATCACGACCCATTACGTTTCTTATTTCCGCCGTGACTGCCGTGGTATATTTTAAAATGTCAAACATTTGTCACGGCATACATGGTTATCACGGCCTGCTACGTTTGCTCATCCCGTTCCCCTGCGTTGCCTCACGTTTATCCCGTTTTGATCACGGTTGTCTGAAACGTGGCTGCACAGACCACCGGAAACATAATGTAAACGCTACATAAGAGTTTTGTTTAAAGGGTAAAAAGAGTTGTAAGGTAACAAGAGTTAAAAAGAGGGCAGATGATGCTCACCTTTCGGGAAAACCTGATCATACCTCTGTTTTTTTTTTTTTTTTTTTTTTTTTTTTTTTTTTTTTTTTTTTTTTTTGGGGGGGGGGGGTCCATGCCTGTATGGCTGCAAAGCACGTATTCGTCAATGTTATTACGGATTTTTATGAGCTGGGATATACTATTTCGGTACCTTGAATCCTTTATTTTCTTCACCTAATGCTCTTGCGAATGTTCGTTTATGGGTACTTTTGATTGACACAGAAAAACATATGGTTTACGGTTTGGAAAGTTATGGGTAGGAGAGTGACCTTAAATTTCCTAAAATCCCCTAAATTTCTGCCACAATATAAAAATCCGTGCTGGTATTCCGAGAATCAGAGGTTCAACTGCTTACCGTATTTTCAACTTATCGGTAGCGCGAAATGCGCATCCACCGACTTGTTTGATAAAATTGTCAAGCATCCAGATATACTCGGGAATAGTGGATATAAAAAGAAGGAAACTATGTGGTGGTCATTGCTACGTTATGGTGAGTAAATGAGTCGTACAAGAAAATAATGTGGATCTACGTTCACGTTATGAGTGTAGTCCTTTAACATTTTTCACAACGAGAGGGCCATCGGTCCTAAACACGCTCACCTGAAGCCTGATCTTGGATCATTTAATCATCATGAAATCACCTTGACCTTGACTACACACACACACACACACACACACAGCCAGATTGACTTCATAAGTTGTCTGCATCTGCCCAGTTTCACTGAGGTCTCAGGCTGCAATAGTTTCTAAAAAAATCGTTTCACTTTTTTTCCATGGAATAGCCTTTCAAAATTGACCTTGCTGTGAAATAGTTCAAGGTCTTCACGGAGTCATCATTTGAGCAAACGCTGATGAACTGGAATCCCAGTGACACATACCAAGTTTCGTGGAAATCGGCCCACTGGTACTTGAGAAGAAATTTTTTATAAGGTTTTACTATATATGGGCATGGTGGCCATCTTGGTCATGTGACCAAGATATCGCGAACAAAATTACAACGCCACTACCCAACCGACTGTTTTGAAGACAGATTACTGTTTTGCAGACACATCAAATATTAACTGTTGGAAAAAGGGTAGGTGAAGATTTCTTGTTTGTTAAAATCAATAAGTGAATCTGTTGCACTCTGGCGATAATGGAGAATGTTTTTGGTGTTTCGGGATACTGCAGCAGCAACCATAATTTATTTCGTGCACAAATAAGACTGCTGTCCATCCATGAAAATTCTTTTAGTAGAAAATTCTGTATTTTTTTCTTTCTGCTCCTGCCTTACGTCTACAAAGCAAAACATGTATTTTTCGACTACACACCCTAAAACTATAGTTATTCAGTAAGAATTGGGCCAAATTCTACCCTAAAACTCTGTTAATAAACGAAGCGTATGCGCCTGAAAAGACCTAGTGTCCACAAAAGTTATAACATTTTTCAAATGAATGTGAACGAAGACAGATCAGAAAATCTGAATAATAATGATAAGCCGCAACTTACCATAAAGTATATCTCCCAGGCTCCAGTTGTCTGTAGAGTCTCGAGGACGTCTGTTCAGTTGTAGAGCTAGGAATCGAATGGCCGTCTCTCAGGTTTTGCACGTGGTCGTCACTCGGGAATCTCCGTCATTCGCCGGAAACATCCGATGTTGCTGTTGTGGCAATCTCCTCCTCAGAAGGCACTCCTTGTCAAGCACTCGTTCACGGGCCTGTCACTCTCCCCCTGTCTAATTTTTTTAGAAATCACCATAGTATATAAGCTTACAAAATTTTAAAGGAATATGAAAGTTTGCATGGGTGCTTACATGTACCAGGTATACAGTTGAAAGTTGAGCATGCAATGGGAAATTAAGACTGAATTTAACAGAGATATGGAAATTTAGACTGAATTTAACAGAGATATTCTGAAGCTTAACTTTGGTTGTTTGAAATAGCTGTATTAAGATGAATATATTTACAATCCCTTGAAAAGTGTGTGTTTCTTAACTTTGAAACAGTAATGAGTTTCTTAACTTTGAAACAGTAATTGGTGTTTTTTTTCCACCTTTACATAATGCCATAATATACAAACTATATACATACATGAGGGATGACTTGCTACCTGAAATATACATTGGGTACATCTAGATAAGTTATGAGACATACAATTCCTAATTGTTTTTGATAGTTATACTAATTTTCCATATACTGATTTTACACAATGCCCAGCCATTTCAAAAGTATGACATAACTATATGATGCACTTGTTGTATTCTTATAAAGTAATACTAAAAACCATCTGGCAATTACAGCATTTTGGAACTAGTAATTCAAAATCTAGTTTTCATGAAATTTCAACATGTTCAATGGAAATGACTGATTTACCGGTATGTTAGATAACACATGTTATCTGATATTATTTAATTTTCAGGTAGCTTATTTGTCACTTTCATACAATACAAAATGAGGGTTACTTAACCCATATAATATAAATGGATATTGATATGAATATGAGGGTTACCTAACCCCTATAGTATAACATAGATATATAGATGTAAAACATAGCCACTTCATGTGTTGGTCCATATGCTATATAGATAAATATATATGTCTATCTAAGACACAACATAAAGCAACAAAAGATTAACAAAAACATAATGTATACATAACTAAAGAGAATAACACATGGTAGGATCTAGAGACTCGAGATCTGTCAGAGGATCGGACCAGCTGCAACTAAACAAATTTGCTAGAATGAAGTAATTTAACTGAAATATGATGACAGCAAAACCAGATCAGAACCAAATCAGAACTAAATAAAAGGAGAAACAAAATCAAACTAAAGATAATGAATCTAGCTTGATACTACAACTGAATATAAGGAAAATGCTGTGCATTTTAAGGATCACTACAATGCATAAACTTCACAGAGAAACCAAAGTCAAGCTCGTAGCTTGATCTATAGAAAAGTTTTACAAATTGACCATAACTGATCTATACTTTGGTATTTAGTTATTATACTACAGTCTATGCATATTGGCAGTCATCCCTAAAATGACAAAACTAAATAAAATAATGTGCAGCTACAAGGGCAACTACTATGGTGAATGTGCAATGTATTAACTTACGATTAGATGACTTCTAGATCTGTAATAATAAAAGAGAATGTATTAGTGCCAAGCAAACATGTAAATGAAATTATCAAAATACCAATTTCCCACAGACGGCAGTTTCAAAGAGCTAGCCATCTATAGAAAACATAACAGCAAATTCCCAAAGACGGCAGTTTCAAAGAGCTAGCCATCCAAGGAAAACACATGAATTTAGAATAAAATCTTCACATTTGAAGTAGCAAACAGCTAAATTTTCCTACGTTTTAGAAAACAGCGCGCGCGTTGAAATATCCGGTTTAAAATAACAAATCGGGGTAAAATAATCATGAGATGAACATTGACATTTTGTGGTTTGCATGAACCAGATCAAGATGTAACAGTGGATAACCATTAATTATAGGAGACTACCAGGGCAAGTTATATAACCTGGCTGCATTCCTATTACAGACTCTCACTATGTCGGTTAGTGTCATACCAAAGTGTTGAGCAGTCTTTTGAGCAACATCCAAGACGTCCCAAGGATAATCAGCCAAATAAGAAGAGTCTGTTTCGAGCAACAGTCTTTTGGGACCATCCAAAGAGCTCAAGGCATTCATAGATTGTGGGTCAGCAACAGTAAGAGGGGAAACACTGAAGTAGCAGTTGGGCATATCAGTACACCACTGTTTGTACTCATCCTGCCCTCCGATAAAACAATGGCGGTGGATTGGATGGTCAAGCATATCCATATCCTTTAAGAGATCATAAACTTCCTTAGCCGCCAATGTTGAGGAATCCTGATCCCGAACATGCAACACCAACACTTTATTCAGCTGTTTTGCCAGTTGAAAAGCGAGCCGAAGGAATCGGAGTTGTCCCTGAACTTTCTGATCACGGCAGTATTCCTGGTTATAACAACCATGTCTACACTTCGTGGTCAGGTCCAGGCCAACCTCCCCTATGCCAACAGCTTCTGGATATTTGTCAACTTGCCTTTTCAACTGACCAAAAAGCGATTCCACTTCAGTTTCCGTGATCATATGGGGGTGGACACCAAGAGTAAATCTTAGCCTTGGGTCAGCCCTCACCTGATCACGAAGAAGATTCCACCTGGAGGGAAACACATAGTTTGCTATGGCAAATGGGATACGAATGGGAATAGATTTCGAGTTCTCCAGATCCGACAATGACCGATTTTCACGGCCAAAGAACTTATCCAGGTGGAAATGGGAATCAATGATTCCCCTTTTCACCATTGGATACCATCCTAGGGGAATGGAACCATTACCCAAAGTGTACTGGGTGACAAATTTAAGCCGTGTCATTGCCTGAGAATTGAGATGGGGGATAAGTCGGATCATAATTGCCGGGTGAATCAGCGCAACGAGTCTAGTTGGGGGAATCGCCATATAATCACCCAGAGAAAGTGGTTCCAAACCGGCTCTTTGGTCGTATTCTCTCAGAAAGACATATTCTTCCTGAGAGAATCTTAAGTAAGGTGAGGTGAGCTCCGTGACGGCAGCACAGCCCAGCAGCTCCAAAGGAGATCCCAGGCCCATCTCCTGACTGATAAACAGGAATAGCCCATTTAACAGCAGGAACCAGGCCTGTAGAAGACTCTCCCCGGAGAACAACTGATGCCGCCCATGCACATCCCGCAGCTCCCTCACATTACCCGCGGACATATGACAATCCACACATGAAGTGGCAGGGTTCAAATACCATGGTAAATGGACCCTTAAAAGATGCTTATAGACATGGGGGGAGACGGCCCCACAAACTCCACACTTATTACGAAATGTCGACCTTCCTCTTTTAGCTTGCGAAGCCATTCTACAATGAAAAAAATAGATCTCATGCATCGCTTCATAACAGCCTTGGGGCCATCCCCCGACACATGCATATAGTCATCCTATAAAATTTATGTTTCATGGAGTGATCCGGAGTTCACTCCATGACCCAATATACAAGAAAACAATTAAGTGAAAATTTTGGCCATCAACCTCAAACATTAAATGAGTGTTAACATTATGTTTTGCATAAAGAATATACATAATTCAATGGCCAAGGAAGCACCATAATAAAACATTAACAGTGCTAAGGAAGCACCATAATAAAACCTTAAGAATATCAGATAATGATCAAGAACACAAAATGTGGTCAGCTTAATAGCTGAAGAATATTGCATTTGATATTCAAGTAAAATGGCTGCAGTTAAATGAGTAAAAAGTATTTGATGGCAAATGTGTTGAAATTATGTCACCATGCCCCGGCAATGATCATGCAGTTTCAATGAGCTAGCGTGAATCATCACCGAGACAGATGCCACTTTCATGCATGTGTCAAATGTAGCCCATGTAGCTCGATCTGGCATAAATTCTGCAGTTACAAAGGACTAGCGGAAATAGATATCAGACCGAGCCACAATCACTGAAATGATGAAGCAACACATGAAGTCATGAGAATGTAAATGAAATCTTGGCAGCAGGACGACTGGTGAAAACCCTTGCGTAGTAGTCACCCATACAAGGACTAGCATGACGACCACAGATGATGATGTCACTGATGAGACATGACGTTCACAAAAACACAAAGCAAGTCGTGACACCGACCCGAACAATCGCTATGCAGTGACAAAGAGCTGGCATTAACGACTGCACACACCGACGTCACTGGTTTAACGTCAGCACGCTAACACAGAACACAAGCTATGACATCACAGCCCGCAATCACCTTGCAGTTTCAAAGAGCTAGCATTGGCGACGGCAGGCGTTGACGCCACTAATACGACGACATTGACGTTGACGCCACTAATACGACGACATTGACGTTGACGCCACTAATACGACGACATTGACGGCACAATAACGCAGAGTAACGTGACATAATGCAAAACACTAGGACGTCACCACCGGCAATCACAGTGCAGTTTCAAAGAGCTGGCATTGGCGAAAGCAAGCGATGACGTCACTAATACGACGGCATATACGACACAATAACATGTGGACATTTACGGCACAATAAAATAAATAACATGACGTCACCATACACCACTGCTATGCAGTTTCAAGGAGCTAGCACAGGCAATAGCATACGCTGACGTCAAATAACATAAAGCATAATTTATGACGTCACCGTGCACGACAGAGATGCAGTTTCAAAGAGCTGGCAAATTCAACAGTGAACGAGGACGTCACCTATTCTTCAAACTAAACTTGTTTATGTATTCAGTCCCTAAATCTGGCAGGTTTTTTAATTTTTCTGCCAGTTCTCGTAGTCCGGGGTTCTGACGGGAGTTGAGTGTTAGCAATAAACTCCCCGTCAGATTCAGACTCCGAGTCATCCTGAGAAGCATCTGAGGGGTCTGAAATGTCCTCTACCAAGCTACTGTCCTCGGCGAGACCATCGTCACTAAACAACACTGGCAATGTCATGTCAGGATCATCTCCCAGCATGTATGGAAGTGTTTGATCAGGATCAAACAAACCACCATCTGGAAAACCATCCTGACTGGACTCTTCGAGCTCAGAATCAAGATTCTCCTCTTCATCTATGGGCAGAGTGTTGAGTAAGAAATGACGTTTCCTTTGCAGCCATAGTGGAAAAGAAGAATCGTGGCATGGTTTAATACGGTCATGGTGTACAAATTGCACTTTACGTCTTCCCTGGAGTGCATAGACCGGTGGACGAGCTCTTATGATGAGGTATGGACCAATCCAGGGGGGTCTCATTTTGGAACTTATCCCTATCTGGGTAGCGGAGTCTCGTAAATAGACTACATCGCCTTCCTTAAAGGACCTTTCATATACCCTGAGATCGTAATCTCTCTTTTGGCGCAGCTGAGTTGAGCCAATCTTCTCTCTGGCCAAGGTATGGATCTTTGAGAGATTACTAGTAAGATTTGCGACCCAAGTTGCCGGGTCCTGGGGAGACAGTCTTGGCAGCCCAAGAATCAGATCGATCGGTTGAATAACCTCTCTCCCCAACATGAGCATATTGGCCGAAAAACCTGTTGATTTGTTTTTCATCGAGTGAAGGGCCATAGAAATAAGTGGAAGATGCTCGTCCCAGTCTTTTACACCTCGAGAGACGTATGCCCTAATCATTTGTAGTATGACGCGATTGAAAACTTCAACCTGGCCATTGCTGGAAGGATGGTATGGTGTTGTTCTAGTTTGTGTTATTTCCAGAGCTTTGCAGAATGCCTTGAATAAATTACTCTGGAAATTCTTACCCTGGTCGGTATGTATTTCAAGCGGACATCCAAAGGTTACAATGAAATGTTTCAGGAAAGCCTCGGCTGTTACCTCTGCATTCTGGGCTGGCAGCGGTGCCAGCTCCACCCACTTAGTGAATTGGTCCACCATGACCAGTATGTAGACCGAACCTGCTTTAGATTTTGGATTGATAGGGCCAAGGATATCCAAGTGAACTCGTTCCATTGGATATCCAGCGTGATACAACTCTTGAGCACTTCTGGGGGTTCGATTACCCTTTTTGTTTTGGTTACAATTTGAACATTGTTGTACATATATGTAACTATCCTTGGACATACCATGCCAATAGAATCTCTGTTTCAGCCTATCCAATGTTTTCTTTTGACCTAAATGCCCAGAGCTTTTCGAGTCATGGCAAAAGTATAATACTCGAGGTCTGAGTTCTAAAGGAACAATTAAACATTCAGAGCGGTCAATCTGGTTTGTCCAAGAATAGTACAAGATACCATCTTGCAACTTCAGGTGGTCCCTATTTAGCCAAAGGGCTCTTGTTTCCGGACCAGTAAGTTGCAGTTCGCGAGTGGTTGGCTCGTATGAGTGCTCAAGCCAGTTTATCACGATTCCAATACTAGGATCTTCTGTTTGAGCCCTTCTGAGCTCTATGACAGACAAGCCTTCCATCCAATTAGAACTAGCCTGGGTATCTGACATGGTTTGCGTTTGGTTAGTAATTTCGACCCCTACACTGCGCACCGCCAGGGGAACAACATCATCAACATCGTCATTGAATCGAGCCCACTGCTTATGTGCCCGCGTACAATAAGGACACCCCCCGCAGGGGAGATCCTGTAGTTTCTGACCAGCGCTATAGCAGTCGCATTGTTCTAAAGGGTCTTTTACACGACTTAGCGCGTCCGCGTTTGTGTGTTCTGCGCCTTTCCTGTGTATTAACTTGAAATTGTATTGGGACAGTTCCTCAAGGAATCGAGCTAACTGCCCCTCTAAATGCTTAAATCGGGTTAACCAAACTAGTGAATTGTGATCCGAGCGAATGAGAAAGAAACGTCCCAGCAAATAGTGCCGAAACTGGCGACAGAACTTGACTACAGCCAATAATTCTTTACGCGTTGTACAGTAGTTTCTATGTTGTTTTAAGAGAACATGACTGGCGAAGCAGATGGGCTTTACTACACCGTTCTGAACCTGGGATAACGCAGCCCCTATTTGATTTCCACTTGCATCTGTATCTAAAATAAACAGGCCATCAGGTGAAGGATGAGCTAACATTGGGGCCGTTATAGCTAATTCTTTCAGTTTCTCAAAACAAGCCTGATGTTTCTTTTTCCAAGTGAATATGTCTGCTTTAATGAGGGCATACAGGTCAGCTGAGACCTGTGCAAAATCCTGAATATGGTTCCTATGGTAATTCATAAAACCCAAGAAAGACTGAAGTTCTTTCACATTGGTGGGGACAGGCCAACATTTGACAGTCTCAAGTTTGTCAGGAGAGATAGTCACACCGTTTCCGCTTACCATTTTACCAAGAAATTCCACGTTTTGCTTGAAAAAATGGCATTTACGTGGTTTTAACTTCAAGTTATGTTCTCGGAACCGGATGAAAACCTTCCTGAGTGCTGACAATGTACCATCAAAGTCAGTGCCAAGAACGATGATGTCGTCCAAATAAACAATTACTTCTTCCCAAGTTAGGCCCCGCATGACCAATTGAATTGCCCTAGAAAATGTTGCAGGGGCCGTACAGAGACCCATTGGTAAACGGGTCCATTGAAAACTCCCGAACCGGGTATTGAAAGACGTTTTATGCCTACTACTAGCTTGGAGTGGAATCTGGTAGTACCCACTGCAAAGGTCGAGTACACAGAACATGCTTTTGCCATACAAAGAATCCAGGCAGTCTTCAATCAATGGAAGGCTATAGTTGTCCTTATATGTTTTGTTGTTTAGTGCCCGATAATCAATGCAATACCTGAGCTCCCCTGTTTTCTTTCTTACAAGAACTGGTGCAGCCGACCATTCAGACATAGAGGGTTCAATAACACCTTGTTTCAGAAGCTTTTCCAAGTATTCTTGCTCTTGCTTTTGGAACTGGAGTGGAGTGCGCCTAAACTTTTCATTAATTGGAATTTCATCATAGGTTTGAATTTTATGTTCCACTCCAGAGTTTAAACATCCCAAATCAAAATCGTCCTTTGAAAAAACATCCGAAAATTCAATGATCAATTCCTTAAATTTAGATTTCTGATCATCCGAAAGTTCCGAAATATTCTCTAAATACATTTGTTGTAAATGGGAAGGAATATCTTGATTGACCCTCTCTGTCTGTATGTCCTGTGCCTGATATGCATGGGCTTGCTCAGTTCCCAAGTGACTTTCAGGGGATCCCATGTCATCGGTTTCCTTAACACGGATTGCATTTTCGGCATGACCTATCATTTTACCTTTCTTGTAGGTCACAAAAAAGTCAGAGTCATTTATGACTTTCAAGGTCACATGTTGACCTTCACCATAAATGCGTGATGAGAGGATATGCTTGGATGGGCAACTCTCGACAATGTAAGTGCCATCAATGGGTTGATCTAATTTAGCTTGTATATAGCTAACAGAATGTGGCTGTACTACAGTACGTCTTATAACGGTCACCTTGGAGAATTGATATCCGGGTGTCATGGTAACACTGACAGGTAATGTATCCTCCCCTATAGTCAAAGTTTCTTTGCCAAGGTCCAAAATGCTGGACGTGGCTTTCATAAAGTCCAGACCTAGCAAACAGGGATCTTTCACTGGAGCCACACATACAGTATGCAGAAATGTTTGTGTCCCAACAGTAATTGGTACATTGTAGATAATGCGATCCTTGACAGGGTCTGCACCAATGCCTGTCAGAACACAAACCGGGCCTAATTGTTCTTGACTATATAATGGGGCTAGATAATCATCACGCACCAAAGTCACCATGGCAGCCGTATCAAGAATGGCGTTTGTTTCAATTCCGTTGATCAAAGTTTTAATTGACGCCGTTAAATTTCTTTGGCTTGGCAGAGAAACCTCAAACACTTCACAATGACGACTCGGATCTGATCGGACTAGGCATTGGTCGTCGACTGGCCTAGTCCGCTCAAGTTTAAATCTTGAACGGACTGTGAAGTCCTAACATATGCCTCAGGGCTTCGAGGTCTATCCGGTTGTTGAGGCATATTCGGACCACCTGAATAGGGTTGCCTATTCGGACTGCCCGAATATGTGGGTCTACTAGGTGACTGTCTACTAGGAAAACCTGGGTTTCTCTGTGGGGATCTGTTTTTATTGTACCTATCTCTATCAGGCCAAGGTGGTGGGTTATTCTGATAATCTCTATAAACCTGACTAGTTTGTTGACTAGGCTGCCTTTGCTGAATTGGCGGGTATCCTTGAGTGGGGGGATAACCACGGCTATCATACTGTGGGGGGTATCCAGTATACTGTGCAGGGTAACCCTGAGATGCTGGATATCCCTGTACTGGATATCTCTGGTAGTTATTTGGCGAATAGCCACGGTTTGAGTAATTATCCTGCCTAGCGGGGCTGGTATAGTGTGGACCATTGCCACCACCAGGCGATCTACCCCGATAACCGCCAGGTGATCTTTGTCTGGACCAACTTTGGCCCTGTGGTCCTGACGAATATCGCGATGGGGACCGTGATGGTGATCTATAGAAAGCAGGCAGTCCTTTTATGATTTTCATCATGTCGTCACATTTTCTTTCAATGCCTGCCACTCTATTTTCCTCTTCAACACTAAAAACCCTCTCTTGAAATGATACCTTTCCGCCACCAATTGCCTTTTTGTTTGCAAGAATTGTTTTAATGCGCTTGCACGCTTCGTGAATAGTTGAGGGTGATTCATTCATTACCATCGTGGCTGCTTCTTTGTGCTTGCAGCCACGAAGGAATGCCTCAGTTGATACTTGCTGAATGAGAGCTGTCCGCTCACTTTTGTAACCGTCCAGTGTAATTGTCATAATGCGTTGCAAATATGACTCGAGAGTTTCATCCTCCTCTTGTTTAGAGGAATGAAGGCGTTGCCTTGCTGCTATTGGCTCCTCTTTTAAGTCAAAACGCAAGGCAAGCTCCTGTCTTAGTCCATCATAATTGTCTCTATTGTCTGACCTCGAGGCATATTCCAAAGCTTTGTCCGTCAAGCAGTCATATAGTCTGTCAAGTTTCTTGTCATCAGACCAACCCTTCCTTCTGGCTATCCTGTCAAATTTCATTATAAAGGATGACCAGGACAGACCAGAAGAAGGGTCCCCGGAATACAGCTGAAGCCGTGGAGGCGGAGGCGAATTGCTCCGGCTGGAACTGTCAGAAGTTGACCGTCTAGACCGGTATCTCCTGTGTCTAGAACGGCCTCTATCTGAAACAGTCTGGCCAGCTGTGGTATCTCCTTGTCCGGTTTGTGATGTTTGTTCCGTCAGTAATGTTGATTGTCCCGTTAGTGATGTTGGTTGTCCCGTCAGTAATGTTGATTGTCCCGTCAGTGATGTTGGTTGTCCCGTCAGTAATGTTGATTGTCCCGTCAGTGATGTTGGTTGTCCTGTCAGTAATGATGATTGTCCCGTAAGTGATGTTGGATGTGCAGTCAGTGATGTTGGTAGTCCGGTCAGAGATGTTGGTTGTTGTGTCAGAGGTACTGGTTGTATAGTGATTGATGTTGGTTGTCCTGTCATTGATGTTGGTTGTGCAGTGATTGATGTTGGTTGTGCAGTGATTGATGTTGGTTGTCCTGTCATATTTTTCGAAATTTCCTGTGTAGCGACTGGGCTGATGGTGTTAGAAAAAATGGCCGACTTCGGAATCGCTGCCATTATGCTATCAATTAGCATCTGTTGAGGGTGTTTTGTTTTAACGTCCACTGTAGCAGCAGGAATGGGCTGAAATATAGCTGTAGTAGGTTGTGTTAAAACAGGTTTGGATGGTGGTGGAGTTGCCAACTGACCAGATGGCTGGACAGGTGAGTTTTGGTTGTCAGTCTTTAAGGTTAAAGGATCTGGAGGGGTTGATAGTGATTTTTTGAAGATTGGCAATTTCTGGGTCACTGGGACAGGTGGTTGTAACCATTTGCTTACATCTAACATGAAAGTGTCATGGACAGACATTTTTGATTTGAGCTCTGCCGTTGCTTTGTCCTGATGAGCTAATTGAGCTTGTAAATTGGTATTTACTGTTTGCATCTTCCCCATGGAATCTGTAATCATCATCATTTTTTGAGACAAGTTGTTACCTAATAGATGCAATTGATGGGACATGACGTCCACTTGTTGGGCCAACATTATCACAGATTCCTGGACAGGGTCAGGATTTTCTGGGTTTTCTTGGTGAAGATGTTGCTTCACCATTGTTTGTGAGGTTTGTTCAGTCTGATCCATCTGTTCGGCCGTTTCATTATCATAAAAGTCATCTTGCTGTCCCGAGAGGATATTTGAGTCAGTCTGGGGTGCGGGAGAGAAAGGGTATTGTGTGTCAGATTCCTCCGATTTTTCTGAGCCGTCTGAAGTGGCATGAAATATGAGGGATAATTTACCATCATCAATCCATTGCTGCCAAACTTCAGCTTTGAGTCTTATAGCCGCCAAATGATTGACGGTTATTTGTGGTTGTTTACCGGCCAGAACTTCATTTCTCAGACTAATAATGTCTGCGGCATACTTGGGTCCAATGTTCTCAAGAGTTTGCAGGTCTGCCTGCGAACATGTATATATGTTAATTGACATAGTGATATTGGCAATAATAAGCAAGTCACAATGAACATACACAAAAGTACAGGTGAGCAATACAGGAAAATATATGGGCCAAACAGGTGAGGGAAACAGGCTTAAATCAACAATTGGGCAAAAAACAAGTCAAACAACATGTAATTTCAATATTTAATTCAAAAATAAGGTCACCCGTATGACTGAATATCACACGTTTGACAAAAGCTAATAACTTTCCTGTAAATAAGAAAATAATGATAATACAAATAAGCGTTGCGTTTGGGGACTAGAAAATGACCTTGAATATGTTTAATAATTTAGAAATTACCTTTTAAGACGCTAATTTGATGTTTTTAACACGAAAATCCCGCAATTTTGACAATCCGGAAATGAATTTTGCTTTTGACACTAGATAAACACGAATGTTCCGAAAATGAGTCGCAAAGGACAATTTTGTTGAATGCCGTAATTTTCACAATTTTGACAAAAGAAATATTTCAATTTTGAAAGTAAATACAAATTTAGATAATTTTGGAATTATTTGAGGCAGAAATTAAAGAAATATATTGCAAATTCAAAAAGCCACGTGGTTTTTCAAAAGTTGACTCCCTGCAAATTTCCGCAAGAAGTCGGGGGTTTACGCAACAATATAAATAACGAGAGGCCAAGGACAATTACCTTTGTATTCTCGTCGCCACTTTGATAAGCCGCAACTTACCATAAAGTATATCTCCCAGGCTCCAGTTGTCTGTAGAGTCTCGAGGACGTCTGTTCAGTTGTAGAGCTAGGAATCGAATGGCCGTCTCTCAGGTTTTGCACGTGGTCGTCACTCGGGAATCTCCGTCATTCGCCGGAAACATCCGATGTTGCTGTTGTGGCAATCTCCTCCTCAGAAGGCACTCCTTGTCAAGCACTCGTTCACGGGCCTGTCAATAACAACGAAGACATATTTTCATTTTAGTTTGTCTCCAGGGATGCTATTAGCACTGACAGTGCTAACAAGACATTTTCCATGCCCTTACTGGATACCTTTGGCAATATACTGAATATAACCATATCAATGTCGTGAAGCTTAAAGATTGAAAACATAAAATCAAATATATTTATAAACATGTGCATGACAGGTGATTTCTGTATTATTCAAATTCCTCCCATCAATGTTTAAACTCCTGTTTCCTTTTATCCTTACACATGTATCTTAGTGGCAATGACCTGCTGTATGACCTTCACTTATGCAATGGGAATCTAGTCGATGTAGTGGCAGAGTACAGGTCTCCAACGCAAGAGGTCATTGGTTCGATAATCTTCATCAGTTTAAGATATCCCAATCTAATTTGGTATTTATATTTTTAGCTCATCTGAGCCGAATGCTCACAGGTGAGTTTATAGTATGCCCATACTCCGTCCGTCGTCCGTCCTTCCGTCCGTCGTAGTCCACAATTTAAAATATCTTCCTCTCTGAAACCGCTTGGCCGATCAAGTTGAAATTTTATGTGGAGCCTCAATGGGATGAAAGTTTGTTTACGAGATCTTGGTCACATGACCAAGGTAGCCGCGACGCTCATATATTGTAAAACCTTTCAAAAATCTTCTTAGCCCTCTGAATTTTACTTTTTCTGTCCAAGCTAGCACTGTGACCACCTTACTTCAGTAGCTGCTCACCCTGCTTTCCGTTATACACGTTACACGTCGGTACCTGTATTATATATTTTCATGTCATGATAAACCTTATTTCTTGTTTATATCTGTGTATAAATGACCCACTGCAGAAGCTGAGGGCGAGGTTAGGATCCTGTAAAATCGGATTAAGCCCGCCAGTAACTTTGTGTTACTGATCGTTCCATAGCGATACTTCTGTGGTGGTTCTTTTTGTTTTATGTCTTGGTGTTTAAAATTATTTTTGTGCTGTTGGCGCCTTATGTGTGTTTTCATATTTTTGGTAAGGTTGGGGTTTACTGAGTGGCCACCTATTGGGAAAATAGCTGCTCATTCGGCTTACTATATGTTTCATGGTATTAGTACCTGATTGTTAGTTGTTTTTTTTTTTCCACCTCGGTTTTTGGAGTGGAAATCTTTTTCTGATTGCGCCTTTTCCTGATCTTTGCCTACTTGTACCTTCTCCAGAATGAGTGAGATGATTTCAACAAAACTTGGTATGTAACTTCAAGGACTCCAGCCCATCATAATTTGTTCAAATGATGGCCCTTGGATATTTTACGGCAAGGTCAATTTTGGAGACATAGGCTTTTACATAGGAAAATGCGAAAACAATGGATATTTTGGAAACTACTGCAGCCTTAGACTTGAAAATTGCTAGATGAAGACAAGTGATGGAGTTAATGAAGGTATGCAATAAATTAAGGTCAAAGTCATTTCTTGACCTTGACCCAGGGTCATTGAAATATCAAAATTAAGCCATAATTTCAAAGATCATCTTCTCTGAAACCGCCTGGCCGATCAAGTTGAAATTTTATATGGCGCATCCATGGGTAGGGTGAATGAAAGATGTTCACGGGATCTCTTGGTCACATGACCAAGATGGCCGCCAATACCATATATGGCAAAAACCTTTCGGATATCCACGAAGCTTGATATGTAGCATTGGGGACTCCAGCCCATCAGCATTTGTTCAAATGATGGTCCTAGGATGACCTTGACCTATTTTACAGCAAGGTCATGTTTGGGAACTTAGGCTTTTACATGGAAAAAGGCGAAAACAATGGATATTTTGGAAACTATTGCAGCCTTAGACTTGAAAGTTGCTAGATGCAGACAACTAATAGTCAGTGAAGGTATGTTATTAATTAAGGTCATTTCTTGACCTTGACCCAAATTCATCGAAATATCAAAATTAAGTCATAGTTTCAAAGAACGTCTTGGCCGATCAAATTGAAATTTTCTTGGGTAATGGCATTGAAATTTTGTTCGCGATATCTTGGTCACATGATCAAGATGGCCGCCATTTCCAAATATGGTAGTCTTCTATTCTTCACCAGAACCGGTTGGCCGATTTCCATGAAACTTGGTATGTACATGTAGTATCGGGGATTCCAGTCCATCATGGTTTGATCAAATGAAGATCCTGGGATGACCTTGACCTATTGTACGGCAATGCCAATTTTGGAAACATAGGCTTTAACATCGGAAAAGGCAAAACAAGGGATATTTTGGAAACAATTGCAGCCTGAGACATGAAAGTTGCTTGAAGCAGACAACTGAGAGAGTTAATGAAGGTCTGCAATTTATTAAAGTCAATGTTACTTTTTTACCTCGGTCCAAGGTCATTGAAATAGAAAATTAAAGATTTTCTTCTCCGATGCCGCTTGGCCGATCAAGTTGAAATTTTACGTTGAACCTCTTTGGGTAGTGGCGTTGATATTTTGTTCGCAATGTCTTGGTCACATGATCAAGATCGCCGCCACACCCATATATGATAAATACCCTTAAAAATCTTCTTCTCCAGAACCGGTAGGCCGATTTTCACGAAATTTGGTTTGTAGCATCAGGGATTCCAGTTAGGGACTCCAGTCTATCATAGTTTGATCAAATAATGACCCTGGGATGACCTCGATTTATTTTATGCCAAGGTCAATTTTGGAAACAAAGGCTTTTACATGGGTAAAAAACAAAAACAATAAATAGTTTGGAAACTATATCAGCCGGAGACCTGAAAGTTGCTAGATGCAGACAAATAATGGAGTCAATGAAGGTATGTAAATAATTAAGGTCATTTCTTTACCTTGACCCAATGTCATTTAAATATCAAAATGAAGATAACTTTTTTCCCAGAAATCACTGCGTTTGTAAACTATTGCATCCTGAGACCTGATACTAAGCTGATGAAGACAACTTATGAAGTCAATAAAGGTGTGTGAGTATTCACGGTCGAGGTCATTAAATGATTACTGAATGCTAAAAGATCAGGCTGTGGGTGAGCGTTTTCAGGACCAATGGCCCTCTGGTTTGTTTGTTGTTCTTTTCTTTTTACATTAAAATGAAATCAGATTTTGCGATAAAAGCGATTTAACACTGAAGTGAAGAGATCTGGTTACCGCCATTTTGCTTATATAGTAATCAGCTCTTCAGTAGACATTGCATTTATTTAAAAAAGTATGTATTTTAATAATATCTTATGGTTAAAATGCAAATTGAGAATTTGAGATTAAAAGATATTTACTTAATGTAAGCATTTGGTTGTCTTTTCACCAAGAAAAATATACCTTTATACATGTTAAAACATACCTTTATAAAGCATATCATCGCAATGTAACATAAAGTGTCAGAGTAAAATAACTACAGCGTTTAAGGCTGCTGTACTCGTACTTTGTGATCACGAAATGTCAATACACAACTTTGACAACAGTTACTGCTTTTTAGGTGTTTGAAATATTTGAAATGCACGAGCTCAACCGATTCCTGCAGACAATCCTCATCTCCTGGTATCGGTTTATAAATTTCATCTGATCTAACAATGTTTCTTTTGTTTTTTCTTCTTCATCTATCTCACCTGACCCCATTGTCATTTTTTGATGTAACGTTTGGTATTTCAGATGGGAATTTAATCGGTGTATATAATTTTTGGTTGCACAACAACAGAAAGGTCTGTATGTCAATTTATAGACGCTAAATACTAGTTAACCAACCAGAAAAAATAATAGAACATTTTATTAGCATTGTCAGTGCTAATTGCATCCATAATACTCATTTGCTTGAGACATGTGAGATGAAAATCTGTTTTCGCTGTAATTGTTCAGACTCTCTGAACTGTTTTCGTTTACATTCATTTGAAAAAAAAAAGAAAAAAAAAAAAAAAAAAAAAAAAAAAAAAAGATCTGCCGTTAGAGTTTTCAATTTAATGTGGACGCTAGGTCTCTTCAGGCAAATACAGTCCGTTTATTAAACAGACTTGCAGGATAAAATTTGGAACAATGCTGAATGAATAACTATATTTTAGGGTGTGTAGTTGAAAGATTTAGTTTGCTTTGTAGACATAAGGCAGGAGCTTAAATGTGAAAATAACAAAATTTCCTTTTAAAAAAATATGGATTGACAGCAGTCTTATTTGGGCACGAAATAAATTATAACTGCTGTTGCAGAATCCCAAGAGAAAACAGATCGTTGAAATTGTGACTTAAATTTGATATTTCAATGACCTTTGGTCAGGGTCAAGAAATAATATTAACCTTAATTAACTACTTACCTTCATGGACATCATAAGTTGTCTGCATCTAGCAACTTTCAAGTAGCAGGCTGCAATAGTTTCAAAAATATCCATTGTTCGCGCATTTTTCCATTACAAAATTAACCTTGCAATAAAATAGGTCAAGGTAGTCTCAGGGCCATCATGTAATCAAAGTATGATGGGCTGGAGTCCCCGATACTAGATATCAATATTCATTGAGTCAGTGTCAGGTAATGATCTTGACCTTAAAAAAACATACCTTTATTCACTCCATTAGTTATAAGTATCTAGCATTTTTCAAGTCATTAGCTGCAATATTATCCAAAATATCCCTTGTTTTCGCCTTTTCAATGTAAAACCCTATGTTTCCAAAATTGACCTTGTCGTGAAATAGGTCAAGGTCATCGCAGGGTCATCATTTTATCAAATTATGATGGACTGGAGTCCCCAATACTACATACCAAGTTTCGTGGAAATCGGCCCACCGGTTCTGAAGAAGATTTTTGAAGGGTTTGTACCATATATGGGCATGGCGGCCATCTTGGTCTTGTGACTAAGACATCGCGAACAAAATTTCAATGCCATAGCCCAATGAAGGCTCCACATATAACTTCAACTAGTTCGGCCAAGCGGTTTGAGGGAAGAAAATCCCTGAAATTGTGGACGACGGACAAACGACGGACGGACGCGGCCATCCTATGAGCTCACCTTGTTACCCTTCGGTTCAGTTGAGCACACAAGGGACCTCAGATAATATTGACAAATCGATTTTATAATCTGAATCAAAATCAGGAAAAAATGTCCGTGTAATATATACCCCTTATACCCCACTTTTATATAGCAAAACTGGGGTATGCAGGGATTTATCTTTTTTTTTCTAATTAAAGGTCCAAAACATAGATTGTAATGACAGGGATCTGGTTTAATCAGAAGCAAAGTTCCACCCAAAACCGAGGCGCGAGAACTCATTATGAAACCATGCCAATATGTAATATACAGATATTTTAAAAGTTGTTAAATTTGATATGTTTCATATATTTTGCTCAAAACATAGACTGTAAGCAAGCACACGTTGGAACCGGCTCAATGAGTACCCACACACTATGTTTTGGAGACAAACAAGTTACACCCCTGCACACCCCATTTTTCTATATGAAAGTGGGGTTCAATTGGGGTTAATTTTTACGGACATGTTTTGCCTGATGTAAAGTGTGTTTCCTATTGACATATGTTTTTTCACAGCTATTTTGCAATTGTTTAAAATGTGCAGATGAAATATTTTCTTCGTACAACTAAGCGCTTACTAATCGAAAATTCTGCATTAAATATTTTGAAAATCGGTTGACAAAAATTCTGGCAAAAACTGAACAGGGGTTTCATGTACAAAAATCTCATAGTTCGAAGTGAGAAACAAAGATAAATATTCTGACGAGAGAATTATACTCCTACAGTCCTCCAGACAAAACTTACTGACAATAAGTCAATATCTGAGGTAAAGATTTACAAGTTGATAATGAGGTACTGATACAAACAGAGCATTGCAAGCTGATTGAGCAGATATTACCCTAAAGATGGCCGCTCAGTTGCCCGAAATACTTCATATGTGAATACGCAAACAACACGAAGCACACAACAGGAAACAACTAGAACCGCAGCAAATGTGCTGCCTTGGAACAGTCAGTCATATTGCATGGGCGTTTTCGTTATGAAAAGTTTGCTGCCAAAATCATGATTATGATCATGTAACTAAAGTATCTTTATCGTACAGGCTTAAACAAAGATGGAGGCCCGCAAAGACTGAAGACATTTGACGAATATCTGACGTTCTTCCAGAAAGCAGCACACGTGATACAGTCCAATCCAGAACAAGGTTATATAACAGGTGAATACTCAAAACTTAACCCATATATGACGATGGACTTGCCCATCACTATTATTTAGGTGAGCTCAATGTCATTTTTGGGACTTTATGAGTGATTTTGAATTTAATTCCTTTTTTTTTTTCGATTTAATTCTTCTAAGCAAATATAGAGCCCCAGATTGGACGCCGCTTTCTGCTGCGTCACATCTGGGGCTATTCGTTTTTGTCTAGGTCCAATAAAATGGACACCAGGCTTATATAAACAAATAAATATACATCCTATTAACTTCCTGTGATAATACGAGAGGTTGCTAACGACGTTGTATTGTCCATTGTTAAAAGTCCAAATCTTTTCACTAGAACCATTAATTTTTAAGAATTTCAGTATCAAGATAGCGTATATTTAATTAACAAAAATCCAGTGAACGTTTTTAACTTGAGACACTTGATGTTTTCTTGGTCCTTAACTAAAACATATATACTATACCTTTGGAATAAGGGACTTAAATTTGGTAAGAAAACACAATTTGTTAGACTATTCACTATATTCTTTTCAGGAGACGGCAGTACGCATGACCTCGCGGGCAACGTTGGCTGGAAGCTTATCCCACAGAACCAGGGACTGAAGGAACCGCAGTTTATCACACCTCATCTTATCCGACATATGAACCCGGATGTAAAGATAATTGTCATCTTAAGAGATCCAGTAGAAAGGTATAGGTGACTTTGAGGAAACGCGTAGAGTGAAGGAAACTCGTTTTAATAATGTTGAACCCGAGTTCAAAATGACAGGTTTCATTACAAAAAGAAGACTCTGTCAAAACAACAGAGCGTTCTTGCCTAGTATTTTATCATCAGGAAATCATGTCAGTGAAATGTGCACCCTCTGAAACCCAACTTTTATATAGAATAAATTGGGTATGAAGGGGAAAACCTATTTTTCTTTTTTTTTTTTTTTTTGGCCAAAACATAGATTATGGTTACTCGTTCGGCGGTTCTACCGTGTAACCACAATTAATGTTTTGAGCAAAAATATTCAAAAATTGTCATTTTTTTCCAATGATATTTTTACAGCTTAAAAATTCTTTGTATGTTGGATTGGCGTGTTTTCGTAATGACAACAAAGACAAGAAATCACAAGCTTGCCTTTGAATTTTTATTCGCCTCGTAGGGCAGATAGCTTTCATATTTGACAATGGCATCAGAGCTTTTCGAATAAGGTCATGTACATGTAAATTGGTTTTTAAGTCAGTTTGATTTCATTTTATTAATCTTTGAATTGTTACTTGAGGCGAGTCTAGCATTTTTAAACACAAAATAAGCTTTGTCCGGGTAATTGATTATTTCATCGACATATTCTATTTTATTCTTAATTTGAATTCTTTCGTTCTTTGGACTCGCAGGTACTACCACTATTTAAATTTGAACGCAACGTGACGAGAAAATGCAATACCTTGCCCCGAGGTTATAATACTTTTTTCATGCTCAACTAAGCTGTACATAAACTTTTAACTGCTCATATTAATAACAAAATAACCCAAATAAATGGAAAGTTCTGGTGTAGATCTCAAAACCTGTAATTTATCCTGCTTAACAATGTTTTAATGCCATCAAGTGTTGGCATTTCAACATTTATGAGCATGTTTAATTTTGGCCTCAGCTGAGCTGAGCATGAAAAAAGTTTTATAACCTCAGGTCCTGTTTGAATCACGAAGCTGTCATTTAGTGAATATCCAGCTTTGAAGCATAAGCGATCAACACATTACGAAAACTTGTCATTGCAATGCACAGAGATTTTTTTTCAGAAGTAAAAAATAAAAATTCTGTTGGAAAAGTTTTGATATTTTTCTTATTTTTGCTCAAAACGTAAATTGTGGGTACACGTTCTTTGAGTACCCACACTCTGTGTTTGGATTATAAATAAGCAAAATTGGTATACCCCTGCAAAACCCAGTTTTACTATATGAAAGTGGGGTACAAGGGGTATACATTGCATGGACGTGTTTTCTTGGTGTGAATACCCAGCTTTGAAGCATAAACGATCCTCAACTTGCCTTTTAATCATACCATTGATACTTGATTTGTTTCTCGTTATTTTCCAGACTTTTCTCCGATTACTTTTTCCGCTGTAAAAATCCATCCGTGGAGGGTTTCCATAGAGGAGTGGTTAGATCAATACAGCTTCTGCATGCCTGTACGAAGACCAATTCATTGCGGACATGTCTGTACGACAAGCAGCTATACCAACAAGTAATTAAATTGAAGGTACGTTGGAGATTTTTGAGTTTGGTTTTTTGACCCAACCCCTTACCGGGATTATACAAAATCTCCGACGTCTCACGGATTTGGAACGAGGTACCGAAAATGCGCGGAATGAAGGTTTGCTCGCTGATCTTCATGTACCACCATTATATAACCAGTTTACAGATTTTGAAACAAGCCTGCATACTTATTCGAGTGATATCATTTCAAATTTTCTCTCTGTAGGTTCGACTTGTATTCGGATTTTATGTGGTATTCTTACACGACTGGCTCCAAGTTTTTCCTAGAGACCAAATTTTGATACTTAAGACGGAGGATTATAGTCAGAATATGCCCCAACAATTGAATAAAGTCTTCAACTTTCTTGGAGCCCGTAAGTATCGCATAACCCCTTCCTACATAACCCCTTCCTACATGTATTTCAGTTTATATGCGCTTCTTGAGGTGATACATTTGGTTTTGAAGAATACCATGGTAATACGCCATGGCTTACGTTAATATGTTGTTGGTTCCCTTATATGAGCCTGTGCATGAGAAAACCAACAATTTGGGTTTCAGACCAGGTCCGACACAAACCAGGCTGTACAGTCACAGAAGCAGGCTAGATGCTTGAAATTTCAGATTTAAGAAGAAGAGAGATTGTACTATCCGTGTAGCGAAAACAAAGGCGCTGATCAGCTTCGCGGTCACCGCGAAGCTGATCTGCGGCTTTGTTTTCGCTTATGCAAATTGTTGGTTTTCTCATGCACAGGCTCATATAATATTAGTCTTAGCACTATGTCCACCCGAGCTCGCAATTTTATTCAGACATGTCTCATTCCATTGTCAAATACGCAATCTGAATATCAGAAACTATAACTATTTCTCTTCTGTGGATGGGTGTTATAGGTTTTAACAGTTGAAACTTCAACTCAATGATTTAACTCAGTGGCAGTGGTATATTTAAGTAAGAACTTAGAATAGAATGTACAGAACCATTACGAAACATGACTATGTAATATCTAGTCCGGCAGAAAACAAATTTGACATGGAATTGAGTTCTAAAGTTTGCTTTACTGAATTATGTTCAGTAAACATTTCCTTTGAAGAATCTGAGTGATGCCGCCTTGGCATCATTGAGCAATTTTGTATTTTCAAGATAGCGTTTAAGATGGCGGTCAGAATATAAAATAATAGGGGTCTATGATTGTTTTTATCTGGCACATCTGTGGTTATTTCAGTGAAAAAGATGTTAAGTATCAGTTTTTTTTATAAGTATGTACATTCTTTCACAGATTTTTTCAAGACAGGATACAGGATGGCTGTCAGCTTTCTTACAAAAACACTGTATACATGAAATAAATCAAGGTTTTTCGTGATTTTGGTTTCACATTCAAGTTTTGATTCATACAATTAGCACTTTAACTTTCAGAACAATTACTTTAGCTGGTTTGCTTTAACAAGATGCAATGGTTATAATATTCAAGATGACATTCAAGAAGGCGGCCTTGATTACTTGCGCAAAACGAATTTGACCTAGAATGGAGATTTAACGTTTTTTCCCACACTGAATACACCTAGCACTTTAAAGTCATTACTCCAGACACTTTGCATGATCAAGATACAGATACAGAGTGATTGTACAACAGGCAAGGTCATAAACACATTCGCACATGAGTTTGCACTAGTGAAAACTTCGATATATGCAGAGACATGTACAGGTGATATTTAGATAAGCAAAACGAAGAAAATATCAAAAACAAAAGTATATTTGGCTCAAATAAAATAAAATTAAATCATTTGTTCTATATCAGATGATTCGATATACTGGTCTACGAATGATTCATCAAAGTCCAATATGGACAATGTCCAATCAAGAATAGTAAATGAACACAAACGTGAATGATGTTTACTTGGTGCTTGGTAGATAAAAATTCAGCACAAAAATGTCACAAGACGATGAAGACATGCAATTATTGTCCCCACAAAGTGTTGTACAGATAGTGATAGACAACAAACAGTAGCCAATTAAACTTATTAGTAAATTAGTTTAGCAGACAATCAAAATTCTAAGTTGATAGTTTAAGGGATAAGTCAGAAGTTTGCAAGGGTATTGTCATTGAATGCAGTGATATGAAAACACCCATGAAGAAGGGGACATCTGTATGCAGCAAATGGTGTTAGCAGCACTTGAAAATCAGAATTAAAGGATTTCAGCCACTATAGAATTTACAGATGCAGTTTTACTGAAATGTTTTCAGTACTTGCTAAGTACAGGCTAAGCATTGTTGTGGTAAAGTTATCACCAATGAAAGAGATGTCTACCTTGATTGATGTGGAGGAAAAATAAAGAATAATGAACTATTGCTCCTTACCTGATTTGATTTATTGTACATGCCCTTTCGGGATGTGACACAGTCAGCTATTATTATGCCATTGGTAATGACATTGTGAACAAGGTATTGCAAGATGATTATTTACCTCCAATTCCAGTTGACACTGATGTCACATTATCTTTTTTTTTGTTCAAGAATAAACCATGTGCTTCTATGTGCTGCGGGTGCTGCTGAGCAGGACTTGTTTGTGCAATCTATTGTTCTTGCCAACAACGTATGCATAAAAAACAGACAGTTGTGTTTTATAAATGTTTACATCCGATTTGAACAATTATCTTTCATACCATCATATTGGTCTAAACAATAATTATAATTGTGATGATGGCTAGTTTTACTTTTTTTCTTCTTCGTGACTGAAAGACGGACACTAGTGCTTTACATTGTGTAAAAGTGTATTTTGTATGATACATATTTGTTTGGTTTGCTTGTATTGTGTTATAAAAATCCATTAAATAAACAATTAATCAGTCATGTTGAGATGGAGCTCATATTTCTTTGGTATGAACCAGAACTATAATAACCAGTACCATGGAAAGGTTACCATGTCATGCACAACTCTGTGGTGGCGGGCTCAAATACCAACCAATCAGTTAAGAGTATGGCTACTGTGCCGGCAAACACACCTTTGTGATTCTTGTGTAGCTTAATATATATAGGCCAAGATCTGTCAAGAGGGATCTTATGTCCTAAAAATTCAAAATTGATATATATAAATATCAATTTGAAATACCAAGTTTTGCTGAGTATTTCCTGAAAGCTTGTAGAGATTCATGCTCAGATCCCTTTTGTCTGATCCGCGTTCACATATGAGCTACTACTACGCAAACTTTACGAAAACATCTAAGCTCTAAGCACTTATTGGATTATGGTCATAATTAGACTGGACTGACATGATACATAAATGGATGCAAAGTGTATTATTATGCAGATAGCCAAAGAAATGAAGTATTATACGGGGAATACAAGCGTTAAAATACAACAATACATTTTTTATGTCTTGACTACCATCTCGGATGCCATCCTGCTTATTGATATTAAATAACTGATAAAAAATACATGCCTCTATTTCTTAAAAAGCTATGCTTTGCACATATGTTTCCATTAACACAACATCTCAAATGTCAACAGGAAGAATGGTGATTTTGTGATACTTTTTATCAGGGCTGCCATCCTGGATGCCATCTTAGTTTCTTAAAACTACAAATGTTATGACTTGTTATGAAATGATATGTTTCATCCCTTCTTTATCTATGTCGAACTCAAGAGCAAACAAATGAATCGCATCACAGATTTGCCCTATACATGTATATGCAAAAATATTGAATTTTGCCATTTTGGCTTCCATCTTGAATAATATATATATATATATATATATATATATATATATATATATATATATATATATATATATATATATATATATATATATATATATATATATATATATATATATATATATATATATATATAAAATATGAAAAAAGTTTGTCCCGATATCACAGTTTCTGTATTTTTTATTCAGTGTTTAAATTAAAATCGAAAAGTATTGTTTCTCCTACCGGTTACACTTATTTGTAAGCTCATCAGGGAGTAGTAACGTTACTTAGAATCGCATAGCAACGTTCTAAGTAACGCGACGCTTCCGTTTTTTTTATTAACCAAATGGACGTTATTGAACCTAATGGACGTGAGCGTCGAACGTCGCACCGCCGATTAGGGTATATGACATTAGTAAATAAACATACAATATTAAAGTAATATTTGAAGGCATGGAGGATCATTAAACCTTGCTATTTAGTACTGGTTTGAATTTTTTAATAAAATACGCTTCTTTATTTCTTCTGCTTATGAAATGTGCGGGCTGCGGTTTGGAATACATAGGAGAAACAAGTGACTTGCGAAAACGGGTAACAGTACACAACCAACAAATAAGGGACCCTAGAATCCGCGTTCTGAAAGTTAGTGCGCATATAGATGCTTGCGCTAATACGTGTAACCCCAAATACCACATACTCCCCTTTTACAAAATGAATACACAATGTACCATAAGCAGAAGAAATAAAGAAGTAAAAAATGTGATCTACGTGATGAAGTGCAGAGGCTGTGGGGAGGAGTACATTGGGGAAACAGGCAATTTTTTGCGTAAACGTGTAACCGTGCACAATCAGCAGATAAGGGATCCTCATACACGAATGTTGAGAGTAAGTGGGCACATCGACGAATGTGCAAGAAACATACACCCGAAATACTATATATTTCCATTTTTTAAGATGTATTCAGAGAGTTCAACCTTACGTAGAGCTAAGGAAAGATATTTCATTAACAATTTGAAACCGAAATTGAACAGGGCTAGCTAACTGATTTGGACATTTAGGGTGTCCAGGTACCATCAAAGTATCCAGTAACATCGCGTAAATACAATGTACGTATTACATGTATGTATAGTAGTATAGCTAAATGGTAACCTTGATGTTTAACAAGTCTCAATGAACAATTTGCATAAATACATGTATATTAATATACACGGACCAAGTATATGAATATACACTGAACGCCATGCGGTGTTCAGTTACCGGAAGCGTTAATAACATCAAGCGGAAACGTTAATTATGACGTGACGTTATGTTGCTATTAGTTATACTTCTTGACAATCAGTCATTGATACTGTGAAACCGGTAGAAATCAATAAAAATATAGCAATTAACGGACATCGGAACATTTTATTTTTTCTATATATATATATATATATATATATATATATATATATATATATATATATATATATATATATATATATATATATATATATATATATATATATATATATATATATATATATATATAATATATATATATATATATATATATATATATATAATGATGCCGTAGTGACATTACTTGGATTTTTCAAGGGCTATGTCTGCTAAACAAGATTCAGTAAAGAAAACACTTAAGAGCTTAATTCCATGTCCTCTCGGATGTAAATTATTAACTTTTGCTATTTCTGGGGTCCATCTTGGATACCATCTAGACTATATCAAAATTCTCAAATTAAGATTCAGTGAAGAAAAACACTTTAGAATTTACAGATGTAAAATATTGATTTTTGCTATTTCTGGCTTCCATCTTGGATACCATCTTGAATATATCAAAATGCTCAATGATGCCAAAGTGGCATCACTTGTATTCTTCAAGGGCAAGGCCTGCTAGACAGGTCTCACTAAGAAAAAAACTTAGAGCTCAATACCAGGTCCTGTCTGAATTCAACTCTTTTCTACCGGACTAATACAGATATTTCTTAGTTTAAGTTGAAAAAAAGAAAAAAGAAAATTATTAGTAGAAAATAATTGATAAAAAATGACATTTGTTCTTATTTTTGCTCAAAACATAGATTGTGGGTACACCTTAGATCCGCCTCGCTGAGGCGGTTATAACGAGTACGCACAATCTATGTTTTCGAGCAAACATAAGCAAAATAGGTATATCCCCTGCATACGCAAGTTTTGCTATATAAAAGTGGGGTTTAAGGTATACATTCCATGGACATATTTTCATGATGACATCCTTTTCAGGGTCAGTATCAAGAGAGAACATATCGGCACTATCTATCATTTCTCATAAGCGAGGGCGCAAAAATGGTACAGTATGGAAGAAGAAACTAATGGGCAATATGTACAACGAAACCCGTGGGATTCTACAAGCACTATACTCTAGTTTTAACAGCCAGTTAGCAACTTTATTGAATGATAGTAAATACATGTGGGAATACTAAAATTATGAACTTCACCTCACAGGAAAACAAAGCTTACTTTTCCCATTTCCGGCGATACTTTCGATTCAAAGTGAGAATAAATGGAAATATCATTGTAGAAAATAAATATGTGAATCAATAAAATCCAGCTTTAATCGCAATTCAAGTTTTCGAGGGAAGCTTCAATTATCGTTTGGTGAAATATAAATAGGAATGAAAATAGCAATTTCAGCCAAATGCTCATTATGCCTAAAGTAGTCATAAAATACATTGAGATACGTTGACTGTAGTAAGTTAACCACGCGACTGTTCTTAAAATATTTCTAGGTATTTTGCTTAGATCTATTGCATATTGTATCACTATCTGTTGAAAACTGACAAATCTATTTTAAATTTTGCACGACATCAAATATTGATCTTCTGCCATTCTCATTCCTATACCCCTTCATATGCTTGTTCACATTTCCCTTATCATTACATACTCCAGTCCCTGAGGGGTCATTCGTGTGCACGAGAGGTCCAGAGAAATTTTTTCCATATATGGTTAGAGACATATCAGAGGTGCAAGAAAATCGAGGGTGATCGGATGAAATCATGGTGCGGTCCGAGAAATCCAAGATGGCCGCCAAGATGGCGGCCGATTTTCTGGAAAATGACCGTTTACATGAAATTAACTACCACAACATGCTTTTATTTCGTTTTTGGAATCAAAATGATTATATTAGAAAAGTATAGATGCAAATAGAATGCTCCATGATGCCATTTTGTAATGGCTAAACATCAAAAATATTTTACAGGGGCCTGAAAACCATAGAAAATTGGTCAACTTTTGATGAAAATATAAGGACGGGGTACAACTGTTTCCTTCACTGTCACTCTTATTGATATAATGCTTAGAAAACACCATTTAAACTTTTAGAATTAGTCGTTAGGCTAAATGACTAAGTTCTTTAAATGGCTAAATGACTAAGTTCTTTAAATGGCTTTATTCTGACCCTGATGTCTGATAAAAGTGCCTCAAAAGTGGGTGGGGTAAACAGACCCTTTCGACAAAAATAACCATTTAGCTTAATTAAGTTGTCACAACTTGCTTCTAATTAATTATTTTGACATAAAATATTTAAAATAGAAAAAAAGTTATTCAAATACATGCTCTGCAATTTTACCCAAACTTTACGCCAAACATCATAGACCAGGGTCAGAATAATGTCCAAAATTTGTCACATTTTAATGAAAATATGACAAATGTGTGCAACATGTTCCTTTAATTTCATCTTTTGCTTGATCATAGCTTTATCAAAATTAAATGGTAAAGATGGCGTAATAATTAAGGTCTTTGAATGCATTTATTCTGGTTTTGCTTGGCCTTAAAAGTGGGTGGGGTAAGCACACCTTTTTACAAACAATGACTATTTAATCTCAGCTAGCTATTACAACTTGCGTCTGCTTAGTATTTTGGATACTTTATTCTTAATAGTAAGGAAGAGATAAAAACACATTTTTTGCCTGATGTAACACCAGTGGGATAAATACATGTTTTTTCCTGATCTTTGCCTACTTGTACCTTTTTATATGCCATCTTTGCCTGACATAACACCAAACGATGATACAGGCCAGAAAAATGTCAGGAAACTGTCAAATGGTGATGACATAATACAAAACAATGAGCAGGACCTTTTACTTTACTGCCACCCACTATCCTAGATCAGCTGGCTAATCTGCATTCCAATACATTTTGTGACCTCGCTCAACTTCCGTGTGGAGAGGTCTAAAGGAGCACCGATGGACATGAAAATATTCCGTCTACCACATTCATGTATGACTAAGACCAGAGGAGGCTCACCTGATCTTGACAGTTTTCAGCTCAGAAAAATCATTACACGTTACACACGTAAAGGTTATAACTTAAATGTTATGCGGCAGTCTGCATGTAAAGTTTTTAACCCAATCATGGTTTGATAACTATGCTGCCTCCTTTATTTGCACGCAGGTGGGTCGGGCGTCAGACTATGATGACTGATAATGGCCCCGACATAAAGCTATTCATTTTAGTTGGTTTGGGCCAGAGCTTCTTGTCTGTTGCTTGGCCCATAGGGGTTTAACTGGTGTTTTTCTTCTGCTCTGGATTTCAGTAACCTTATGTTGAACCTTATGTACGTTTTCATAGTTTTAGTTTAAGTTTGGTTAACTGTGTGGCTGCCTATTGGGAAAAAGCTGCTCATCCAGTCCAGTTTTCCCCGCCTCGGTATTAAGAATTTGAATTTCTTACTGATTGCGCCTTTTCCTGATCTCTGCCTACTTGTACCTTTTTTTATTTGATGGGGAGCTAATAACCCCTACCATGGGATGTGTCCTTATGGGCCCAAGGAGCGCGGGTGACAAGATTAGCAAAGAGGATAACTTGAGATTGCTACACACAATATAAAAGCTCTAAGGCTCAAGATTTTAGAAAAAATCTTTTTGTACATGTACATCTTTCTGTTGCAAATGGATTTGTTTCTTCTAAAATTTATGATAAGCGCGATGACTTTGATTTTGATATAGTAAATTTTCCGTTTTTGGATGGTGACGTTCCTCGTCGTGCTTCTTATGGTGTATACATTTCGCAACTTATTAGGTTTGCTAGTGTCTGCAATCATGTTACAGACTTCAAGATTTACCTGTTAAGTTTTCTGTTTGTGTCAATGAAGGCCAAGACAAACTTCCTACGATGTATTGGTTACCTAAGCTTCACAAAGGACCATACAAAGCTAGATTTATTGCAAATTCTAGCTCTTGTATTACCACTGAACTTTCTAAATTATTAACTTCCTGTCTTACTGCTATCAAATCTCATGTTATAAGATACTGTGAGACAGTGTATGAAACTTCAAATAAAAATTGGTTTTGGTCAATTAAAAATTCTGGTGAGGTGCTCAGTAAATTGAAGTGTAGAGGGTTCCGTGCGACAAGCTTGTCCACATATGATTTTTCTACTCTGTATACAACATTACCACATAATCTAATTAAAGAAAAACTTCTGGATTTGATAGATTGGACCTTCAAAAGGGCATTAAAAAACTATGGTTCACTTTATTTGGCATGTAATGACAGAAAGGCTTTTTTCACTTCCTCTGACCAAAGTCGGTATACACTTTGGTCATGTCAGAATGTATGCGACGCCTTATCCTGTCTCCTTGATAATATTTATATAAGATTTGGGACCAAGTTATACAGACAGTTGGAATTCCGATGGGTACAAATTGCGCACCTCTCGTAGCTGATTTATTTTTATACTGATACGAAAGAGCTTTCATGGATTCTCTTAACCATGATAATCAAGCTGATGTTATCGAGGCTTTTAATTCCACATCTAGGTACCTCGATGACCTTTTGAACATTGACAACCCTTATTTTGAAGGTATGGTCAATCAAATTTATCCACCTGAACTTCAGTTGAACAAAGCCAATATCTCAGATACTGAAGCCCCCTTTTTAGATCTACATCTTTCTGTTGCAAATGGATTTGTTTCTTCTAAAATTTATGATAAGCGCGATGACTATGATTTTGATATAGTAAATTTTCCTTTTTTGGATGGTGACGTTCCTCGTCGTGCTTCTTATGGTGTATACATTTCGCAACTTATTAGGTTTGCTAGAGTCTGCAATCATGTTACAGACTTCAACGCTCGAAATAAATCTTTAACGGCAAAACTTCTCCAACAGGGCTATCGGTATCATAAACTTCGAAAAACATTTTCTAAATTTTATCGTAGACACCATGAATTGATTTCCAAATACAATGTTGGGTTAAAGACGCTTTTAAGTGAGGGCCTTTCGGAACCTGAATTTTATGGTGACTTGGTTTACAAATTTAAGAAACTTAAAGGAATTAATGATTTTTCTTTTCAGTTCAGAAAAATCATAACACGTTACAGACGTATAGGTTATAACTTGAATGTTATGCGACAGTCTGCATGCTTAGTTTTTAACCCAATCATGGTTGATAACTATGCTGCCTTTTTTAATTGCACGCCGGTGGGTCGGGCGTCAGACTCTATGATGGCCCCGACATAAAGCTATTCATTTTATTTGGTTGGGGCCGGAGCTTCTTGTCTGTTGCTTGGCCCACCGGGGTCCAACTGGTGTTTTTCTTTTGCTCCGGAGTTAGTAGGTTATTCGGCGCCCAGGGATCTCCATCGTCGGGCAGCTTACTCAGTCTGTGAGTCCTGGTTTTTGATTCATCAGGATGTTTATCATGATTTATTTGTTTGTTCTTGATGATTCATTGACTAGTTAGAGATTCACCACGAGGGCCGAATAACTAACTAAATGTTATGAACCACTGCAGAAGCTGAGGGTGAGGTTATGGCCATGTAAAACCGGTTTAAGCCCGCCAGTAACTTTGTGTTACTGATCGTTCCAAGTCGATACTTCTGTGGTGGTTCTTTTTGTTTTATGTCTTGGTGTTTGAAAATTTTTTGTGCTGTTGGCGCCTTATGTATGTTTTCATATTTTTAGTTAAGTTAAGGTAACTGAGTGGCCACCTATTGGGAAAATAGCTGCTCATTCGGCTTACGATATGTTTCATGGTATAAGTACCTGACTGTTAGTTTGTTTTTTTCCCACCTCGGTTTTTGGAGTGGGAATCTTTTTCTGATTGCGCCTTTTCCTGATCTTTGCCTACTTGTACCTTTCAACGCTCGAAATAAATCTTTAACGGCCAAACTTCTCCAACAGGGCTATCGGTATCATAAACTTCGAAAAACCTTTTCTAAATTTTATCGTAGACACTATGAATTGATTTCCAAATATAATGTTGGGTTAAAGACGCTTTTAAGTGAGGGTCTTTCGGAACCAGAATTTTATGGTGACTTGGTTTACAAATTTAAGAAACTTATAGGAAGTAATGATTTTTCTTTTCAGTTTAGAAAAATCATAACACGTTACAGACGTATAGGTTATAACTTGAATGTTATGCGACAGTCTGCATGCTTAGTTTTTAACCCAATCACGGTTGATAACTATGCTGCCTTCTTTAATTGCACGCCGGTGGGTCGGGCGTCAGACTCTATGATGGCCCCGACTAAAACTATTCATTTTAGTTGGTTGGGGCCGGAGCTTCTTGTCTGTTGCTTGGCCCACCGGGGTCCAACTGATGTTTTTCTTTTGCTCCGAAGGTAGTAAGTTATTCGGCGCCCAGGGATCTCCATCGTCGGGCAGGTTACTCAATCTGTGAGTCCTGGTTTTTGATTCATCAGGATGTTTATCATGATTTATTTGTTTGTTCTTGATGATTCATTGACTTGTTAGAGATTCACCACGAGGACCGAAGAACTAACTTAATGTTATGAGCCTGAACCACTGCAGAAGCTGAGGGTGAGGTAATGGCCATGTAATATCGATTTAAACCCGCCAGTAACTTTGTGTTACTGATCGTTCCAAGTCGATACTTCTGTGGTGGTTCTTTTTGTTTTATGTCTTGGTGTTTAAAATATTTTTATGCTGTTGGCGCCTTATGTATGTTTTCATATTTTTAGTTAAGTTAAGGTAACTGAGTGGCCACCTATTGGGAAAATAGCTGCTCATTCGGCTTACGAAATGTTTTCATGGTATAAGTACCTGATTGTTAGTTTGGTTTTTTCCCACCTCGGTTTTTGGAGTGGGAATCTTTTTCTGATTGCGCCTTTTCATGATCTTTGCCTACTTGTACCTTTTTATCCGTTGTAGGTATATGGGAGCTAATGTCCCCCCGGGTTGGGATCATTTTCAACCCCAGAGGCAACATTTGCTGAATTTATGTATCGTAAAGCACCATACAAGATCGTTGCATACTTAATATAATAGCTTTGAGCCTTGCAGTTCCAGAGAAGAAGATTTGTTCCTATAATAAGCATATGAATGACAGATAATGAGGCCCCTGTAGCATAGTCTGAATGGACTGCAGGGGCATGGTTGGCAGGGATTATAAATAGGATTCTTTAACATTGCCTCACACAAAATATAAGAGCTCTGGGCGTCCTGGTTTCTGAGAAGGTTTGTGTGTGTTTTACCATTTTAAGAATACGAGAGTATACGGTTTGTGGTTTCAGAGAAGATTTTTAATATGTTTTTTCTCTTATTATAAGCGTATCGCAGACCCAAGGGGCATGATTGGTAGGATTTATAAAGGGAACTACTATCCACTGCTATACACAAAATATAAAAGCCCTGGACTTTGTGATTTCAGAGAGGAAGATTTTATGGCTTTCCTATTGTAAGTCAATGGGCGCTTATGATCCTTGGTGCTTAGTCAGTTTGGACCCAGGGGCAAGATTTATGTAGGGTACCACAAAACAGTGTAACATACTGAATATACAAGCTCTAGCTTCAGTCGTTTCAGAGAAGACTTTTCCCATTATAAGCCTATATGACAGATATTTATTTGTTTGGACTACCAAACATTGCTACATACACAATATAGAAGCTCTGAGTTTTGTGTTTTCCTCATGTAAGTCTATGGCGGACGACAATGGATCATGGAGTCTTGCTACATGTATCTAATAAGCTCACTTGATAAGCCCTTGGCTAAGGTAAACTAAAAAGGCTTTATAAACCTTTCGGAACCTGAATTTTATAGTGACTTGGTTTACAAATTTAAGAAACTTATAGGATTTAATGATTTTCTTTTCAATTCAGAAAAATCATAACACGTTACAGACCTATAGGTTATAACTTGAATGTTATGCGACAGTCTGCATGCTTAGTTTTTAACCCAATCATGGTTGATAACTATGCTGCCTTCTTTAATTGCGCGCCGGTGGTTCGGGCGCCAGAGGTTATAACTTGAATGTTATGCGACAGTCTGCATGCTTAGTTTTTAACCCAATCATGGTTGATAACTATGCTGCCTTCTTTAATTGCACGCCGGTGGGTCGGGCGTCAGACTCTATGATGACCCCGACTTAAAGCTATTCATTTTAATTGGTTGGGGTCGGAGCTTCTTGTCTATTGCTTGGCCCACCGGGGTCCAACTGGTGTTTTTCTTTTGCTCCGGAGTTAGTAGGTTATTCGGCGCCCAGGGATCTCCATCGTCGGGCAGCTTACTCAATCTGTGCGTCCTGGGTTTTGATTCATCAGGATGTTTATCTTGATTTATATGTTTGTTCTTGATGATTCATTGACTAGTAAGAGATTCACCACGAGGACCGAAGAACTAACTAAATGTTATGAACCACTGCAGAAGCTGAAGGTGAGGTTAGGCGCCTGTAAAACCGGTTTAAGCCCGCCAGTAACTTTGTGTTACTGATCGTTCCAAGGCGATACTTCTGTGGTGGTTCTTTTTGTTTTATGTCTTCGTGCTTGGAGTTTTTTTTGTGCTGTTGGCGCCTTATGTGTGTTTTCATAGTTTTAGTTAAGTTAAGGTAACTGAGTGGCCACCTATTGGGGAAATAGCTGCTCATTCGGCTTACGATATGTTTCATGGTATAAGTACCTGATCGTTAGTTTGGTTTTTTCCCACCTCGGTTTTTGGAGTGGGAATCTTTTTCTGATTGCGCCTTTTCCTGATCTTTGCCTACTTGTACCTTTTTATAGTTTTAAAGAGGAGCATTATAAACAAATGATTTTTTTTCTTTTTTATTTCTTTTTCTTTTTCTTTTTTTTTTTTTTTTTTTTTTTTTTTTTTTTTTTTTTTTTTTTTTTTTTTTTTGATTTCAATTCAACTGTCTTAAATGGGTGGGATAAATAAACACCATAAATGAAAAATAGCCATATTTCTTTTACTTAGGTGGTCATTACTTGTAAAAATAAATAAAATATAGAAGTTTGATCCTTTGGAAGCAATGAAAACGTTCAAAGGGAGGAAGTATGGGCCATATTGCGAAATTTCGGGTACAGAACCATCATCAATGACCCTTTCTAAAACCAGCGACAATATAAGACTTGTAAAGAACTTATATTAATCCTGCTTCCGATTTAACTTTAAGAATAACAAAGACTAATCAGATCCTTTGAAAGCAGTAAACCATTTAAAGGGTTAAGTACAATGTTGTGTCATGAACCCTCATCAATTCATCATTGACCCTGAAAATCTGGCAACGAAAGCCAGGATTTCAATTTTTTATATCATCAAAGACCCATATTCCCAAAGGGGCCAGGTTATATAAATAGTGTTAAGGTGATGTAACTTAACATATCTGTTTGAAATAATTCAAATATAATTCAAATATTCTTATCGATCCTAAATGATCTAAAGAAAAATATAATCTGCCTTAAGATGAAATACAGGGTGACTGTTAGGGGCGCCACATGGCACGACACCAGTTGCAGTAATACCAAAGAAAATGCAATTATTTGATCTTTTGGAAGCAGTAAAACATTTAAAGGGTGAGGTAGGGCATGGGCCAAATTGTACAATTTGGGGTAACAAACCTTCATCTGACCCTTTACAAGCATTCTTCAAGCAAAATATCAAATTGAATACTGAGTGAAGTTTACATTAAATAAGACAAATCACTACGTTTTTTCTGATACAAATTTAAGATATTTAGTGTATTTAAGTTCAAAGTTTATTTTTGATGAAAGGGTTTGTTTACCCTACCAACATTTAAGGCACTTTTATCTGAATTAGGCTAAGTACTGTCTAATCAAAGTTTAAAATTTGTTTTCTAAGCATAATAAAGCATTATATCATTAATGAGTGATAGTGAAGGTAACAGTTGTGCAACTTCCTCACATTTTCATCAACATTTGACAAATGTTGTATAGTGTTTAGGCCCCTACGAATGTTTTTGATGATTACTTTTAGCTCTGATAAAATGACATAAAACCTTTTGTTTGTATCTCTTCTCTTCTTATATATTTTTTGACTCCAAAAAACAAGTAAAATCATGTTGTGGTTGCTAATTTGATGTACACAGCCATTTTCAAGACAACCGGCCGCCATCTTGGTGGCCGTCTTGGATTTCTCTTACCAAAATTGTGTTAAATTACATAGAGCATGTATTTGTATCACTTTTTACCCATTATAAACATTTTATGTCAAAATAACTAATTAGAAGCAGGTTGTGAAAACTTAATTAAGTTAAATGATTATTTGTGTCGAAAGGGTCTGTTTACCCCACCCACTTTTGAGGCACTTTTATCAGACATCAGGGTCAGAATACAGCCATTTAAAGAAATTAGTCATTTAGGCAAATGACTAATTAATGCTGAAATGGTGTTTTCTAAGCATTTTATCAAAAATGAGTGACAGTGAAGGGAACAGTTGTACCCCATCCTCATATTTTCATCCAAATTTGACCAATTTTGTATGGTTTTCAGGGCCCTGAAAAATATTTTTGATGTTTAGCCATTATAAAATGACATGAAACATTCTATTTGTATCTATTCTCTTCTAATATAATCATTTTGCGTCCAAAAACCATGTTCTGGTAGCTAATTTTATATATGCAGCCATTTTCCAGAAAATTGTCCGCATCTTGGATTTCTCGGACCGCACCATGATTTCAGCCGATCACTCTCGATTTTCTCGCACCTCAGATGTGTCTCTAACGATTTTTGGAAAAATTTTCTCTGGACCTCTCGTGCACACGAATGACCCCTCAGGGACTGTATTAACAATATTTTTTTTTCTCGTGAATCTTTATAGGCTTGTTCACATCTCCCTTATTAATACAGCTATACCGAATGTCACTTGAGAAAATGTATCTTCATTTGTTTGTCATGATTTCCATTTATACTATAGCTTGACCGATGCATTAGATCCTTTCTCGTGAATCTTTATATGCTTAAGATTTCTGATTGCTAAACTGTCTTGTTCTGATGAATTGTTATAGTCGGCCATGCTTGATTCCTACGATAACTCATGATGCATTTTTGTTAATGCTCGACATCCAGGCTAGAATTATTCCTAAGGTTACAACAAACAACATAGGGCCGGACGCCTAGCGTTAATTTCCGTTTTAAACTTTATTTATTTTACTTCAATTACACAGAAAGCTCATTGAACTTATATACGCGTTCTTGAAGGCGCGGATGTTGGCGTTATGTGGTCCAACGTGGTGGAGGAAACCGGAGAACCCGGGGAAAACCACCGAACCTGGACGGGCGACCACTACCCTGCCACATGCATTGACCCGGATTCGAACCCGGATCGCCGTGGTGACAAGCGAGTGCGTTATCCACTACGCTATCCAGGCCCCCTAATTTCCGTTTTAAGGTCTCAGTGAGGTCAAAGGTCAACTTAGTGCATTTTGTAAGCAAAAAAAAAATAATTTCATAATATGTGTACTTTTTGTCACAAAAATGTTACAAAATAGATAAAAAAAACCTGACAGTTTATACAGAATGGCCCAGAGGCTTGCCACAAGGATTAAATTGACACATGGGTTTATACACAGAAAGGTCAGAGGTCAAACTGGTGCAAATATGCTGAAAATGCTTACACATATAACCACTTCCTTTCTTTAACTCAATTTGTTAATTTAATTATGAATGTAACAATTGTAAATAGACATTGTGTTATGCAGAGGGCTGAGGGTTGCCATTAACGTTTGTTTAAAGTAGTAAACATACCGTATTTGTGCTCATAAAGCATCCCAGGTTTGAACTAAAAAATCGCTTTGTGTCAACACAAAATAAAATGTACAACGGAACTTGATATAACCTGAACCATTAATGTTGCTTTATCGTTTTCGATGCACTTGTGGTATAATTTGAGAAATATAAGTCCCGCTTGTGCCTTAAACCTTGTCATTATGCCCATATTGTCAAACAATGAACACAGTTGCATGGTGTAAAATAACACAGATTCACTCCCACCCCTAATGTGATAAACAGAATTGACTGTTCTTACAAAAATGCTCATATTAAAAATTAGTGTGTGCTAATATACTATGATTGGTCTGGTCTGACAGTAATGCATGAACATTGCATTTTTACATAAATACCTAATATTCAAACCATTGAACTTGCTTATTCATGAATTAACAATACAAAAAACATAAAAATTGGAGAAGAATCATAGAATGATTGGGGGATATACTTACAAAAATCACTTGTACCAGGGCCGAAAATAAACCTAGGATGCTTAGGGAAACGAACTATCACTAGTCTGATACAAGAACAATCTTATCTTCAATCTTATGAACCTTAATGAAAACTTTAGAAATAGGAAATAAAAAATGAAAAAAAAATTAAACGGGTAATCCTACAAAATGATCTCGGCAACCATACCTTAAAGTGCTGAAAAAATTTTTCAACTGACTGCTGGGACATTGTTCTATAATTATTGTAATCTAAATATCTAAAAATAGTCTAAATAATCTAGGTATATAATTTTTTCATTATTTTGTGGTATGAATATTCAAAATATATTTTAGAGAACGTACACTGAATAATAACGCGCTACACTATTAAAACCGCACATGTTTTGACTGCCACTAGCCCTAGAAAGCTCACAGTGCCATCAAATGATTGCTAAGACATTGTTTTATTGCCATATCATCAGATATTTAAAACATATTTATTGGCAACCACGATTGGCAATTTTGTTGAAGCACAATCGTTAATTTTCTTTTATTTTCATAATTTTTCGAGTTTTTACGTAGTACTCACAACAATCAATAACATATGGTTTATCTATAAGACTACACAAGACTATATGGCAATAGTGCGTTGTACAAGCATTCTATTGGTACCATTTTTAGGGCTTAATTAAGGGTATTGGCAGACCAGATATATATTATTTTGTTGGTATACCTTCTTCATTTTCTGTGTTTTTTTCTGATTTATAAAGTTCCCATTCTTCATTAATATTCATGAGAAGATCAGATTATTCTATTACCAGACTTCAGTGTGATTGCTATAGCATTCATTTGATACCTCTTTCAGTATCATAGATTTATTGACAGCTCTGGTACAAGTGATTTTCTATGCATACTACCTATCCTTTTCACCATTTTTCTCATTTTTTTACTTCTTTTATTAATATTCATGAATATGCAAGTTTTATATTACGTATGTATTTATGTCAAATTGCCATGTTCATGCATTACTATTAGATCAATCAAAGTATCTTAGAGCATATTACTGGTGGAATATGGGTGTATTTGTAAATTCATCCTATACTTTAGACTCACATTAAAGAGGGTGGGCGTGTAAAATATGTAAGTTTATATCATGAAATGTGTTCATTGTCTAGGACAATATTCCTTGGCATTTAGGTGGTCCCTCTGACCAAACTGTCAGCAATAAGACCTTGTCCTAAAGTGCAAAAATGATCTTATTAAACCTACCCCAAACCCTTAAATGGCATAAGTTTTCTCATTGTTTCCCCCGATGTTCAACATTTTAATCAATATTCATGAATATGCAAATGTGATGATTATCACATATTCCCATGACATCAATACATTTGTCGTATTGTATTACTGGTGCAATAATAAAGTGTCATTATCATAGTTTATACATAGATTTGGTTTATTTATGGGTTTTTAACAATTTAAAGCCATTTGTAAATTTTTCATTAAAATTCATGAATATACAAATTAGACAATTTGTATTTCTTACCATATGATCAAAAGTCTATGCCTCAGTTTTAACTTGAGACCAGATTCAGTGGTCTTGGGCTAGTAATAGACGAGATATGATCAATTTTGTAGGCACACCCCCACTGATCCAGTCGGAATGACGTCATCGGTCATTCGTACGAGGTGTTTATGGCTATGGCCTTACTAGATTCAAAGCAGAAGATATGAAAACAAAATCATCTTTTTCTTGAAAGCTTAGAAAATATCTTTAGATCGTCATCATTTCATCAACAGAGGGTATGAACCCCGTAGTATTTCTGGCAAATTATGGTCTAATTAAGCATCTAAAATTGATTAAAGTATAGCGATAATAACCGAGTTATACCCTCGACAGAATGAGCAAAGAGGCGGGAAAGGAGCAGTTCCGGTAACCATTATTGACTTTATCTCACGAAAGAGTAACTTGCCGACCGGATCAATGCTTATTAGTCACGTTTATGGAAATCATGCATTTCTCAAAGTGCAAATGTGTTTATCATTTGGGAAACAATGCTTTGCATTTCGGGGGTCCCAATAAGCGATTTGAAATCCATGATAAATTGCCCTGGGGATTTCATAATATGTCAAATTAGTCCCCAGGGTATGTCAATTTGGAATGAATTGGAACGTTTGATTTATGCCAACAATACAAACTGTTTCAAGTGTAGTATTTGTAGCGTACTATTTACGGCAGTGCGGCTATGTGTTGTTATTACTATGAAAGAGCATGGGTACTTCAAAATATACCATACTAGCATTAAATTTGTAAAGAAAAGTGGATCTGAAATTCATGACCACAAAAATTTACTACATTCACTGTGCCATCTGCTGATTTTTCGCAAAAGCTGGTCTTGCATATATCCCATACTAGACGTTTCTTGCCTAACCTGAGATGTACTCTGAGATGTAAATACACCATCGTTGACAAAAAGTCAGGGATTATCCCAAGATATTTTATTGCATCGACGCACTTTTGGAACACTTTCGTTTATCCAACTTTTCGTTTGTAAATTAAATGTTTTTCCTTGCATTCGTCCGTTTGTTTGTTCGATCGTTTGTTTGTGTGTTTTCTTGCTTAACGATCACGGCGAACAGCCAAGATCATGTCGGAACTGTCAGTAATCCTTACCATAAAACCCCTGTCACACCAGGGCGGCGCTCTCACGGCGTTATCGAAAAATAAAGAACGCCGAGGTGGGCGCGGTACGAACGCCACCAATTGCCGTAGCAACGCGGTGGCATAGCCAGCGAACGCCGTGGGAAATCCTAGAACGCCAAGGGTCGGCGTTTTGTTTGGACATGCTCAAATCACACGCCGTCGCTTGGAGTTATAAAAAGTGCACCGTAGGAACGCAGTGAGAACTTCATCAACGCACCATGAGCTCCGCGGGCGCGCAGTGGGATCGTAGTGCAAACGCAGTGGTAGCCTATAGCGATTGCACGGAGATGACACGGCCTCCATCACGATCTCACTTCGTCTACACCGCGCCCATTCGGCGCTTTCACGGCGTGTCATTTTAATATCCTACTGCCTTCCAGTGGCGTTTGCAAAGATTTGTCATGCGCTGTCACAGCGTTTATTGCGCTCGCGTTGTGCTTTAACCATGTCCAATGGCGTTTTTTTCTGATAAAAATAGATGGAAAAAATATACGTACATTTTAAACATGACAAAGCAAACAAAACAATATTTAAATCAAATGCACAATGTCTATCGAACAACAAGCTGGTTTATTACTTGTACATATGCAGGCGCAACAAATACAAATTGCTGCTTATGCTGTCCGCATTGTTCTGTAAAGACACAGATGGAGCAGGGCGAAAAGAATGATTTGGGTCTGTGTCATGGTTTGAGACAGCCAGAAGTTTTCAGCATAGTCAGTTTCACAGAGGGCTGCCAAAGCTGAGATTAGATGATATTATTGAAAGCAAAACGTACAAATGACGGAGACTTCGTTTCCGTTTTGCTTACAAACCGTCAGCGTAGTGACAGAACGCCGTGGAAGTGCGGTGCGAGAGCCGCGGAAATGCAATGTTTACATCAAGAGCGCCACGCAATCACAGTGAAAAACCTTAACTCGTGCAAGCGCTTTAAATCACCGGCCAGAACTCCGTAGATACACTGTAGAACGCAGTGTGAACTCCTTAGCAACGCGATTAGGACGCGGTGAGGACGCCGTGGCTTGCCTGTTCACATATATAAAAGTACAAGTAGGCAAAGATCAGGAAAAGGCGCAATCAGAAAAAGACTCCCAATCCAAAAACCAAGGTGGAAAAAAACCAAACTAACAATCAGGTACTTATACCATGAAAACATTTCGTAAGCCGAATGAGCAGCTATTTTCCGAATAGGTGGCCACTCAGTTACCTTAACTTAACTAAAAATATGCAAACATACATAAGGCGCCAACAGCACAAAAATATTTTAAACACCAAGACATAAAACAAAAGGAACCACCACAGAAGTATCGACTTGGAACGATCAGTAACACAAAGTTACTGGCGGGTTTAAATCGATTTTACACGGCCGTAACCTCACCCTCAGCTTCTGCAGTGGTTCATAACATTTAGTTAGTTCTTCGGTCCTCGTGGTGAATCTCTAACTAGTAAATGAATCACCAAGAACAAACAAATAAATCATGATAAACATCCTGATGAATCAAAAACAAGGACTCACAGATTCAGTAAGCTGCCCGACGATGGAGATCCCTGGGCGCCAAATAACTTACTAACTACGGAGCTAAAGAAAAAACATCAGTTGGACCCCGGTGGGCCAAGCAACAGACAAGAAGCTCCGGCCCCAACCAAATAAAATGAATAGCTTTAAGTCGGGGCCATCATAGAGTCTGACGCCCGACCCACCGGCGTGCAATTAAAGAAGGCAGCATAGTTATCAACCGTGATTTGGTTAAAAACTAAGCATGCAGACTGTCGCATAACATTCAAGTTATTACCTATACGTCTGTAACGTGTTATGATTTTTCTAAACTGAAAAGAAAAATCATTACTTCCTATAAGTTTCTTAAATTTGTAAACCAAGTCACCATAAAATTCTGGTTCCGAAAGACCCTCACTTAAAAGCGTCTTTAACCCAACAGTATATTTGGAAATCAATTCATAGTGTCTACGATAAAATTTAGAAAAGGTTTTTCGAAGTTTATGATACCGATAGCCCTGTTGGAGAAGTTTGGCCGTTTAAGATTTATTTCGAGCGTTGAAGTCTGTAACATGATTGCAGACTCTAGCAAACCTAATAAGTTGCGAAATGTATACACCATAAAAAGCACGACGAGGAACGTCACCATCCAAAAACGGAAAATTTACTTTATCAAAATCAAAGTCATCGCGCTTATCATAAATTTTAGAAGAAACAAATCCATTTGCAACAGAAAGATGTAGATCTAAAAAGGGGGCTTCGGTATCTGAGATATTGGCTTTGTTCAACTGTAGTTCAGATGGATAAATTTGATTGACCATACCTTCAAAATAAGGGTTGTCAATGTTCAAAAGGTCATCGAGGTACCTAGATGTGGAATTTAAAGCCTCGATAACATCAGCTTGATTATCATGGTTAAGAGAATCCATGAAATCTCTTTCGTAGCAGTATAAAAATAAATCAGCTACGAGAGGTGCGCAATTTGTACCCATCGGAATTCCAACAATTTGTCTGTATAACTTGGTCCCAAATCTAATATAAATATTATCCAGGAGATAGGATAAGGCGTCGCACACATTCTGACATGACCAAAGTGTATACCGACTTTGGTCAGAGGATGTGAAAAAAGCCTTTCTGTCATTACATGCCAAATAAAGTGAACCATAGTTTTAATGCCATTTTGAAGGTCCACTCTATCAAATCCAAAACTTTTTCTTTAATTAGATTATGTGGTAAAGTTGTATACAGAGTGGAAAAATCATATATGGACAAGCTCGTCGCACGGAACCCTATACACTTCAATTTAGTGAGCACCTCACCAGAATTTTTATAGACCAAAACCAATTTTTATTTGAAGTTTCATACACTGTCTCACAGTATCTTATAACATGAGATTTGATAACAGTAAGACAGGAAGTTAATAATTTAGAATGTTAGTAGTACAAGAGCTAGAATTTGCAATAAATCTTGCTTTGTATGGTCTTTTGTGAAGCTTAGGTAACCAATACATCGTAGGAAGTTTGTCTTGGCCTTCATTGACACAAACAGAAAACTTAACAGGTAAATCGTTTAAGTGGGCATTTACTACAGACACCTCATCAGTATCTGTCTCCAGATAAGCCCTGGTACCATCCAGCTCCTGTTTTAAGGTGTTAACGTAGTGAAGCATACAAACAACAACAACATTGTTTGCGGCTTTGTCTGCCGGAACCAAGACACACTTTCTGTGAAATTCTTGGATGCCCTGCTTCAAATGCCTAAATGACGATTTAGGTTTAGGAGGTAAAAGATTAGTATTTTGTGAATAAAATTGTATACGTTTATGATCCACGATAGTGAAGATACTTCTTTTTCATTCTTTAAGAGCATTATCCTCAACACCCTCTCGTTTACACCATCGATTTCCGAAATCATTCAATGCAGATGCAATCTCCTCTCTACATTTATCGAAATTGATGTGGGAGGGGAATCTATATTTCGGACATTTAGAAACAATTTTGCGAATTCTAGAATCCGAAATTATTTTTAAATTTCCAGTAACTATATGTCCGGCTGGTTGATAAACAAATTTTGAATCTTTACAATCTCAAGACTTAGGAGTATAAGCATGGATATCAAGATCAGAAAGAAGTTTGTTGAAATTAAAAATAGTATTTCTGATTGGTTTATTATATTTGTAACAAATAATAGGAGGTTCTGAATTTTGGAAGGACGTAGGTATAGACTGTATCACTGATTTATCCTGGAATATGCTTGGTAAATCAATAAAATCAATTCCTTTATTAATGAAAGGAATTTTAATAAAACTTCTAATGTGATAAGATTCGGAAAAAAAGTACAAGTAGGCAAAGATCAGGAAAAGGCGCAATCAGAAAAAGACTCCCACTCCAAAAACCAAGGTGGGAAAAAAACCAAATTAACAATCAGGTACTTATACCATGAAAACATTTCGTAAGCCGAATGAGCAGCTATTTTCACAATAGGTGGCCACTCAGTTACCTTAACTTAACTAAAAATATGCAAACATACAAAAGGCGCCAACAGCACAAAATATTTTAAACACCAATACATAAAACAAAAAGAACCACCACAGAAGTATCGACTTGGAACGATCAGTAACACAAAGTTACTGGCGGGTTTAAATCGATTTTACACGGCCGTAACCTCACCCTCAGCTTCTGCAGTGGTTCATAACATTTAGTTAGTTCTTCGGTCCTCGTGGTGAATCTCTAACTAGTAAATGAATCATCAAGAACAAACAAATAAATCATGATACACATCCTGAAGAATCAAAAACCAGGACTCACAGATTCAGTAAGCTGCCCGACGATGGGGATCCCTGGGCGCCAAATAACTTACTAACTCCGGAGCTAAAGAAAAACATCAGTTGGACCCCGGTGGGCCAAGCAACAGACAAGAAGCTCCGGCCCCAACCAACTAAAATGAATAGCTTTAAGTCGGGGCCATCATAGAGTCTGACGCCCGACCCACCGGCGATAAATGGACGAAGAGCATGCTGAGTATAACATCTTGTTAACAGTGCAGCGTCATACATTTGATGATTTCTATCGTAAAATCTATTAGCCTCTGTGTCCAAGGAACGTAATACAGCAAAAGGTAGATAACTAAGATTGAAATCGAATTATTTCTTGTCAATCATAAATTAAAGTCCTGTGTATTTAAATCCTATGGTAAAGAAATGTGCACGGAGCACCGATTGGTTCCGGGAGGCTTGTCCGAGAACAGTGCGGCTATCTTACATGGGTAGCTGTTAACCGTATTCGTCATAATAGTACTAATGCAACTTGACAAAACAAAGTTTTCTTGAATCGCGGCCAATTAATACGATCTACAAAACTATGTACGATAGACAAGAAATATCATGAGATAAGGTGCTTTTTCCGTCAGCGAACAGATCAGCATTGTTGTGATCGCGTAGCCGATTAGCGCACATACTTTTATAAGAAATGACTTCCTGGACCAGCTATGAACCTGTGACTGTGCAGCTCCTGGTTAGCGTCGGCTTGATCAACAACTAAAACGGATGTGCATGTATAGATGATTTGAATTTTATTTTGAGACATCCCCATTAAAAAGACGTTTTTATTTCAGTGTATGGTGGACAAATCTATCTCGGGTTAGGCAAGAAATGTCTAATAGTAATTATATTGCTCAAATTCTTCTGTTCATTATTTCCTTTACTTTGAGTGAGGTTTTAGCATATAAATAAAATATAAATGTTTTGATCCTTTGGAAGCAGTAAAAACATAAAGAGGGAGATAGGATGGACTATATTGCGCAATTTCGGGTAATGAACCCTCATCAGTAGCCCTTTTAAAACCGGCAACGAAAGCCAGACTATTGAACTATAATTTCGACAATTTACACGAGAAGTCTTAATCAAAGACACATTCCTAAACGGGGTCAAATAAAGCCTAGTAAGGCTGATGAAAATATGTGACAAATAAGAAAATAAAACAGAGCTTTGAGAACGGAAATGCACCTAGTTGATCTTTGACCTAACCGTGAACTTAATTCGAAATTTCAGATGCGGCATCCGCTCTGGGAGACTATATCATACCCCAAAGAACATTTCTAGCATGGATGCCGAGCATTAACAAAAAATGCCATCACAACTTTTTTCTATTATATGCTTGGTAAGGTTTTCCCTATAACTACAGCTATAGTGAAACAAGAAAATTATAGCATGTTCTTAGTAACATGCTATTCGGAGGGGTTCATAGAAATTTGGATGTTTAAAATGATATGAAATTGTGATTGAAGTCTACACCGACAAGAAGAATGATTCCTTTAGTAACATATAGTTCATTTTGATACTAATTAAAACAGATACTGTGTTAAACCGTGAATGGTTTCATCACCAAGTCTGAAAAATTGTTGACTTGACCTTTAAATAACTTGGCGTCATGTGATGTAACCTTAATCCGTAGTATAAGAAATCTGGTTGCATGACAGATACATGTATGCTAACTCTTTGAGTACGGTTTTCCTGCGTTCTAACTAAATCACAATATTTTTGTGCACATAAAATTCTTTATGTGCTACTTTGTGGTGACCCATGATTAGCATTGTATATTTTATAGCTTTGATAATATCATAATATATGTCCGTTCCGGACAATATCGGTTCGTTTCGGACAGTTTCGGTCCAATCCGGTAAATCGTGATACCGCATGTCAACCATCTATGACAGCGGACGTGAACGAAAACACAGTATTGGAAAGAACATAATTCCACAAGAGAAAGTGACAAAAAATGGCCGGCAAAACAAACTCTAGCCTACATGTAGTCTAGCTTCGAAGCGCATGAGGCCCAAGAAAGGGAATTCAATATCGTGCATTGAAAAAGTAATGAAAAATGCACCTTCATTAACCCATATGGAGCCTTATTACGTCAAATGATTGACAAAATACTGAAAACATATGGAGAGGTCAATACTACGGTTAAACACTTCCCTCCTGAAAAAGAACATTTGAAGGGTTTCTCTGATGATCCTGATGGGCCTGTGAACGAGTGCTTGACAAGGAGTGCCTTCAAAGGAGGAGATTGCCACAACAGCGACATCGGAGGTTTCCGGCGGATGACGGAGATTCCCGAGGGACAACCACGTGCGAACCCTGAAAAACGGTCATTCGATTCCTAGCTCTACAACTGAACAGACGTCCTCGAGACTCTACAGACAACTGGAGCCTGGGAGATATACTTTATGGTAAGTTGCGGCTTATCAAATGACGACGAGGATGAAGAATTGGTGCGGGTGTATTAAATTTCTATAGTCTTTACGGCCGCTCTACTTTCATTTTCGAAGTACTTGCCCATTTCCGGTCGAGGTGCCACGTGTAAAATGTCCGATTAAAATTCTGAATTTTATTGCTTCCGCCGTCTTTTGGAGTACTGTTCGCAAGTAGTTTTTAATAACATTTACATTTAGACATTTTTCAAAGCTATTTTCTCATTTTTTTCGTACGTTCGGCGGAAGTTTAAAAAAGTGGAAAACCCCATTGAAAAGTAGAATATTCCATTTCCGTTAAAAACAAACAACAAAACCACGTGTCGAACTGTCAAAAATTTGTGTACATTACACAGGTTAGTTTTGTACTCTGTAACTTTCCAACCCCAAAATTTAGTTTATCTCGATAACTTTATTTACAACAGGGAGAGGAAACACGTGTTTGGCACACCATATAGCTTCATTTGCAGTGATTTCTATTTTAATTTTCAGGTTAATCACTGTGTATTAGCTCAAATAAAAAGTGAAAAAAATATTTATTTGAGTAGTTTCAATGCACCCCTTGTCCCAGACCTTGTAGTTTATTGTTTGATACATGTGCCCTAGTGTGATTTATTGTGACATCTTATTTTGTCATATTTTCGCGTCGCTTTGACCTGTAGCGCCGCGACTCCCCTTGGCCTTGATATAGTTGTATGTTGAATTGTATTTTGACATGATTCCCCCACTTTTATGTGTCATGACCCAATAGTTTTGCGTCGCTTTGCCGTACGTAGTACTACAGCATTTTAGCGCCGCGTTTGATAGTTGAAATTTGTATATTGCATGGTATGTTTCATTGCATGTTTGTATGTTGATGTTTTGCACTGCATGATATTTGTATGTTGAATTCTTGCATTGCATGACTATTTTTGTTCACTGTTTTTCATCAAAGTCACATCCAGCATGAATGTTTTTGAAGCCACACAGTCTTTCCAGTCAATGATAGATGGCATTTCTACTACTACAGATCAGTATGTTTCTAAAGACCTTTTTCAAACATGTATGGCATCATTTGCAAACAGCTTCATTCAATTATCCCAAAATGTCAATCAGTTATCTTGGAGCTTTAGATCTGGAATACAGACCCTTTCAGACAAAATGAGCCATCTTGATGAAGCTACCCAATCCTTGCAAACCAACAATGTAACATTGGCTGACAGGTTAGACTCAAACAACTCAAAAGTCTTTAACAATCTCAAACACCTGTCAGACAGGGTTGAACAAACAGATATAAATAATAAACAAAACTTCAAATCACTTTCAGGTAGATTTAACAAGTTGGAAGAGAGCAGTTTTAGTATCCAAGGCAACATTAAAAATATTTCACACAAATTAAACATTGCTGAATCCAAATTCTCAGTTTCAGATAAAATTACTGAAGAATTGTCTGATAAGGTTTCAGAAGTTTGTGAAAGTGTGGATGGATTGAAGGAATGTTCTTCCACATTAATGTCAGACTACCAACACCAACAAGCTTGTATTGAAAGTTTGATAAATGATGTTGCAGTGTTGCAGCAGAAATCCACCCAGCTGATCTTACATTCAACTCCTCAGCCTCCCCCAGGTTTTCCACACAGAACCATTTCAAATACACCATTTGTCCCACCAAAAACACCTCATGGGTTTGAAACTGTTTTCACACCACTTCACAGTGCAATGGACCTATCATCACATCTTGACACTATGAAAACCGGTGAAATTTCACCGGTCACTAGTGTTAAGGATACTGACTTGGGCCCAGTAACACAGGTGTCTCAAACTGACAAGGATGGAAATGCAGATTTACGGCACATTTCTGCAGGTCTTTCCAGGTCAATCACAGTGAGTCCGTCTGACCCATTTAAAACAGATCCTGTATCTTGTGAAATTTCTCAGGACTGCACTTCCTCAGAGCAATCTAGCAATACAGCTCAGTCAGCCCAAGTAGTATCAGTTCCTACAGTATGTCAGTCCTTTGAAAGTCATTGTGACAGTGGAATTGTATCCCTATTGGACCAGACCTCTTGGCTGTCTTCCACTGTCCAAACCCTTGTCAGCTTATCCGATAAGACCAGTTGTGATACAAATCATACTCTTACTCCAAAGCCACCTGTATCAATGTATTTTCAAATTAAACCAGAGGAAGAGTGTAGTAGAGAAATTAATACTTCTTCATCTCAGTCTGCAATCATCAACTCTACTGAGAGCAGTGGCAAATATGTCACACACAAACTTACCCATGACCTGAAATCACATAGTCCATCAAATACCACACCATCTGTGACATTAGAGCCCACAGTTGAAATATGTAGGGAGCCAAGCAAAGCCATGACAAACAATGCTCCTCACAAATGTTTCAATCAAACTGCTGTTTCTCCCATGAAATTGTTTGATGAGGTGATGCAGTCAGAAGGCCACAAAGAGTATGGCAAACTGCATCCAGTCAGAAGACCTTGGCAGTTGTTATATAACACACTTAGGTGGCTCAAACCATTCAAGTAGGAAATTTACAGAGCCACAATTCATTCATTCATTTAATCTCATTACATAAAAATACATAAATAAAAATGAAAAAAAAAATAAAAAATAAATAAAAAAAAAAAAATAAATGAAAATAATCAGCATCTAATCACCAATCAAATACATTTCACCTTTGACATATCAGAACATTTTTCTCATGTCATTAACTCTTTTCATGCCATATACTACCTAAATGGTTCTAATGACAAGTACCATGTTATAATTAAGTGTTAATTTTCAGTTGAAATTTAAGCATGTAATATTTGGACATCAAGTAAGTTATTTACTAATTTTGAACTAGAATTAATGTCAGTCTTTCAGTTTGTTTTACTTTCCTTTGGACACATTAAATTACCTTTTTTGTGACTTTGGATAGAAAGTCACAGATTTCCAAATGTGTAAACTTGTGAATTAAAACATTGTTTACATAAATACACAGCAATCCAGCTCTTTTATTATTAGATACACATACATTTTCAGCTGCATGCTCACAACTAGTTGTGAAACCATAGGGCCAACTACATGTATAAATAATCAATAGAAATATGGCATTCTGAAATGTTCACTCTTTTATTATTTTCTGTAAATGCCTAAAACTTCAAATGTATAAAGACATGAACTCCTTGGGTTTGTACTGGACATTATAAATCATTTCCCATACTCATGAATTATACATCATTTCTACATGTTCATCAAATCACCAGACATTATTTCTTAAAACTGGTTTCATTGTGGAAAAGAAAAAAAAAAGAAAAAAAAATGCACTCCATTTTTCTGTAGTGTCCATAGCCTGGGCATTTTGTGCGTTAATGTGGACTACATTAGATATATACATTTTTCGACATTATTTCAACAATTTTACTATGGCACATTGGTACTATTTTACCATATTGAGCCATTATATGTACATGGCATGGTACATGCCAAAATTGGTTCACTTTTGATTTTATAGAAAACTGAACCTTCTGTTTGGAGGTGGGTAAAATTAAAAACTTCAATTCAAGTGTTAGATTTATTTAAGCTTATTCTGACCTATAGAAAGGTAATAATTTGAAGAATCTTTGAATTCATATAATTGCCACATTTCACTTAACATGATCTTCATTTAAACAAAATAAAGAAAAGTTAGAATTAAATTCTAGCAAAAGAAATCATTTTGTACCAAGATCATCACATGTGGAGAATCTGAATTTGGTATATTAAGTCAAACATTAACTTTGTTGCCATAACAACATAGATCATAATTTTTGTCTTCGTGTTCAGCTGTGCTATGGGTCTACACCAGGTCCACCAAATCATTCATTATCTAAAATATGAAGTGAGTGTTGTTAATGCCCACAGCTAGCTCTTTGAAACTGCATGGGTGTTGACAACCCTGGCATCATGAAAATTCAAACATCCAATCATCCATTTATTTGATGTGAGTGTTGTTGGTACCCACAGCTAGCTCTTTGAAACTGCATGGGTATTGACAGTCCTGGCATTATAATTCACATATCCAGTCATTCATCATTTATTTGATGTGAGTGTTGTTAGTGCTCAGTGCTAGCTCCTTGTACCTGCACGAGTGTTGGCAGTTCTGACATCATAAAAAACATAAAAAAAAAAAGAAAAAAAGAAAAAAAAAAAAGTTTCATTTATCATTCATTTGATGTGAGTTTTGTTGGTGCTCATTGCTAGCTCTTTGTAACTGCATGAGTACTGGCAGCCCTGGCATCATGGGATTTCATATATCATTATTGTATGTCTTGTTGGTAGGAGTACCTCTGGAACTCTTTGACTAGTCCCTTGGATTGTCAGATCTCCAGTCTGGTGCTGCTATCAATAATTCATGAGTATGGTCTCTGGAATATAAGTGAATAAAACTGCATGTTGGTTTATATTTATTTCGATAAATCAACATGTAGTATAGAACAGTGTACCCTGGGTCCTGTCAGGCAGTGATTCTGCATGGTATCTGTGGACCCAGTGTACATTGTAGATGTTTCATTTGCATGCCAGAGTTTGTAAATAGGTGTAGATAGAAATATTTGTGTGCATACATTTAAGGTTCAATTTTGAACCTTTCCACTGCATACTTGACCTGTCTAAATATCCCAGAATTTAGTACATTTTGAACTTTAAATAACATATTTGCATGAAAAATAATCACAGTGCTCATTGTCAGATCTGGAGACCTATAAACTTGCAGAAAATGATTTGAAATCCTATGACTCTCCTTTTTCTCTTCTAATTTAATAAAAACCTTATTCAAAACCTGTTTTCTAAATTGCTGTATGTTATACTTAGTTTCAGGAGAGGTTACAGAACTAGTAAGTATAATGCAAAATAAATTTATTTTAATTAGTTCTCTCAGTATCCAGATATTACCAATATGTGTATGCTAAAATTAAAGCATGTACATGTAGTTCTACATAGATTCTAAAAATTGTAAAAAGGGGGAAGAATGGTTAATAATGAAAAACAAATTCTATGAATGTGCCCATACATTAACATGAAAACAAGGCTAAAATTAATAAAAAAGAATTATTATGTTTTATTCATTTGGGGATTTTAGCATTGAACAAACATACAGTTGCAAAACACTCTAACATAAAGTAGGACATTATGTATGTTCTGTTTACTTTCTGTATGTTATAATTATATCCTGTCAGGCTGGTACATTTAAGGTGCCAGAGTGATATTTTATCATGCTAGTGCATAACAAAGGTATGCCCATGTGTGATATTTGTTTTGCATCATGACACACTGCTGATCTGGTATGGTTATTTATGACTTTTTGTATTGTGTTGATATTTTGATGAGTTTTATAATTGCCAATCAGACCGGAATAGCAGGATGCTGTGATGTGCATATTCGTATAAATCATTTACCTTTTTAGTTATGTTTGCATTCTAAAGGAATCAAAATACATGTACATAAAATTGTAGACAAGTAAAATGCTATTGAGATTTCAGAAAGTTAAAAAGTAAAAAAAAAAAAAAAAACAAGATGCGGAAATTACTTGTCTCTAATTCAGTTTGTAAAGCATACACATTGCAGTGATGTTTGGAAACTGTTTTCTCTTTGGTTCTCTTTAGTTCATTTTAAGTTGATTTTATTAAAGTTTTTTTCATATTTTCCCTTTAGTTGAAGATTTTAGTTGATCATCAAGCTGGTCGAGTATCCAGAGCTCACACTGATAAACACCTAATCAGCAATTAACTAGTTGACAGCAAGTTTGCAGTGGTTATATGACATACTATTAGATGTTACATGTAACTTGTCTTGGACTACTGAAGTAAGTAGTTTTGTTATATTTTTAATTGTTCTTGCTGCCTGAGTTTGTGCAGATCACCCATGCTTAGAACATGTGTATATTGTTCAAACATTTGCATAGAAGTGAGTATAGTTCAAGATGAGGAGTTTAATTGTAGTATAAACAGCATGTGCTTAATTTTATAATTAAGGTCAAAACATTTAACTGAAAGTTTGATTTAAACACAAAATCTTCAGAAATTACACATTGCACCATAAACGAATTCTAAAATGTCCAAATGTACTCATCTTGGGCTGTACAATGAAGTCTAAAATGTTCTATTATCAGTAGGTATCACCTTTGACTTCTGAAACTTATTGGTTGGAATATTAAAAGCAAAACTCAACAAAACACTGACATATTAAATACATGTGCATCTACACTGCAATGTTATGTTGCTATACTGCAGTAATAGCAGATATTTTATTCATTTATTGACTAATAGAGCATGAGCTATTTATTATATTTGTAAAATAGATGTATTGTTGTTGTCTGCAGGTAGCGAACACACCTGGTAATGGATGTATATATTCACTTCAGTTGCACATTCTGCTTATCTGATTAGCTCGTCCTAAATCTCTCAAAGAAAAGCAAACATTTCATTAAGTAACTGATCAGAATCATCCTCATATAAACATGTAATGCAATTCCAGTTCTAAATAGCCAGAAGTTCAATAACCTCTGTAATGCATCATGATTCACAAGTGTTAGATTATCTGTCACAAATCCAGTCTCAGTTTTGCATGCATATGAACACTTCAAAAGCAATCAGACATAGTTATATAATCAAAAGCAGGTCTAGTCATCAGCCGTTCATAAATTTAGTACATTATTGTTGATTTTCTTAAAAAGTAAAACAGGGGGAGAATGATGGGCCTGTGAACGAGTGCTTGACAAGGAGTGCCTTCAAAGGAGGAGATTGCCACAACAGCGACATCGGAGGTTTCCGGCGGATGACGGAGATTCCCGAGGGACAACCACGTGCGAACCCTGAAAAACGGTCATTCGATTCCTAGCTCTACAACTGAACAGACGTCCTCGAGACTCTACAGACAACTGGAGCCTGGGAGATATACTTTATGGTAAGTTGCGGCTTATCAATCCTTCAACCGTGATTTAGACTAAAATCCTTTACAACAGGTCTCACAGTAATGAGTGTAGGCTTTGCTGTGTCGACGCTGGTGTTTCGTTAGGCGTCTTTTAGAGCAGTAAACTGTCGGGCATTTGTCAAATTTGATATCTCTTGTATGTATCTTTGCATGGGCTTTAATTGAGCGGGGTCGAACATTTTAACTCAAACTGCACAAGCTATGGCATCTCTCTGCACACAAGGATGGATATATCTCGCGGCTAACAAACCTTTAAATGCGTAACCGTCGGTTAAGAAAAGAAAGTCGATTCACGCCCTACCCGTTATGCATTTCATGACCAAAAAAAAAGGTAAACAAAACATACACAACTCGGATCGATTGATGATCATCTGTTTGTACACGAATTTATCCGTTATCTAAAAATTCTATTTTATCACTTATTAACTACATGTATATTAGTCAGCACCAAAGTAGCTCGCAAGATAACTTTTTTTTTTTTTTTTTTTTTTTTTTTTTTTTTTTTTTTTTTTTTTTTTTTTTTTTGTTTCCTCCGTCGTCAAAGGTGTTGGACATTTTGCTAGTAAAAATCAAATTTTAGTGAATGTTCCACAACAAATATTACAGATATATGTGCAATAAACTGCAGCTTATGTCTTCGCCAGTATTCTATTTTCTCAGTGTCCATCATTACCGGTTTGAAAAGAAGAAAAAAATGGTTAAGCATTTACAGTTAAAGACCTATTTACATGTCTATTGAAGGTAATGTTACGAGCAAGCGTAACTAGACAGGTGCAGCGAAAAACAACCAAGTAATTTAAACTTAACAACTTTAATTAAACAAATAAATGCAGTAAATACATACAAACAAATGAACAAATAAGTAAATAAATAACTTACAAATTAAATGTCAAATAAATCCTTGTCCCTCAAATGTAAGTCCATAGGTGTCCTCAATCCAGTATCCAGAATATGAGCACATGTTTATTTAATCCGCAATATCATTATACTCCAAAACACTAGTGAAACAACAAAAACTATAAACTTTAAATCACTTTGAATTTCTGAATGCCTAAGACTGGAATGGTACCTATATAATACATTTGAGGAAAAATCAACCACCTTCTAAAAAAGTATATGATAAACTTTTCTCTAGAAAAGAAAAGAATCTCTAGAAAAGAAAAGAACTAAACGAAAGTTCTTTAGAATTCTCCAGAGAATTCAAGGGCCGTAACGACCATCAAGACCAAACAAAAGGTCATTAGAAACTTCGCTAAGTCAGCAGTATACATAGCTTAAATATATTTTTATCTAATGGTAGAAAAAAATATTCATTCTAGTCTCATCTGGAATTGTCTATAAGGTGCTCATAGAATTTTCTATATTTCTAAATTATATAACAGTGATAAAAATAATCAATGACATTCTTCTACAAAGTTCTAGACAATGAACTCTAGAAGCATAAAAATGAAATATATATTAATCAAGATTACTTCCCTTTGATTATATATATATAACTTACAAGTAATAGTTTTACAAACAATCAATATTATTGAATCAATCATATATATAACAGTAATTAGATAAGGGACAGGGCAAAAGAAAACCTAGTACCCTGACAATTACTCAGAATACAGGTAGGGACCAAAACAAGAAAAAATAATTTTGATGTTTAATAGTTTATTTGAGTGTCACATACCAAATAATTACAGTATATACATGTTAAAACATAATAACAACATATATTTGATATCCAGTCTGTATAGACTTATGAGACACTTTAGGTTTATCACAGATTTACATGGGATAAAACATTAGAAGCGAAGTGTAACAGATTTACAAAATGAACACTTTAGGTTTATCACAGATTTACAAAATGTACATGGAATAAAACATAAGAAGCGAAGTGTAACAGATTAACAAAATGAACATCACATTAAACATAAGAAACATTCATACTAGTCAAGGGAGAAAATACTACAATGTCGAAAAAAAGTTTTAAACAACTTCACACAATGAAAGTCAAAAAATAGTCTGTTTAAACTATAAAAACCAATTTATCACCTTAAATAATGCTTTTTGCAAAATGCAAACACCAGTAGACCTAAAGGAGCGAGTCTGAGAGTCTTCAGGTACTTACTCACCAAGACCTGGCACCGAAGCGTCACATAAAGCTTCTCCACGAGCCACCACCCGCATCTCCAGCAACGTTGTTGTGCCTAGAGCAAGCGAGGGTCCACTGGTGTTTACACCGGCTACTTGAATAACTTTAAAAACTAAGGTTGCGTAAAAGAAATCTTCTTAGAATACATATTCGCCAGGCTTAAATTTAATATATAATACTGATTACAACTAAATTAGTTAAGATGCAATATATAAAATATAAAAATTGATGTTTATATAGGCTAAAACTTCTTTTCTCAAGGATATTATAACAGGTTTTGGCACACATTCTAATCAGTTCTTGGTTGGAGAATAAAAACTTCATTTTGTCAGCATCAGATAGCAAGTTAAAATCATGGGTTAAATTTTAAGCTTTTTTAAATAAAGGGTCCCTTATGTCGCTATATATATCACAATTTAACATAGCGTGTGTTTCGTCTTCAATTGCATCTAAACAAAATGGACATACTCTTTCTTCCCTTGCTAAATTCCTATATCTGCCAATTTCAATATTAGGAGTGCAACTCCTATTCTGAACTTAGCGAAAGCTGATCTATGTTTAAGGGGAAGCAATAACTGACAATATCTCTCCTTTCCATATTGTGTCTTAAAAAGCATATAAGCTCTAAGTTTATTTAAACCTCTTCCCCTGTTGCCACTCGTCGATCAATTTGGTCTGCATGGCATTGGATACATCTTCGAGAACACATTATTAAGCTCTGTGTATGCGCCGCACATTAAAGACTGAAAATGGTTTTTAACAATATATACCCAGTTTTGCATGATGTATTTGCACTACTTACTGACCATTCGAAAACCCGTTTATTTAACCTGTCGTTCGTCATGCATATAAGATTAAACCAAGTGTTACACATAAATTTCCATTGCTTAATCAGAGGCGGCTGCTATCCCATGTCTCCATATAAAGATGCATTAGGCGTGTATTTACCAGTACCTAAAAAGAATCTCATAGCACGGTTTTGGACGGAACTGATGCTAAAATAAGACTAAGTACCCCATATTGCTGTCCCGTAAGAGATTACTGGCCAAACCAAATTATCATATAATTTGGTAAACACATCGAATGGCATATCGCCAATACTTTTATATTTAGCTATTAGGAGACCCAACGCTCTTCATGCACTCTGTGCGACGATTTTCGCAGTGACTTCATAATCTAGGAATTCCGTTAATGTAATTCCAAGGTAAGTGTATTTATCTACAAATTTATTGCCTCAGGCCCGCATGTAAAATTTACACTTGTTTTGGCTTTTGACGGTACTCGAAAATGAACAACGTTGCTTTTAATATTATTAACATGCATACTATTTGATATACACCAAGCATGTAGTTCATTATGAAGAAATTGCAACTCTGGTTCCGTTTCTGCCATCAAAACAATATCATCTGCATAGAGTAATAAGCTGACAATTTCGTTACCCATGGGTACCCCAATGTTAGACGATTTTATCTTTAATGCCAGATCATTGATGAAAAGGTTAAACAGAAGCGTTGACAAAGAACACCCTTGCATTAATCCGGATCTAACGTCGAACCAGTCCGTATGGTAGTTGTTCAGCCGAACACACGACGACACTGTATTATATAAAGATCTTACGGCTGACAACATTTTGGTAGAGACACCAGTTTCATATAGCCTGAACCATAATTTATTTCTGTCAATATAATCATATTCTTTAGTAAAATCAATGAATGCACGGAACGTGGATAATTTCTTTTTCTTTCTGTTACCAATAATTAACGTCAGAGATTGCAAGTGATCAATGGTACTGCGTTTCTCTCGAAATCCGTTTTGTACGTCAACCAAATTGCCATTGTTGTCACACCACATGCCTAGACGATTTCGTAGAACTGTTGTATACAATTTATACATGCATCACGCAAGCGTAATACCCCTGTATGAGAGTGGGTTTCTTGGGTCTGATGTACTGGATTTAGAAATCGGATTGATTATCCCATAATTCCAAATCGTTGGAACCGTTGCAAGAGGAAGGCAGTTTTATTGCACGGGTTATCAGAGACCATACAATAATAAACAGTTATACTACAGGTATTATCCTTTGGGGGCCTCTTTATGACCCCCTGCAGAGATGTGATTATCACCTCATTGTGACGGTCATTTGATCTAAGGACCATATTGCACCATCATGAGTCATAAACCGAATCAACTGTAGTACAATTTTAGTTCCTTCAGAAGTAAGCTTTATAAAGGTTTAATGCATTTTGAGCATAACAGTCATTTTAATTTTTGAATTTAAACTGCAGTTTCAAAGTATGCCACGACCAGCCCATTTCATCATTGTTGTTAAATTCATTTTACTCATGTTCGAAAAATATATAGCACAAATAACATTTTTTTTAAGTTTTTGTTTTAAGAAAATAGCTGGGAAAATAGCGAAAATAGCTACTCATTCGGCTTACGATATGTTTTATGGTAAAAGTATCTGATTGTTAATTTGGTTTTTTTCCCACCTCAGTTTTTGGAGTGGGAATCTTTTTCTGATTGCGCCTTTTCCTGATCTTTGCCTACTTGTACATTTTCCTGCTCATTATTACATCGTTTTCTTTAAACCCGGTCAGTATCAGAGAGTCGCGTCTTTTAGAGTGACATATTTTAATTCATATAAGAAGAACCACAAACAATTGGGCCGGAGCTTCTTGTCTGTTGCTTGACTCGACGGGGCTCAACTAGTGTTTTTCTTTTGCTCCGGATTTCAGTAAGTTATTCGATGCCCAGGGGTCTCCATCGTCGCGCAGCTTACTGAATCTGTTGAGTCCAAGTTTTTGATTTATCAGGGTGGTCATCATGATTCATTTGTTTGTTCTTGATTTTTCATTGACTAGTTAGAGATTCATTACAAGGACCAAAGAACTAACTAAATGTTATGAACCACTGCAGAAGCTGAGGGTGAGGTCATGGCCATGTAAAATCGATTTAAGCCCGCCAGTACCGTTTTGTTAAGCCCCTATCTCACTGGAATGCGACAACTGGAGACTAGTTCGCGAATAGTTCGCGACTATTTCGCGACAAAGATAAACGATATAAACATAACTTTCACGTTGCACTCTCATTGAATAGACATTTTTGCGAAAAATTCGCGAATTTCGGTCTAATTTTGAAAATATATCGCGCGACTGTCGCGCGATAGTCGCGCGACTGTCGCACGACAGTCGCGCGACATTCGTGAGAGCGTCTCACGACTTTCCCGCGAATGTAACTTATTTTCATAAATTCGTACGACAGTCGCGCGACATTCGTGCGAGTGTCGCGCGACATTAGTACGAATGTCGGTTAGTTTTATTTTCTCGCCAGATAGTCGCGAGGTTTTCGCAAGACTGTCGCGCGACATTCGTACGAGTATCGCGAACATTTTGCACTGTAAATTCGCCAAAATTTCGCGGCGAAAAGTTCAAGACACTCGCACGAACGTCGCGCGACAGTCTTGCAAAATATTTTGGAGAAAAAAATCGCATAAAATTTTTCAACATGTTGAAAAACTGCGCGACCAGTTCGCGACTAGTTCGCGACACAAGAAAATTCTCACGACACTCGCGCGACACTCGCACGAATGTCGTGCGAAAGTCCCGCGACAAAATTCGCAAAACAGTCGCGAGAAATTCGCTTGCCAGTGAGATACTAGCTTTACTGGTCGTTCCCAGTAGATACTTCCTAGGTGGTTCTATTTGGTTCTTTTTGTTTTATGTCTTGGTGTTTAATATTTTTGTGCTGACTTTGATGATCCATTGACTAGTTAGAGATTCACCACGAGGACCGAACAACTAAATAAATGTTTTGGACCACTGCAGAAGATGAGGGTGAGATAAGGCGCCTGTAAAACCGGTTAGTATTATATTACTAATCGTTCTAAGGCGATACTTCTGCTGTGGTTCTTATTGTTTTGTGTTGGGAGTCGAGTTTTTGTGCTATTTGAGCCTTATGTGCGTTTTATGTGCGAACCAGATACGGTATGTGCACTTATTTACATATGCATAGAAGTCATACTATGATTTCAGTTCTGACATTTCATTGCTAGAAAAATTTAGTGCGGGTTCGGGACATCAACTGATATCGCACAATCTGTGCTTTAAATACCCGCTGAAGCTGTTGCATGCGATTAATAGATTAACATTGACAAAAGGATGAGATGCTTTTTGATTGGGTTTTAGTACTAGATGTGTTATCATTAAGAGATAGTACGTACATATACAGATAGAATTAGATCAGCTGGCTAACCTGCACTCCAATACACTTCGTGACCTAGCTCCTCTCCCGTGACAGCTTAGCATTAGTTGCCTTTAAAGGCCATATCTAAAGGTCCTGATTTTGTAAAGCTCAAGTAGATATTGATAAAAGGAATTGATTGTCGGAAACCTCACTAAATCATCATGATTGATTTCGGAGATAGCTTGATTTGTAATTTTGCATTTAATCTCATGACTATTCATTAGTGCCACTATGACGTCATAGAAGCACTTTGGAAAATTTTAATATCATTAAAACAAGCAACTGAAACAAACAACTTATCATTTAAAAATGATTACAAACCATTTATACAGCTTATTGTTTCAGGTTCAAAGCTTTTGATCATCATTTAAATGAATTATTTTGGTTTTTAAGTTTTCACCAAGAGAGACTACTCTCACATGAATATAATGTTGTTATTCAAATGCGGTCCCATATCTTTGGAGCCGATGGGTATATTTGGGGTTGGTTTCCGATAATCAAGTCCCGAGAACAAATATGATCAGTAGACAAAGAATAAAAAAGTCACAAAAAACATTTGTATATCCCCTTTAAAGTATGGTCGAATAGATTATGGATTTCGTAAGAAGCTTATAGCTGCTTTATTTGGTGATAATTGTTAAAAATGTTGTTATTTTTTGTTAGAAAATGCATTAATCTTTTTGTTAACATCGGATTAGCCTGCAGAACCACCATGATTTTGCAAAAAGGAAACGTTTTTCTACGTTTAGCCCGATATTTTACAGTAGTCGTCCCATATCTATTTATAGACGTTTGTGATATTTTCCACAGAAAACACGAAGTATTTTATGATGTTGCTTACTTTTACATCTAGAATATTTATGACTTCAGTCCAATCAGTCAGAAAAGATATAACGTAACATAATTTTCATTTTCTTTGGCGTCTTCAGTGATTTTGCATTTTCGTCCAAGGGTTCAATAGAAGTCATTTTCGTCGGTATGGAGAGGTCTAACGGAATACCGATGGAAATTTTCCGTCTAAGACGGAATATTTAAATGAGCGCGTTGGTAACTTTCAACATTTTTAAGAATGGATGGATCAGAGCGAAAACGTCCTTAACACAATATATGGACACAACAATTTTTCAGAATATTCAATTATAATTATATTATTTCATATAATTACAGGCGTTCGACTTTATATTTTGAACCCACGGGAGCAGAACGAATAATTGAATATACCAAATATAACAAGGAAAACGAACCTGTTCAGTTGTAACGTGAATTGCAAATGCCGACATACAAAATACATAAAATGACATATCTGGAATGGTTTTGGTCTACCTTGCAGCTAACCTTAAATTGCAAAGACATTTACAATTTACCATGACACGGCTACCGTATTTACAACAAAACATCAAATCTTGTTATACATGTACATGTAATGATCAAATATTACACTTCTAAAAGATGAAATGACACTAAAGATGCTGCAGCTTAAAGAAGATGGCTCAAAACAACATACCTGTAATTATATGAAATAATATAATTATTATTGAATATTCCAAATATAACAAGGAAAACGAACTTGTTCAGTCGTAACGTGAATGGCAAATTCAAAGAACCGTTACATGCGTGAACGCTGGTTAATAGCAAGTATTACATAACAATACCACTAAAACTACCTGAGCCTGTGCATAAGAAAACCAACAATTTGGGTTTCAGACCAGGTCCGACACAAACCAGGCTGTACAGTCACAGAAGCAGGCTAGAAGCTTGAAATTTCGGATTTAAGAAGAAGAGGAGTTGTACTATCCGTGTAGCGAAAACAAAGGCGCTGATCAGCTTCGCGGTCACCGCGAAGCTGATCTGCGTCTTTGTTTTCGCATAGGCAGATTGTTGGTTTTCTCACGCACAGGCTCACCTATCTACCTCTACTTGTCAAGGCTAACTACGCTACCTAAGTAAGTAATACCTACTTATTTTCTGTAGTGCCATTTACACTTCCCTGTAAAATATCTGGAAATCTGCACCATAATATAGGACATAAAGGGACATAAAGGCCAATAAAGGACGATAAATAAATACTAAAATAGATTTTAGAATTTACTGAGCCTCTGACAGAAGGAATGATTTTGCTTTTCAGTTCAGAAAAATCTTTTAACGTTACAGGTGTATACGTAATAGTTAGAGTATGGAGGAGAGGTCAATACGAAAATTATAGACCCGGCACGTGAACTTAAAGCCGACCGAGCGCAGCGAGGGAGGCTTTAAGTTCACGTGCCGGGTCTATATTTTTTGGTATTGACCGATTCCGACATACTCTAACTGACTTATATACTGGCTGCTTTGTTTCCTTATAACAACTGCTACTAATCTTGAGAAAGCAAGCCTGTTAGCCAAACCTTGCGCAGCATATTTAGACCAATTATATTCCGCTTAACTTTCTTTTCTCGCGACATGGCATATTAGCCAAACTATCCCACGGACTTATCGAGGTAACTAACTGTGAACGATATTTACATTTCCTCATGCAATCATGAACAAATAGAACCTCCACAGTAATTTCCCTTGTAAACGTCGTTAAACGTATTGCTTATGATAAACGCATATAATTCAATACCATCTAAGTATGATTTTACATAACTACATAATGTGCTTAAATTGATGAGCTAGTAAATATGGATCTGTCAAGGGCTAATCTCCTTGCTCGAAAGACAGAGGACCATTTTATGCCCGGCTGTTTTGGGGGGAAACAGCTGGTCAAAAATAACTGTGTGAAGTTTGTTCCTACTGCCAGGTTTCTCATTCAACTCACACTAACCCTAACCTTCTACTAACAATGGGAGCAAGAGCTACTTTCACACAAATGTATGCAACGATTCGTTTAATATAACTTTTTGGGGAATTGTAAATAAATGAAATTTCTTTTCTTTTCTTTCACCGCAAAGGAATTTAAATACTCTGTAGACAGAAACTGTATTTAACGTTAGAAAGATTCTTAACCACGATTTGCTAAAAAAGCTTCCAATCAGCCTGGGCAATATTTAAAGCCTTTTAACACGGCGAAAACATTATTTTTGCGGTGCATCTGACCCATTTCATAATGTACTTACCTTTTATTGAGTCTAATATAAAAATCACAACATATATCTACAGTAGGACTGATAAGTTTCCCGCCTGATATTAGAGACCGGTGTATAAGTTTCCCGCCGGATATTATACACCGGTGTATAATAAATGGCGGGAAACTTATACACCTCCCGCCAAAACATCCTTTGTTGAGTAGGTGTATATGTTTGATAGAGACCTGCTCGAAACAAAGGAGCCAGTATATAATTGAATGTTATGTGACAGTCTGCATGCTTAGTTTCAACCCAATTATGGTTGATAACTATGAAACGTTTTTAATTGCACACCGATGCGTCATTTTCATTTGTTTTCACAGACCCAAACATTTTGCGAGACTTTAGTACACCCTGACCAACGTTGCGGACGGTGAAACGGTCGCAACACCGGCAAAATGGTAGTTTCGCTACATTTTCTTATGGATGCGAACACATCCGGTAAAAGTTTTGCTGTTATTAGCTCATCTTAGCCGAAGGCTCACCAGATGAGCTTATAGTATACCTATGCTCCGTCGCCGGTCGTCCGTCGTCGTCCGTCGTCGTCAACAATTTCAAAGATCTTCTCCTCTGAAACTGAGTTTTGTAGTTTGTGACCTGAAAGTTGGTAGATTAAGACAACATGTTGAGCTTATGAAGTGCTGTTCGTATAAAAGGTCAGGGTTAGTTTAAACATATTTATTCTCAATATAAGTTTGACATGCGAAACATATGTACATACAATAACAAAGTATAGGATTAGAACGAAAGCTTTCAGCTTATAAAGTCCCTTTCCCATGATAAATTTAAATATATAGTGCATAGAATTGGCAGGTCGTAACTTACTGGAATAAATATTCATATTACATTTTGTCGAATATGTATGAGCTAATAGTAATAGTATAAATGATAGATATTATTACAAATTACTGAAAAGGAAAATACAGAGCAGAAAAAAGACATCAACATATTCTTATAAAAGACTTGAAATAGAACATATTAGAAAAGAAAACGTTAATGGAGAGAAAAAAAAAGAAAGTATTGAGTGCCGTGGAGGAACAGATCGTGGGCGTTTAGGGGGGTTGTAGCTTTTGTTCAGCGAGATTCTTCCCATCCAACATTAGTTTAACAAACGGGTCATAGTATTGATACAACGTACTTTACACTGAAAACATGTACAAATACACGCGATTTGATAATTAGACTTAAAATTAGGAGTTAAAACACTTGTTTTACTATCAAAAAAAAAGTACAAGTAGGCAAAGATCCAAAAACGTTTGGAATTTTTGATGAATTTATGCACAAGTAAGAAAATTTGGCTGTTTGTTTCGAGGGAGAGCGAACTATAACCAAATAGGAGTACATCTAGAGTAACATGACACAGCTGTGAGACGGAATTAAGCATTTCAAGTCGTTGAAGGCGGTAAAAACGACACTGTAAGAGAAAATGTTCCACGTTTTCAATATTGCCGCATCTGCAAAAGGGTGAGTCATTTAAATTCCTAATAAAAATGTCATAATTTAGAGAACTACACTTTGTTCTTAAACGAGTGTGCAAAATTTGTGTGTGTCGATCTCCGGTGTAATAGTACTTCGGTGTAATAGAGGTGTGTTGATTAAGCCGATTTTTGAAAGAGGTGACAGTTGCCGAGTTTCTAAGTTTTTCAGGGAGAGAGTTCCATCCTCTGATAGCTGACGGTAGAAAAGACGAATAGTACTGAACTGAACTAGCATTTGTTGTCCTAATATCATTGGAGTTTCTGAGATTATAGTTAGATGTTTCATTGACAGTTGGAGGTATGAGCGACGTTAAGTAAGATCGAGTTAAGTTATGTACCATTTTGTAAAAGAGAGTAAGCTTTTGTTTATTTCTTCCAAAGTTTCCCAACCAATTTCACTGTTTAGATTTTCAATTGACACCAATTTAGTAGTTCCTGTTGCGATTCGCGCTGCTTCTTTCTGGATATTTTCGAGGTCTTCTTTTTCATAATCTGCACAGTTATCCCAAATTTCGTTACAATATTCTAAAATAGGCCAATGAAAGAAGTATAAATTATTTCTAGAGATTTTCTATCTAATTGAAACTTTAGTTTACGCATTACCTTAATTCTATTCCAGGCTTTTTCCTTAATGTAATTAATATGTGTGTGCCAGGTACCGTCATTGCTAAGGTAGAAACCGAGGTGTTTATGATTTTTAACTTCTTGAATTTGCTGATTTAGCATGTAGAGCGGAGGATGTAATGGTTGTATTACTTTTCTACTTATTAGAAGAGATTCTGTTTTGCAGGATTGAACTAAACAAGCCAAGTTTTTGCCCAATTTGAAATTTTTTCTAGGTCAGAGTTTAAAGTTTGGGCAGCAGTATCAGGGTTATCTACAACAAGAAATAAACTAGTGTCATCGGCAAAAAGTCTTATGTTTGATCCAATATCATTTACAATGTCATTTATATACAGTAAGAATAAGAGCGGACCAAGAATAGAGCCTTGTGGGACTCCTGCATGTATATAATTCCAGTCAGATTCTGTACCTGGGAGAATAACTTTTTGTCTCCTTTCAGAAAGATAGCTACTGAACCAAGACAGAATATTGCCAGATACCCCAGCAGCCTTTAACTTACAAAGAAGACCTTTGTGCCAGACGCGGTCAAATGCCTTGCTGACATCACAGAAGACGACACGTACTTCTTTTCTAGCATCTAAAGCTTTACAGAAAGTGTTATAGAGGAAAGTGAATTGGTTAGTAGTTGAATCTCCAGGTATGAAACCGGACTGAAGAGGAGAAAGTATATCGTTATCTCGAAAATAATTGTAAAGATGTTTGAAGACTACGCGTTCCGGGACCTTTTCTAAACAGCTGAGAAGAGAGATAGGACGATAGTTAGAAACAGAGGCTGCACTTCCACCTTTGGGGATAGGACAGACTAGCGCATCTTTCCAAATGTCTGGAAAAATACCAACACTTAAAGAGTGATTAAGAAGAGAACATACTGGGAAGGACAATTCATGTGCTAATTCTTTGAGAGTACGATTATTAATATCGTCCGAACCGACAGCTTTGCCAAGTGGAAGGTTCTTTAAAACGGATTCTACTTCAGTGGGTGTAATGACTAGATTTGAGAGCAAATTATTAACATTACAGTCAATATGGGGTACTTGAGCAATTGTGTCGTCTAAAAGAGTTTGGTCTCGAAAGAAATTGTTCAGCAGATTTGCTTTATCAGTGTCGTCATTGTAAACTCGCCCATCTTTTTCAAGAGTCGGAACAGATGTTTTGGACGATGGTGATATGAAGGTCTTGAGTGTAGACCACCAGTCCTTAGAAGATAACGGCTTCGTCTTTAGCTTATTTGAGAGTTGATCAAGATATTGTTGTTTTGACAACTGTTTTTGTGTTATAACCGCATTTCTTATTTTTTAAATTTATTCCACAACCTAGGAGTATCATTATACTAAACCTTTTGGTATGCCTGTTTTCGTTTACGAATAAGTTTGCAAATAGCTGTAGTTATCCATGGTGGGTCTGAGGGCCTCATCCTGACAGTTTTATTTGGAATACATTCTTCTCTTAGATCGTTTAATTTGTTAGTAATGTTACAAGCATGGGTGTTAACGTCATCGTCGTATAGTGAGTCCCAGTCTGTATTGGCTACTTTGGTTCTAAAAGAGTCATAGTCTCCTCTATCGTAACTCCAGATTCGACGGGAATAGGATTTTCTTGAAGCTTTTGTATATTTAAAGACATCATTAATAGGACAGTGTTAACGAACGTTCTGATTTAGAAATGGTTCTGCTACACAGCTGTAAATGAGATTACTCTTGTCGTTTGTAAGAATTATATAAATAAGGGAAGAAGAGTTTTCAGTATAATGAGTTGGTTCTGTAACAGTTTGATATAAAGAAAATTGTTCGTAAAAGTTCAGATACCTTACGAGATGTTTGTCTACTGAACACATCTAGATTAAAGTCACCTGTGATGATGATGTTGTTAATTTGTATGTCCATTGCTAGTGATATAGAATCTTCAATGCTAGAGAGGCATGCTGCGTCAGATTCATTCCGGCGGGCGATAGAAAAGGCCAAATAAAACACGTGTGTGATTTAACTGGATCTCAATCCATATGCATTCTATGTTGCGCGGTTCCAAATCTTGACGTCGTTTGTAATACAAGGAATCTTTAACATATATCATAGCACCACCACCTTGGCGGTCCTCTGTCCTGTCGTTACGTTCTGGAGGTTTGAAATTTGGTATTGTCAGGTCTGTCGTTATGTTTGGGCGAAGCCATGTTTCTGTGAAGGCTAAAATGTCAAAGTCAGATAATTCAGCATAGAGAATGTCAAGTTTATGTGCAATACTCATCACATTATAGTGAACAAAAGATATATGGTTCGACAGATTTAGAGTATTAAGAAAAGAGAAGGACTCGTTTGTTGTGCTTGAGGAACTAGAGTGGGATGACGTAGAAGGTTGTACGGGATTCGGATGCACATCTCCTGATATCAGAAGGAGAATCCCCAACCAGGTTAGAAGAGTCGTAAATGCACCTACTACTACGCAGCTGTAAACAAAAATAATATTACCCCTTATGGTCTTATAACGAGCTGTACCAATTGACAGTTTTCTTGTGAATACCATACCCTGACTGTAGATTTTGGATGCAGAAGCTGACTTTATATGCATATTTAGTGAAAATAACTGAAATACATTTAATAAGATTGGGAGAAGAAAAACTAGCTGACAAAAAAGTGGAAATTTGTAGGCAAGCGAGTATCTAGGCATCACACCGCTAAAAGGCTGTGCACTGGTACTATGAGACTTTTTCACTTTCTCAGACGGTGTGATGCATATATACCCACTAGCCAATCCAAGGATGCTGTTGTACCGGTACCCCACGATCTGCTCCAGAACTGTTCTCCAAAAACAAAAATAACATAATCAAGGCAAGATGCAATTGAGGAAAACATGGTTAGAATAACAGAAAAAATACAATAGATCAGCATGAAAACCAAGATCATAGATAATAGATAATAGAATTTCCTGGAGGAAGCATAACAAAAAAGTACAAGTAGGCAAAGATCAAGAAAAGGCGCAATCAGAAAAAGACTCCCACTCCAAAAACCAAGGTGGGAAAAAACCAAACTAACAATCAGGTACTTATACCATGATAACATTTCGTAAGCCGAATGAGCAGCTATTTTCCCAATAGGTGGCCACTCAGTTACCTTAACTTAACTAAACATATAAAAACATACATAAGGCGCCAACAGCACAAAAATATTTTAAACACCAAGACATAAAACAAAAAGAACCACCACAGAAGTATCGACTTGGAACGATCAGTAACACAAAGTTACTGGCGGGTTTAAATCGATTTTACACGGCCGTAACCTCACCCTCAGCTTCTGCAGTGGTTCATAACATTTATAGTTCTTCGGTCCTCGTGGTGAATCTCTAACTAGTAAATGAATCATCAAGAACAAACAAATAAATCATGATAAGCATCCTGATGAATCAAAAACCAGGACTCACAGATTCAGTAAGCTGCCCGACGATGGAGATCCCTGGGCGCCAAATAACTTACTAACTCCGGAGCTAAAGAAAAACATCAGTTGGACCCCGGTGGGCCAAGCAACAGACAAGAAGCTCCGGCCCCAACCAACTAAAATGAATAGCTTTAAGTCGGGGCCATCATAGAGTCTGACGCCCGACCCACCGGCGTGCAATTAAAGAAGGCAGCATAGTTATCAACCGTGATTGGGTTAAAAACTAAGCATGCAGACTGTCGCATAACATTCAAGTTATAACCTATACGTCTGTAACGTGTTATGATTTTTCTAAACTGAAAAGAAAAATCATTACTTATATAAGTTTCTTAAATTTGTAAACCAAGTCACCATAAAATTCTGGTTCTGAGGCTAACTACTCCAGTATATTCCGAATTCTACAAAATTTAAATATATCACATTTTTAACTTTTCTGCATATACAGTTCCTCCAGGAATGAACGCGTCAGAGTCACATAAAGCACATGTTTTGTCCCTGTATCAAAACATCGACCTAACCCGCCATCTTAACCGTTAACCATCTCGGGTCAGGGTTATTTCTTGACCTTGGCCAAGGTCATTAACAAATTAAATGTGAAATTTTTATTTTTCAGTAACCACTTCTAACTACTTGACCTATCAAAGCCGCATTTAATATGTAGTATCCTTGGGATGCGGGAACAGAAGTTTATATGAATAGTCAAGGTCACATGACCAAGATGGCCACCAGAACTATGATTTTGAAATCTGGCATGAAACATCAGGGGGAGAAGCTCTACAAAGTTTATATAAATCAAGTCCCTAGGATGACCTTGTCCTATTTTACGGCAAGGTAAACAAGGGAAAATTGTCAAAATGTCATTTGAAGTGAAAAACTTTATAGAAATTGGCAAATGGGCAGAAGATTAATGATTCTGAAACAAATGGACCCCAGAGGCAGGTCTGCCCCTCCCGTGGGCAATTTACATATATATATTACCGTAATATTCAAAACTCTTCTTCTCTGAAAGCGTTTAGCCAATTAAAGCCAAACGTCATGTGGAGCATTCTCAGGAAGGGCGAATTTAATTTGATATGAATGGTCAAGGTCATATGACCAACATGACCGCTATGGCTGTAAAAAGGCAAAACTTTTAAAAATTATCCTCCAGAACCAAAAGGCCTATGATTTTGAAACTCGGCATGATAAAATCAGGGGAAGGAGCTCAACAAAGTTTATATAAATCATGACCTTGGGGTGACCTTGATCTATTTTATGGCAAATCCAACATAGGTTGCCCATGCATTTGAATAGTGTTAATTAGTTAAATGTAATTAAATGCGGGGAAGCTTGTTTGGAGTTTGACAAAAGATTTGTATATATTTATGGAAAAAATGTCCTCAGGGGTTTGTTTGCTCCCACCGCTGGGCTATATACGTGTATATTACCATAATATTCAAGCATCAAAAAAGTCAAAATTTTGATCTTGTAATACTTTTGAGTTTACAGGTGGAATGTAGCTAAATCAGATAAACACATCTTCATCAAAGTCTATAATGTTGTTGTTGATTTTTAACCAAGCAATGCCAAAGTCATTTATCTCAATAATAGAAACATAGTCTTTTAGTTCTATTCTGAAAAAAACAAAATGAAATTCCTCCACTTTGGCGTCTTTTTTTTGACCCCTCGAGTCTTTTTGCCATATAATTGAACCTCAACGTGACAAAATGTACCTTCGGACATTCTGACGTTACTATTAGAAAATTGCAAAAATGCGGGAAAATCATGTAATTTATGTTTTAGAAATAACAATGTATTTGTAATCTTTGAACACTGGACTACAAAATAAATGAGTTTTAAAGCATATTTAATCTCAATATTTGGAGTTATCTGCCCTTGTTTTAGCTCATATTTTACGTTATTTTCCTATATGTGTCGTCAAACGGTAACCATAGCAACCACATGGTCACAATAATAGACAAAATAATTTCGACAGATTCTCTGTAATGATAATATTTTTCCATCTAAACAATAGTTCCTGGCCAATATATAAACAATTTTCAGCGAACACTTTAGTTTTGTAGGCACCCGTAAAATGCAGAAATGCATTACGCAACTTTGACGTTATTTTTCAGAACAATGACGTTTCTAGGGTTCATGCAGTAAACATGTCATAACTCAAAAAGTAATTAAATTAATCCGGTCAAATAAAGACTATTGGACGCAAGAAACAATATACTTTCAAAGTAAAATTGATTTTCTAATAGACAAAATATTGTCCGAAGGTACATTTTCTCGCGTTGTGGCCCATATATGAAAACTTTCAAAATCAGCATTATTTTAAGTTCAAATTGTGTGTATCACTTATCCAAGTTTCAGATAAGAGAATGATGTCATAATAAGTTATTAACTGTATGAAGTCAACGTCATTGAGTTTTCTGCTCAGTCCGTTAATATTCCTCGCTCTCATTCACAGCTACTCAGCCTGTTGCTATTCTGTAACTTCCCGGAAATCAACTATGTTGCCGTCACGTACTAACAATATATCCCTGCCTATTTACCTGTTCTTAAAGAAATATAGGTATACTTCAGCATACCCCAGGGTTTTCTATATAAAAGTGGAGTATAAGGGGTTATTTATTTCACGGACATGTTTTCCTGATGTTGGAGCTTGATATTGTGGGTTACACAACCGGGGCAGAATTTGTAATGGGGACTTCCATTGAACCCATTATCAATTTCACAAATGCGCTTCGTCTCTGAAAACTGAAAACAACACTCTGTCGTGTTATTCAAGAAGGATAGTTCGGGTTTGTTTGAACTGAATCTGAATCTGAAAAGTTTACTGGTGACACGCCAAATGACATTATTTCTACAGAACGTATACACGCAATAAAATAATTAACAGCTTTTTAGACTTGGTCTTAAACTTTACAAATAAAGTAAAAGGTCATTCACAAAACTTCAGTAAAACATCAAAAGTGGTTCAATTAAGAAAAAAAATGTATTGACCCCTTGAATGTTTTATAGGGACACGTGACAGCATTGTTGTCATTAAATGCCTTAAAAAGTTCACCTGACGAATGCGTAATTGACTGGCAAATTAAATTTAGCAATTTTCGTATCATTCGCCAGTCTCTGCACATAAGAAATAAAAGTCATATTTTGGAATATGGGCGTAAGTGGTAATCTTTCGGCAAGAACTTCCAAGTGAAACATTAGTAGTTATGGGCGGCGGTATAGCGCCTTTTTCTGAAAACTTATAGCGCCTTTTTTATAGCGCCGTTTCTAAAAAGCAGCGCCTGAAATTGGCCTATAAGTTTTGGCATATAAGTTTTGGCAAAAAAGTTTTGGCCTATAGGTGCGCATCCTGGGTCTCAGTTTATGAACTAGCTAAGTTGCATGTGTAGGTAAGTATCCTTGAGTTGAGACAAGCCTGCACATCTGCTCATCTGCACATCTGCTCATCTGCACATCTGCACATCTGCTCATCTGCTCATCTGCACATCTGCTCATCTGCACATCTGCACATTTGCACATCTGCTCATCTGCACATCTGCTCATCTGCACATTTGCACATCTGCTCATCTGCACATCTGCTCATCTGCACATCTGCTCATCTGCACATCTGCTCATCTGCACATCTGCTCATCTGCACATCTGCACATTTGCACATCTGCACATCTGCACATTTGCACATCTACACATCTACACGCCTACACATCTTTAGAGACTATGAGATAACTGAATTAGTCAAGTTTTTCTGTAGGTAAGTTCCATTACGAAATTAAGAAAGGGCCTTTTTCCCCTCTTGTGTTCCTGGGTAGACTTGTCACATTGTGCCACTTGCTGGACTTGTCTGGGATAGTTGTGTGGGTATGTAGTAGATTATGTTGCTATACAGCTGAATGCGTCTGAAGAGTGTCTTAGTCTTGTATCTCAAGACTTCAACTCTGTTAGAGGCATGACTCTATAGATTCCTTAGAGGCTGTAAAGTGGTATGCGTTTCACTGTCTCTTGGTCTTGTGTCTCAAGACCTCAACTAGTCAAAAGGCATAACTTTACAGCGTCTTCCTAATATATTGAGGCTTTTCAATGTTCTCGTATCTCGAGAACATTGATAAGCGTCAAAAACTCAGCTAGTTATTGTCAAACTTTAAACCCTTTACTACTACCTCCTGAGAGGAAAAATGAACACCCAAGACTAAATAACATTTTCAACAATTTTATTTGTCCCGCTAACTGTGAATGCACGATGAAACAGAGGATTAGGACCGTCGTCCCTCTGTTCTCGTTTACAAGTGTTTCCCCTGAATATAGCTACTCTTTGGTTTATTGTTAATACTGTTCATATGTGTTTTATGTGGCAACAATGATGTCTGTTCTTCGGCCACTTCGTAGCTTGGTCGGTCATAGTCATTCAGTTTCTTCTCAATCAAGAATTTTCGTTTCTTGATGGCATACAGTCTTGATTCGTCCTTGTCATAATCTTCTTCATCCCTCAATCGTTTAGCTGTTTCCTGTATTTTCTTGTTAACTGGATCTTTTCTAAGTGCAGCTGAGAGATCAGTCAGATACTTGTAGCGGGATACGAACTCTGACAGATACTTTGGCTTTAGTTCATCATATGCTATCTCTTCAGCCTCTTGTACGTCTTTGCCAGGATTTTCATGCAGGGCCTTTTCAACCGTTTCGTTGAAAATGTCTTGCATCTTATCTGTTCATCAAAACATCCCATGGTTTAATTTTCTGAGGTTCCTCCTCCTCCTCATCATCATCATCAATATCATCCTCATCCTCATCATTATATTCTTCTTCATCATCATCATCTTCTTCATCATCTTCTTCTTCCTCATCTTCCTCACTTTCTTCAGCTTCATCCTCTTCTTCCTCATCGACTTCTTCTACATCTTCAACATCAGGTTTTCTGAAGATGTCTTTTCCATCGTCCAGTGATCTTCTTTCAGACATAACACTTTCTTCATCACTGTCTAACATGTTAACCTCAGCACCTCTGCAGATACCACTGTCCTTGTGTCTTCTCAATTTGAATGATCTGGCAAATACTCGATCGCACTGATGGCACTGATATCGACGCATAGCTGGTTAGTCGAAGAATACTGAGATTCATCCTGAGTCTGTCTCTTTTATACCATCGCTGGAGTTGGTTTTGTTCTAGTTCTTCTCAGATTGGGTTTCTTTGTAATCCTCTGACGTTTAGCTGTTGATTTCTTCTTTTTCTCTGACAGTTCTTTTAACAGTTCAGCCCGACACACTCTGCAATACTTCGATGGTCTGCCCTCTCTAAGCCTTTTACTCAAAGCTGTATTCAACCTTTTCATAAGGTTTCTGATCTGTGCATCCTGTAACTTGCATGAGATCCACTCGGTTTCTGTGTCACAGGTGATTTCTTAGATTCTTCCATAGCCTTGCAGGATTGTTTTGTCTGTTTTTCTAAAGAAGTCATCTCTTAAGCGTGTTGTACAAAACTGATAATTTTACAAACTCTTAGATTATATTTATACTAGTTTTTCTTTCTACGAAAGTGTAATTTTAAAATCGTTTTGCCTGTTACAAAAGGAACAATCATACCATTTTCTGTTTTTAATGTAATGTGCACTTGGTCTACAATAGATTTTGAAACAGAAACATAGTGCAGAGTTTTAAATTTTTTATAGAAGAAATATGAATCTGATTTACTTTGAAATGGAACAACTCGTAAAATAGGTGCTACAGTATCACCAATAAAAGTGAAACTTGCAATGTCAGAATAAACATAGAAGTTGCTAAAATTGTGATTGAACTTTGCATTGAACTTAAACACATTTTGCTCATTACCTATAGGCTTTTCGACAAATGATGAATCTAATCCTAAGATTTGAGCAAATGGTTTTGGGAATAAAAGCCTAACCAGCCTTTCGTTTTGGGCTGATATTTTGAAACGTTGACTCAAATGATTATATGTCATAGTAATGTGAGCATTGAATTTTTTCAGTATGCCTTTTTCAAAGTTGTCAATGGAGTTCTGCATTTCTTCAGCTAGATATTCATGTGACTCATAATTTCCAGTTGGAATTGTTAAATTGAAGTTATAGCAGCCGTTTTCACTGCTACATATCTCTGTGATGTTTTGATTTCCAACTCTGCGTAAACTGGATTGGTCTAGGAAAGTCAAAAAGAAATAGTTGTTTTCTTCTGTTATGTTGAGAACTTCAGATGGTGATGCAATTTCAACCAAGGCAACCTCCCAGTTTTCCACGTCAATTTTAATAGGATGATCCAATCTTACAGTAAATTCAGACTGTTTATTTGATGGGAACATGTTCATAGAACTGTCACTTAGTAATGTCATGTAAAACTCCTTCATGTCTGAAGAAGTACAGAATGTGTCAGTATTGAGTGAATGAATAATTCAGCTCTTGAAAATACTATATATCAGTTTAATTTATAATGTGAAACACAAACTATTTAAATACAAATAAACCTTTTGTCGATTTTCATTCATGCGTCGTTTTCCGAAAATTATCTACTTTCAGTTTTATAATTTTCTGAAAATGCTAACCTACTTTTCTCAGAAAAAAACAATATCGATAATTCCCCTTGAACGTACAAATATATCAACTATAAAATTAATAAAACTTTTCTGTAAATATTCAAGCAAAAAAATGTGTTTATTTATTTTCTTTTTAATTGTAACTGTGATATTTAAGTAAATTGTATTACATTCAATAAAATAATTGCAACACTTTTCTTACTTTTGATATGAGAATGGATTTCCATATGCAAATTTCCATTCACAAATTTTAATCATCTTTGAAAACTTCAGTTATATAAAGTTATAATGACCTATGCTTATCTGTGAATAATAATAAAACAAAGAGGCATTTTACTTGAAGTTTCTATGTTTGTGTAGATGTGGATACTAATGCAAAATCAAATAAGGCTACCCAGGAACACAAGAGGGGAAAAAGGCCCTTTCTTAATTTCGTAATGGAACTTACCTACAGAAAAACTTGACTATGTCAGTTATCTCATAGTCTCTAAAGATGTGTAGGCGTGTAGATGTGTAGATGTGCAAATGTGCAGATGTGCAGATGAGCTGATGTGCAGATGAGCAGATGTGCAGATGAGCAGATGTGCAGATGAGCAGATGTGCAAATGTGCAGATGAGCAGATGTGCAGATGAGCAGATGTGCAAATGTGCAGATGTGCAGATGAGCAGATGTGCAAATGTGCAGATGAGCAGATGTGCAGATGAGCAGATGTGCAGATGAGCAGATGTGCAGGCTTGTCTTAACTCAAGGATACTTACCTACACATGCAACTTAGCTAGTTCATAAACTGAGACCCAGGATGCGCACCTATAGGCCAAAACTTATATGCCAAAACTTATAGGCCAATTTCAGGCGCTGCTTTTTAGAAACGGCGCTATAAAAAAGGCGCTATTAGTTTTCAGAAAAAGGCGCTATACCGCCGCCCATAACTACTAACATTTCGAAAAATCAAATCTTACGGCGATACTGACGTGACGTTACAAATCAAGACACGTGATCAAAACTTGCAGATCTGCTTAAAGTGGGAAACCAAAATCATGCTTAGGCAACTCTTTAGTCATCAAATAAAGGAAAATGTTTAAAACGTTTGGAAACAAAATTTTATCGCCGAAACATTTACATCGTTAGTTTTTGGATTCGACGTTGAAGTTTTTCTTTTTCTCCTACGTTATCGCCTTACAGTTAAATTTCTAACTGGAATTTTCCGGAAATCGGCAATTAGTTTAAATGTCTGATGCATACCGATATGTTGAAATAAAGAGAATTTGCCAATTCCCTATGTTGACTTTATCATGTGAGCTTAAATAAAGAGTCTAACGTCAGCGTTAGCTCACTAGCATGACGCGTTATGGCTCTGAATCTGTCAAGTGTTACTGACCACGGTATTGGCTGCATTGTGATTTGTTTGTGTTGTTTTGTTTTTATAAAATCAATGAAAACCAAGTTACCCGAAATAAAGGCAATTTCGACGTATTGACGGCGCGTTGACGTCGTTTTTGGCAGGTAAAATTTGTACTGAAGAGGCCCAATTTCACTTGTCACATAATCAACAACGTTCATAAAGAGGGGTTGAAAGAAATGGGCCTAATGGACTAAACAAAAGTCAGCTGTTTGCATTGTGTTCAATTGTTGAGAATTTTGCATCCACACAGTGTCTGTATTTGTTAGTTGTTCCAGAAGCCTCTTTAAAGGATAGGGTTTTTAGCTCACCTGAGCCGAAGGCTCACAAGGTGAGCTTATAATAAGGATAGTCGAGCCGGCGTCCGTGGGTGCGTCCGTCCGTCCGTGCGTGCGTCAACACTTTCAATCTTGAATATCTCTAAGATAACAATGCCAATCACAATCAAATTTTATCTGAAGCATCATTGAGGAGGGGAATAGGTTGCATTAGGTTTTGAGCCAGGTCGGATCAGAACTCTGGTTTCCATGGCAACAGTTATCTCCCATTCAGTTATAATGGGGAAAATGTTGTGGCCACTCCAGCAACTTCATTTTTGATTGCATCTTCTTCATTCTTGCAGGTAACAAGAACAACCATAACATCTCGGATGAGTTCGAATTTCGGCCAGGTTCAACTTCAGATTGCAGAGTTAGCTGCCCTTGGGCGTCTGGAAAAATCCCCATAGACTTATAATGGAAAAAAATGTTGTGGCCAATCTAGCACCTTTATTTTTCATTGGATCTTCTTCATTCTTGCAGGTAACAAGAACAACCATAATATCTCCAATGAGTTCCAATTTCAGCCAGATCCGACCTCTCACTGTGGAGCTAGCTGCCCTTGAGTGTTTGAAAAATCATTATTTTGTGTTGTGGCCACTCTAGCGCCTTCAATTTTGATCTGATCTTCTTCATACTTGGAAGTAACAAGGGTAGTTATAACATCTCGGTTTAATTCGAATTTCAGCCAGATTCGACCCTTGACTGCAGAGTTATCTGCCCTTGACTGTGTGAAAAATCAATATTTAATGTTGTGGCCACTCTAGCGCCTTCATTTTTATTCAGATCGTCTTTATTCTTGGAAGCAACAAGGACATTCATAACATCTAGGATGAGTTCGAATTTCAACCAGATCCGACCACTGACCGGGGAATTATCTGCCCTTGAGTGTTTGAAAAATCAATATTTAGTGTTGTGGCCACTCTAGCGCTTTCAATTTCGATCGTATCTTCTTCATACTTGGAAGTAAGAAGGATAACTTTAACATCTTGGGTGAGTTCGAATATAGATCCTACCCTTGACTGCAGAGTTATCTACCCTTGACTGTGTGGAAAGTCTATATTTAGTGTTGTGGTCATTCTAACGCCTTCATTTTTATTCGGATCTTTTTTTATTCTTGGAAGTAACAAGAACATCCATAACATCTTAGATGAGTTCGAATTTCGACCAGATCCGACCTCCGACTGCGGAGTTATCTGTCCTTGAGTGTTTGAAAAATCCATATTTTGTGTTGTGGCCACTCTAGCATCTTTGTTTTCCAGTGGATATTCTTCATTCTTGCAGGTAACAAGGATAACTACAATATCTCGGATGAGTTCGAATTTCGACCAGATCCGACCTCTGACTGCGGACTTATCTGCCCTTGAGTGTTTGAAAAATCCATATTTTGTGTTGTGGCCACTCTAGCATATTAATTTTTTTTTCAGTGGATCTTCTTCATTCTTGCAGGTAGCATGAATAACTACAATATCTTGGACTTTCAGACAGATCTGGCCTCTTACTGCGGAGTTAGCTGCCCTTTAGTGTTTGAAAAATTAATATTCGTACACTCTAGGGCCTTCAATTTTGATCGGATCTTCTTCATTCTTGGAAGAAACAAGGATAACTATAACATCTTGGATGAGTTTGAATTTGAGCCCAATTCGACCCTAGACTGCGGAGTTAGCTGCCCTTGAATGTTTGAAAAAATCAATTTTTAGTGTTGCGGTCACTCCAGCATCAATTTTGATCAGATTATAAAAAAAAAAAAAAAAAAAAAAAAAAAAAAAAAAAAAAAAAAAAAACTTTGTCCAGTGACTGTACTTGTTGACTCGCAGGTGAGCGATCTTTGTCCTTGGACTGCTTGTTTAATTTATCGTATCATGTGCCTAAGACACTGTTCTTGTCATTTAAATTAAAGAAATGTCCAAAATTGCTCTGAGGTGATCAAAAATATATGTAACATCAAAAATTGCTAAATTTATTTTGTATAGTATATATAGATACCTAACACATCAATTATATTCAGTACACACGTTTCCAGAAAAAAACCTATCTACTAAATCAGTCGCAGCTGATAAACACGTGGTAATGTATACATACATGTACAAACAGATGATTGATCAGTGACGCACAATGCATGTCTGCCCGAAGTCAAGATAAAAAAAAAGTAAGTAAGTAAGTAAGTAAGTAAGTAAGTAAGTAAGTAAGTAAGTAAGTAAGTAAGTGATTTATAAATGCAGTAAGACAAATAAGGCCCATGAGCACATAAACATAATACAACATACATTTCATGCAGGATAGCGAACAAGACGTTTCAATAACATACTCAAAATAAATGAACACCCACGTGCTAGGGAGAGGTGCAACTTATATTCTCATGTTTTTTTCAATATTATTGTGATTATAGAAGCGCTATCTGGAGCAATTACAATTTCGAAAACAATTTGTCATAATCCAAGCATGTGCTTTGATAATCGCAATTCTACTGATATGTATAAGTGGCTGTAATACCAAAAACATTTACTCTATTGGCTGATAGATAGACGCAGTTCATGCAGAAATTGAACATTTCATGAATTGAAGTATTAAAAGAAATCCAGGTTGTTTCGTTTTCGTTCACAAACACTTCCGCCCCAAAACCATAAAGTGATTCCAGCACTAACCGGAAATAACCGGAAATTCTTATAGAACTTTCTTTAAATAAATGTTCAATTGCTGCATTAAGTGCATCTATCCATCAGAAAGTGAAAGAAATGCAGTAGGAGAAGTCTCAAATTTTCATCTCAACTTCGTTCTCAGTTGCCGTGTGTGTCACCGATCATTTATCCGTTTGAATGTATACGATACCACGTGATTGTCAGTAGTGTCAGAGTAAACTCACTTTTAGCTCTATACAGCTGTTACAGTGTATCTTGTGATCGTATCATGGTTGCATAGAGGGTTTCCAAGTGTGTTATATGACAAGGAGCAGCGTCCTGCGAAAATCGGATTTTTGCCTAAATACACATCTACTGCACAGCTGATCAGCGCCTTTGATTTTGCTATTCAGATAAATCCCTGCCCCTTTGTTTTCTTAAATTCATAATGCTAAGTCTCTAGCTTCTTCCTGAAGACTGTACAGGCGGGTTTGTGTCGAATCTGATCGGAAACCCCGAATACCTGTTTTCTCGCAAATCGGCTTAAAGGCTCTCAGTCTTAATTTTTATTTAATGCGTGTGCTTGTATGTCAGAAACAAACACTAAATGGTGATCAAAGAGAACATGCTATAATGTTTAAAAAACAAATTAAACGCGTTTTTGTTAGTGTATGTGTTGGTGTTGCATGCATCACTCTATTTCTTGTTGTCTCAAAGACTCCCGGCTATAAGCTAATGAGAAGGATAGAAGGTGAGCTCTATAGATACGCTGTACTTTATCATTTTTAATATAAATACCTTGCAAATGATTGAAGGACTCCGACTATATTTTCAACCTGCTTGTACGAAAGCCGGGTAGGGCCATTTCTTATTTCTTACTTCTAACCTCTTACTTCTAACTTCTTACTCTAACTTCTTACTTCTAACTTCTAACTTGTTACTTTCTACTTCTAACTTCTAACTTCTTACTTCTACCTTCTTACTTCTAACTTCTAACTTTTTACTTCCATGTTTGTATGTTGACATAGATACTTGAGCCTATCTATGTGTACACATGCGCAAACACCATTACGTGCGTCCGTCCGTCCGTACGTACGTCTGTCTGTGCACGTGCAAGAGTGTGCACATGCATACAAACCTGCTTGTATGTATGTATGTATGTGTGTATGTATGTATGTATGTATGTATGTATGTATGTATGTATGTATGTATGTATGTATGAATGTATGTATGTATGTATGTATGTATGTATGTATGTATGTATGTATGTATGTATGTAATCATCTATGTATGTGTGTGTGGGTGTGTGCGCGCATGCGTGCGTGCGAGCATGCGTATGTATGTGTGCTTTCGTACACAAATGTTCAAGCAACAACAAGCGATTTTTCATGGACATGCAAGCGTGCGTTTGCTGATATGCATGTTTACATGTTTGCACGTTCGTGCAAGTGTGCACGTGCGTGCATGCGTACGTGTTTGGGCGTGCATGTGCGTATTTTGAGTGAATGTGTTTGTATATGATTTTTGGTTTTTGCACGTGCATGCAAGTTCTTGTGCGTACGCCAGACCAATTTTTTTCTTATTTCTTACTTTTATCTTCTTACTTCTAACTTCTTACTTCTATGTTTGTATGTTGACATAGATAATTGAGCCTATGTTTGTGTACACATGCGCTTACAACATACCGTCCGTCCGTCCGTACGTCTGTTTGTGCACGTGTAAGAGTGTGCACATGCATACAAGCCCGCGCTGGTATGTATGTATGTATGTATGTATGTATGTATGTATGTATGTATGTTTGTATGTTTGTATGTAATCATGTATGAATGTGTGGATGTGTGCGCGCGTGCGTGCGTGCGAGCGTGCGTATGTGTGCTTTCGTACACAAATGTTCAAGTGCATACACTCGATTTTTCAAGTGCCTGTATTCGTGCGTGCGCTTGCATCCATGTGTGCTGATATGCATGTTTGCACGTGCATGCATGCGTACGTGTTCGGGCGTGCATGTCCACATTTTGTGTGAGTGCGTTTGTGTATGATTTTTGGTTTGTGCACGTGTATGCACGTTCTTTCGGGTGAGGCAGACCAGTTTATCGTTATTTCTAACTTATAACTTCTAAAATCTAACTTCTTACTCCTAACTTCTAACTTCTGACTTCTTACTTCTAACTTTTAACTTCTTACTTCTAACTTCTAACTTCTAACTTCTTACTTCCATGTTTGTATGTTGATAAAGATGTATGTATGTATGTATATGTATGTATGTATGTATGTATGTATGTATGTATGTATGTATGTATGTATGTATGTATGTATGTATGTATGTATGTTTGTATGTATGTATGTATGTATGTATGTATGTATGTATGTATGTATGTATGTATGTGTGGGCGTGTACGCGCGTGCGTGCGTGCGAGCGTGCGTATGTATGTGTGCTTTTGTACACAAAAGTTCAAGTGCATACACGCGATTTTTCATGTGCCGGTAAGCGTGCGCGCTTGAATCCATGTTTGGTTATATGCATGTTTGCATGTACGCACGTTCGTGCAAGTGTGCACGTGCATACATGCGTACGTGTTCGGATTTGCATGTGCACATTTTGTGTGAGTGCGTTTGTGTATGATTTTTGGATTGTACACGTGTATGCAAGCTTTTGCGCATGCGCCAGACCAGTTTATTCCTTGTTTCTAACTTCTAACTTCTAACTTCTTACTTCTAACTTCTTACTTCTAACTTCTAACTTCTTACTTCCATGTTTGTATGTTGACATAGTTGTTTGAGCATTTGTATGTGTACACATGCGCAAAAACCATACCGTCCTTCCGTCCGTCCGAACGTACGTCTGTCTGTGCACATGTAAGAGTGTGCGCATGCATACAAGCCCGCGCTTGTATGTATGTATGTATGTATGTATGTATGTATGTATGTATGTATGTATGTATGTATGTATGTATGTATGTACATGTATGTTATCAGGTATGAATGAATGTGTGGGTGTGAGCGCGCGTGCGTGTGTGCGAGCTGGCGTACATGTATGTTTGTGTGCTTTCGTACACAAATGTTCAAGTGTATACACGCGATTTTTCATGGGCGTGCAAGCGTGCGTGCACTTGCATGCATGTTTGCTGATATGCATGTTTGCATATATGCACGTTCAAACATAGATGTTTGAGCCTATGTTTGTGTACACATGCGCAAACACCATACCGTCCGTCCGTGCAAACGTCTGTCTGTGCACGTGTAAGAGAGTGCGCTTGCATACAAGCCCGCGCTTGTATGTTGTACGTACGTATGTATGTATGTATGTATGTATGTATGTATGTATGTATGTATGTATGTATGTATGTATGTATGTATGTATGTATGTATGTATGTGTGGGGATGGGTGTGTGCGCGCGTGAGTGCGTGCGTTTGAATGTGTGCTTTCGTACACAAATATTCAAGTGCATACACGCGATTTTTCATGGGCGTGCAAGCGTGCGTGCGCTTGGATACATGTTTGCTGATATGCATGTTTGCATATATGCACGTTCGTGCATGTGTGCACGTGCGTGCATGCGTTCTTGTTTAATAGGGCGTACATGTGCACATTTTGTGTGATGGTGTTGTATTTGATTTTAGGTTTGTGCACCTGTATGCATGTTCTTGCGCGTGCGCCAGATCAGTTTATTCCTTATTCCCAACTTCTAACTTCTAACTTGTTACTTATTGCTTCTAACTTCTTTTACAGTTTGCCTGTAAAACCGGTTTAAGCCCGCCAGTAACTTTGTGTTACTGATCGTTCCAAGGCGATACTTCTGTGGTGGTTCTTTTTGTTTTATGTCTTGGTGTTTAAAACAATTTTTGTGCTGTTGGCGCCTTATGTGTGTTTTCATAGTTTTAGTTAAGTTAAGGTAACTGAGTGGCCACCTTTTGGGAAAATAGCTGCTCATTCGGCTTACGATATGTTTCATGGTATAAGTACCTGATTGTTAGTTTGTTTGTTTTTTTCCCACCTCGGTTTTTGGAGTGGGAATCTTTTTCTGATTGCGCCTTTTCCTGATCTTTGCCTACTTTTACCTTTTTGTATGTTGACCATTAAGATCATCTATTTACTGTAACGCATTGAACCATGCTTTAGCAACATGAGTACCAATTTTTTTTACCCCAGCCACTTTCCATTATTGAAACCGCTGATACCACATCTGACATACACGGTTACGTGCGAGCGCAATAAAACAATACCATTCAATGTCTTTGATAGATGGTATTGATTTGTTTAATGCATTAAATATTGAACTTTCCTTTAACACCTGAAGCATGGAGCCTAAAACATCCTTTTACAGTATATTTCAGTTGGTCAAATTGCTAAATTTCCCATTTTTTACGCTTTATCCAATGCATCAGAAACACGCTGCTGAGAAAGAACAATGCTAACAATGCTATTAAATAAAATTTTAAGACCTTACTAATCATTTAAGCTCATTTAACAGTACCATAATAAAGGAACTGAACATTTTATTTTTTAAATGTATCATGTTTTCTGGGACACACTGTACGTGGGTTGGGATTTAAGTTCGTAGACTTTCTTTATAAAAGTTCAGATGTTCGTCACACAGAAATAAAAATGATATCATCTGAAAACATATTCTTTTACCTATCATATAAGCTATTAAGCATAGCTCTACTCATAATAGTTTCAACACAGCAATGAATTAAACACAATGACATACCATCACCCGGGGCACGTCATGGAAATTTTGACGTCAAAACTACGCCAAATTTCAATTATTATCAGCAATAAAATGCCTTGTTTAGAGCCATACAACACACAACACCTTTACTAATTTGCAATATGTCCTTCAGGGGTTAGTTAGTTATTACTGTTGAAGTATTACATTCACCAGATATAACAAATCTTATGTGCATCATGCATAATTTTGATTTGATTAAGAATTAAGACCGCAGCATTTGTAGATTAGTTGAAGGTATGTGCTTTTCTCATCAATTAAAATTCAAATGCGTTCATCTGAAATTTTTCAAACCATTTAAATATCTCTGTAAGATCTGTTCTACAACTGTACTACAAATCCTGATCATTTTGAATGTTTCTGTGGGCATTTATGCTTCTCAAACATAAGATTTGATCATTGCTCTTGTTTCGACATTGCCTGTTAACGCCATTTTTCTTCCCCAAGAAGCGCGACTGGCATTACATTTTCTCCAATAACAAAATAAGTCTTCGACATAATGCTTAAAAAATTATATGGAATTAACAACATGATACTAAAGTGCCTCAAACCGATTTAGCTAAAGTTTTGGTATAAAGTATGTTAACTAAAGGTTTGTTCTTCAACGCCATAAAACTTCAGAAGTATTTAAAATACGACGTGCCCCGGGTTGCGAAACCTACGTTGCTATGGAGACCAGTTTTATGTACACTGCGCAATATTTCTTGAAAAACAGTGTAAAAACGAGACAAGGAGACATTGTTTCTTTATAATAATGCATCAAATATTGGATAAATGATGTAATAGAAAATCAGTGGCAAAAGTCTATGAACTTAAATCCCAACCCTCGTACATACATACATACAACATACAAACAGGTACAAGTAGGCAAAGATCAGGAAAAGGCGCAATCAGAAAGAGATTCCCACTCCAAAAACCGAGGTGGGAAAAAACCAAACTAACAATCAGGCACTTATACCATGAAACATATCGTAAGCCGAATGAGCAGCTATTTTCCCAATAGGTGGCCACTCAGTTACCTTAACTTAATTACAAATATGAAAACACACATAAGGCGCCAACAGCACAAAAAAATTTAAACACCAAGACATAAAACAAAAAGAACCACCACAGAAGTATCGCCTTGGAACGATCAGTAACACAAAGTTACTGGCGGGCTTAAACCGGTTTTACAGGATCCTAACCTCACCCTCAGCTTCTGCAGTGGTTCATAACATTTAGTAAGTTCTTCGGTCCTTGTGAATCTCTAACTAGTCAATGAATCATCAAGAACAAACAAATAAATCATGATAAACATCCTGATGAATCAAAAACAAGGACTCGCAGATTGAGTAAGCTGCCCGACGATGGAGATCCCTGGGCGCCGAATAACCTACTAACGCCGGAGCAAAAGAAAAACACCAGTTGAACCCCGGTGGGCCAAGCAACAAACAAGAAGCTCCGGCCCCAACCAACTAAAATGAATATCTTTAAGTCGGGGCCATCATAGAGTCTGACGCCCGATCCACCGGCGTGCAATGAAAGAAGGCAGCATTGTTATCAACCATGATTGGGTTAAAAACTAAGCATGCAGACTGTGGCATAACATTCAAGTTATAGCCTATACGTCTGTAACGTGTTATGATTTTTCTGAACTGAAAAGAAAAACCATTATTTCCTATAAGTTTCTTAAATTTGTAAACAAAGTCACCATAAAATTCAGGTTCCGAAAGGCCCTCACTTAAAAGCGTCTTTAATCCAACATTATATTTGGAAATCAATTCATAGTGTCTACGATAAAATTTAGAAAAGGTTTTTTGAAGTTTATGATATCGATAGCCCTGTTGGAGAAGTTTTGCCGTTAAACATTTATTTCGAGCGTTGAAGTCTGTAACATGATTGCAGACTCTAGCAAACCTAATAAGTTGCGCAATGTAAACACCATAAGAAGCACGACGAGGAACGTCGCTATCCAAGAAATGAAAATTTACTATATCAAAATCAAAGTCATCGCGCTTATCATAAATTTTAGAAGAAACAAATCCAAACGCCGGCTTGTATGCATGTGCACACTCTTACACGTGCACAGACAGACGTACGTACGTACGGACGGACGGACGGTATGGAGTTTGCGCATGTGTACACATACATAGGCTCAAGCATCTATGTCAACATACAAACATGGAAGTAAGAAGTTACAAGTTAGAAATTAGAAGTAAGAAGTTAGAAGTTAAAAGTAGAAAGTAAGAATTAAAGTTAGAAGTAAGAAGTTAGAAGTGAGAAGTTAGATTTAAGAAGTTAGAAGTTAGAAATAAGAAATTAACTGATCTTGCGCACACATCAGAACGTGCATTCACGTGCACAAACCTAAAATCATACACAAACGCACTCACACAAAATGTGCACATGCACACCCGAACGCGTACGCATGCACGCACGTGCACACTTGCACGAACTTGCACACATGCATATCAGCAAATATGGATGCAAGCGAACGCACACTTGCACGCCCATGAAAAATAGCTTGTATGCACTCAAACATTTGTGTTCAAAAGCACACATTCATACGCACGCTGAACGCACGCACGCGCGCACACACTCACTCATACATTGAGTGATTGTGCATGTGTACACAAACATAGGCTCAAGCATCTTTGTCAACATACAAACATGGAAGTAAGAAGTTAAAAGTTAGAAGTAAGAAGTTAGAAGTAAGAAGTTAGAAGTAAGAAGTTAGAATTAAGAAGGTAGAAGTAAGAAGTTAGAAGTAAGAAGTTAGAAGTAAGAAGTTAGAAGTAAGAAGTTAGAAGTAAGAAATAAGAAATGGCCCTACCCGCCTTTGTATGCATGAGATGAAACGATTTTAAAAAATGTGATGGCTAAGCCGGGAACTGCAGTTAGTATTTGAACCAGTCCTGGCCGTCTGCTATGACATAGAGTAGTAGTAGTGGTAGTAGTAGTAGTAGTAGTAGTAGTAGTAGTAGTAGTAGTAGAAGTAGTAGTAGTAGTAGTGGAATTTAGGCTTTTTACGTCTTGCTGAGCTCAGCCAACTTAATCCATAACAACACCTCGATGACGTAGGGTAAAGTTCTTCTGGGCTGCAAATCGTGGCGGTGATAGCGACGTCACGCAGTCGCCGGTGCCCATAAGTTCGCGGACGATGCAACTCAAGCCAAAAATTGAGCAATGTCTTTTTCTAATTTTAAACGCCATGAACTAAAGGTGAGCATAAGATAGATAGGAAATCTGTGCGAATTTGTCTGCAAATACTCGATTTAAATTTCCTGCTCGAGAGAAAATATAGGCCAAATGGTATATATCATATTCAATCATGTTGCTCTGCCTTAGGAACGCGCTTAATGGCTATGCTGTGTCTGGTGTACCGTCCTAGATTTGAAACTGCAAATCGTTAAACATTTACGGACGGATCCATGACATTTAGTCAAGATTCATTTAGTCTAAAAGCCATATCGTCTTAAGACACAGATACCGAAGCCCCATTTTTAGATTTACATCTTTCTATTGCAAAAGTATTCGTTTCTTCTAAAATTTATGATAAACGCGATGACTTTGATTTTGATATAATAAAATTTCCGATTTTGGATGGTGACGTTCCTCGCCGTGCTTCTTATGGCGTATAAATTTCGCAACTTATTAGGTTTGCTAGAGTCTGCAATCATGTTACGGACTTCAATTCACGAAATAAATGTTTAACAGCCAAACCTCTTCAGCAGGGCTATCGATATCATAAACTTCGAAAAACCTTTTCTAAATTATCTCAGACACTACTAATTTCCAATTTCACGAAATAAATGTTTAACAGCCAAACCTCTTCAGCAGGGCTATCGGTATCATAAACTTCGAAAAACCTTTTCTAAATTATCGCAGACACTACTAATTTCCAATTTTAATGTTGGGCTAAAGACCCCTTTACGCGAGGGCCTTTCGGAACCAAAAATTTATGGTGACTTGGTAGACAAATTTAAGAAACTTATAGGAGGAAATGTTTTTTCGTTGCAATTCAGAAAATTCATGACGCGTTACAAACGTATAGGATATGACTTAAATGTTTTGCGACAGTCTCCATGCTTTATGTTAACCCAATCACGGTTGATAACTATGCTACCTTCTTTAATTGCACGCCGGTGGGTCGGGCGTCAGACTCTATGATAGCCCCGACAAAAAGCTATTCATTTTAGTTGGTTGAGCCCAGAGCTTCTTGACTGCTGCTTGGTCCATAGGGGTTCAACTGGTGTTTTCTTTTGCTCCGGAGTTAGTAAGTTATTGAGCGCCCAGGCATCTCCTTCGTCGGGTAGCTTACTCAATCTGTAATTCCTCGTTTTTGATTCATCATGTAATTTATCGTGATTTATTTGTTTGTCCATGATGATTCATTGACTAGTCAGAGATTCAATACGAAGGCAGACAGCTGAAAGGTTAGGATCCTTTAAAACCGGTTTAAGCCCGCCAGTAATTTCATATTACTGATCGTTCCAAGGCGATACTTCTGTGGTGGTTCTTATTGTTTTATGTCCTGGTGTTTAAAATTCTTTGTGTTGTCGGCGCCTTTTGTATTTGTTCATATCTTTAGTTAAGTTTAGGTATCTGAGTGGCAACCTATTGGGAAAATAGCTGCTCATTAGGCTTGCGAATGTTTTCATGGCATAAGTACCTTATTGTTAGTTTGTTTTTTTCCGCGTCAGTTTTTGGAGTGGGAATATTTTTCTGATTGCGCCTTTTCCTGATCGTTGCCTACTTATATCTTTTTTCCCCTAAAGGGCATTTCGCCTAAAGGACATTTCGTCTAATGGACATTTAGTCGAATACAACAAATCGTCCAAAGATCGTCTAAAATCGTCTACAACTCCTCTAAAACATAAATGATAGGAAAAATTAAAAAAAAAAAAAAAAAAAAAAAAAAAAAAAAAAAAAAAAAAAAAAAAAAAAACAAAACAAAAAAAAACAAAACATTTTATTGGGGCATCATTACAAAGTATTCGTATCGTAATATACTGAAAGTCAAAAGTCTTGCACCACCCAGTTTTTTTATTATCAACTAAATTAATTGTTGTTTCTAACATAAGTTTTGGTCAGTTTCAGTAACAAACCTGTGCAATGCAGCAAATTAAAGAGTGGTGCTGATAATGAAAAATTTTGGGGTAAAGAAAAAAAGAAGAAAAATTGCATATTTTTAAAAAAAAAATTGTTACCATTTTTTACTAAGTTTGATTGCGTATATGATCTGCATGTCAGAAAAAACGAAACATTTTGATGTTTGGAGAATTTGTAGTTTGTACAAAACAAAAATGACCTTTTCGGAAAATCTACCATTGATTTTGAAAACGGAAAAAATTTTTTTTTGTGCTGTTGGCGCCTTATGTATGTTTTCATATTTTTAGTTAAGTTAAGGTAACTGAGTGGCCACCTATTGGGAAAATAGCTGCTCATTCGACTTACGATATGTTTCATGGTATAAGTACCTGATTGTTAGTTTGTTTTTTTCCCACCTCGGTTTTTGGAGTGGGAATCTTTTTCTGATTGCGCCTTTTCCTGATCTTTGCCTACTTGTACCTTTTTTGAACAACAAAGGTTGCAAAGACCCATACATTCTAAGGTTATGGCAGTTTTAAGCCTATGTCCCGCATAATCTAACTGTTTTGTAAATTTCATAAACATAAGTTAACCCCGTCTTCTGTACTTCCTGTTTGAATGCCAGATCTTTAATTTTAATTTTACATCTACCATTCAGTAGTTTTTTTTTTTTTTTTTTTTTTTTTTTTTTTTTTTTTTTTTTTTTTTTTTTCGGTTTTTATGATCTGATATTGAACAACATGTTAAATACAATAATTTGTTAGGATCAAAGCGAATTGTCCCAGCAGAGCAGCGTAAATTTGGTGCATTATTTCGTTGAGTCTTAAAACAGAATCTAAATAGACCAAGTAAAGCACCATCTTTACGCTTCTTTGCTGGGATAATTTATATGTTTATAGTTTTGGACAATTTGTTAAATGCTTACTCATTAAAATGACACATCAAAGATAAAAAAAATTAGAAAACTTTACTCAGAAAATCAAAATTAAACATTCTTGTATACAAATCGGAAGTACAGCAAATGGATTGAACTTCGTGTTTATGTTTGGCATGTGCTTATCTGCCCAAACCTTAAAATGCAGTTTCATTGTAGTCTTAGCTTTTTAGAGGAAAGTTTCAAACTCACGATTAATTTTCCGAAAATGCAAATTTTCAAAATGTTGTTAAAAATAAAATAACATTTATTATACGTTTTGCTAAATATTTCATTTTTAAAAAATAAATGTACTAAGTCAATACCAAGCTGGCAAGCTTTCACCCTGTATATGAAAAATAGGTTAATGATTGAAAAAAGAAATCGCGCTTATGAAAGATAAACTGAGAGAGTTTCAAACTAATTGGTAAATCGTCGTTCGTATATTTGAATAACTTGACATTTAATTTAATGGAGAAAAAAATAAAATGCGTATTGTTCAAAATGGCGCGACGTATGAGTGTCGACTGTCGTTCCGTTGGCGTCGCAAAGCAACGTCGCACGTAACGCTGCATAACGAAGTTTTACGACACCCTGACCTTAAGAATAGTTATAGTTAGAGCTAGCGTGCTTTTTGGCTGTACCTCTCTGCACTTACTCATACGTTTGATATTTTGTAGACTTTTATTTCTAATTAACTTGATTATGACGCTCCCTCAAGTGCAAGAACACACATCCTGTATAAAGCAAGCACCAGTCTAAACAAAACACTTTTAGGGTTTCTCTTGACCGCTTGCTTAAAACAGGTTGGACTGTATTTTATCATATGACTTCGCTGTTTTCCAGTGGATAACATCATGTCATTAAAAAAATCGTATGACCACACATGTTTGAACACTTTTGCGGGCATACGTTACGTCATTGACGACGTCCGTAACAACAATATACATTTTCATTGAAAATATGTCCACTTCGAAGGCGATAAAATTTTATTTTAAAAGTCATATGATTAAACGAATCTTACACTCACGGTCATTTCATATGAAAATTATTAAACTCGCCAAAGGCTCGTTTAATAAATTTCATAAGATATGACCACTCGTGTACGTTTGCAGTGAACCAGGCCGATATTCCGCTATGGCTTGAAACCATTTCACATGAGTTAGATCATTTCTAAGCCGTAGCGGACTTTCGGTTGGGTTCACGCGGTTTGGTTTTACTGATGACATGACGCGTTGTTTATGCTCCGACTTTGGAAAAATTTGAAGGGCATATTGCTTTTTCCTTGTCTGTGCGTACGTCTGCTACTATTTTCGATGAAAGGTCATGTTACAGGGTATAGCTTTTTAACATGGGAGTTTGACCACGCATGGAATTTTATGAAATTATGTGCATTGATGGTCTTGATTATGATTGCTATAATAACGTTGTATGCCCTTGTAATTGTAATTCCATTGGCAAAGTATAACATTATATGAGCCTGTGCATGAGAAAACCAACAATTTGCATAGGCGAAAACAAAGCCGCAGATCAGCTTCGCGGTAACCGCGAAGCTGATCAGCGCCTTTGTTTTCGCTACACGGATAGTACATTTCCTCCTCTACTTATTCCCAAATTTTCAAGATTCTGGGTTTCTTCTGTGACTGTACAGGCTGGTTTGTGTCGGACCTGGTCGGAAACCCAAATTGTTGGTTTTCTCATGCACAGGCTCATATATATATAACGTCACTACCATAGGTGATGGTACCCTATTTTAACATTTCTGTCGATACCACAGTTTCATGAAGCAAACGTTTGAATCTTTCAGGAATAAAGGTTTCATTGGTAAGTTTGCTGATACTATAAATGACTTTGTTAGTATCCAGAAAGTGGCGCAGCAGGCATTTGTACATGTACATGTATGTACACGTAACCCAAATTTTCACCTGCTTATTTCAAAAGAGGTAGAATTCGAATCAGAAATTTTCTGTGTTCCAGTCTTTGTCAAGATAGCATTTCAATATCAAAACTGTCCTTATATGTTAGAAAATACATTTTTAAAATTTCATGAAAATCGTGGACCGGTAACATGTTTTTATCGTTACATTCATTACCCATGACCTCATTTATTAAAATGCAAACTTGTTCACTAATCATTTCAAGGTACTTAAATAAATAATTTCCTGTATGCTTATTATAAGCAATTTATATATTTATACCAAGCTTTTAATGAAACCCAACATACAGACCTTATACCCTGTTACATAAGTTACCATTCGGGCGGACTTTCAGAATTTAAAGATTTCAATAAAGTTTTGTGTTCGTATTAGTATAACTGCACGGATTAAAATGTATTAATATTGATCTCCCTGAAATCAGAAGTTGGCTCTGTATAGCCTTTCAATCTGTTACATACATGTATGTTACATTTTGCGCATACATGTACTGTGAACAATATTTATATTATTAGATCTTTAAGATTTGAACTTGTTATTCTTATTGAAAAATAATGTTTTCGGACATTCTGTCATTACAAGTAGAGAGGAGCAAAATGCAGAAAAATGATGTAATATACGTTTTAGAAATAACACTGTATTTATAATCTAAGAACACTGGGCTACCAAATAAATGGGTTTTAGAACATATTATTTTTTTTTATATTTGGAGTTATCTGCCCTTGTTGTAGCCCATAATACACATTATTTTCCATTATCTATCGCTAAATGGTAACCATAGCAACCGCATCATCATAAAAATAGACAAAATAATTACAACCGATTGCCTTTCTGTGTAGCCTTTCAATCTGTTACATACATGTATGTTACATTTAGCGCATGCATGTACTGTGAACAGTATTTATATTATTAGATCTTTAAGATTTGAACTTGTTATTCTTATTGAAAAATAATGTTTTCGGACATTCTGTCATTACTAGTAGAGAGGAGCAAAATGTAGAAAAATGATGTAATATACGTTTTAGAAATAACACTGTATTTATAATCTAAGAACACTGGGCTACCAAATAAATGGGTTTTAGAACATATTATTTTTTTTAATATTTGGAGTTATCTGCCCTTGTTGTAGCCCATAATACACATTATTTTCCATTATCTATCGCTAAATGGTAACAATAGCAACCGCATCATCATAAAAATAGACAAAATAATTACGACCGATTGCATTTAAGGATAGTATGCTACTATCTAAACAATAGGTTCTGGCCAGTGCATAAACAGTTTAAAGCAAATAGTTTTGTAAGCTCTATTGGCAAGCAGAATTGCATTTCGCAATTTTGACGTCATTTTTCAGGACAATGACGTCTGTATGGTTCATATAGTAAATTGGTCATAACTCACACAATAACTTAAATAATCTGGTGTAATAAAGACTAATAGACTCTAGAAACATTAAACATTCAACTGAAAGTACTTTGTTTTTCTTACACACAAAAAAAGTCCGAAGGTACATTTTCTCACGTTGTGGCCCATATATGTTATATATGTAAAATGTAACCAGTGAATGCATTTGCTAAATCAAGGGGTTGTTGTTCATTTGCATTATTCTTACCCTTATTTAATAAGCATGTTACAAAATCACAAATTAAGAAAATACATTTCCTTGAACATCACATTACATGTACCATGGTATTAATCTCAACAAAAGGTTTTAAGCTCATTACTCAATCTGTTGTATAACATTTTTTCATCATTCAATGTTTTATTTGGATGCGAACCCCATCTTAGTACTTTTGCAGGAATGAGTAGCCGATAAGAACACATAATATGCGAGAATAATGTTTGTGTTTGTATGAAAAGGCAAGATGTCTGTCATGATATGACAGAACTTCACTGACCGATTTTAATTTTACAGAGCAAATATTAACTATAAATGTTCAGTTTTGAAAAATATAATGTATGTAACAAAATGTACATTAAAAAGGCTGAATAAGATCCAACGGAACGTGAAAATAAGAAGTGGACTTACATTTACGATGAGCGTACTTCATAATTAGCCTTAACATGCATACATTTTCTGGGAGATTTTAATTCAAGCATTTATGTATTTAACATACATGATGCAGTAATGTTGCATTTTACTGAAAAGGTACAAGTAGGCAAAGATCAGGAAAAGGCGCAATCAGAAAAAGATTCCCACTCCAAAAACCGAGGTGGGAAAAAACCAAACTAACAATCAGCTACTTATACCATGAAACATATCGTAAGCCGAATGAGCAGCTATTTTCCCAATAGGTGGCTAGATGTTTAAAATACTTATGGCACAAGACATCACAGAATTTATGGTCTGTTTTATCTCATGTATAGAGCAAAATCAGTTCGCATGTTGAAAATCAAAGTTTTAAAGTTTGGGTACTGTAAGAGGTACTCTAGCTCCCCTTCTAGAGATACTTAATACTGGCATGGCAATGGTATGTTAAAATAATATACAATGAATATGTGTCTATATTTCCACTTGTATCGTTTAACAAAAAATGCTATCTGTTAATGTTGTGTCATTTTGCATGGAGCAAATAACAAAGAGTAAAAATACTTATACCAGATTCAGTTTATACCAAGACAAATCCACATGGATCTCCATGTCTCACTCCTGTATGAGAAGCATAAATTCTGATTATCGGTTAAACAAAGTTAAACATCCTCTAGTTTTCCTCATTTGAATAATTAAGAGCTTTTATTTTTGATTCAACTGAAGGCGAAATTTACGCCATTTGGTCTCACCGATATTAAAGAATTACTTTACATGGTTCTAAACCTACGGAAATCAGACAACAGATGGTTGAAGACCTTATTGAATAACATCTTTTTGGCAAATTCTATACTTATTCAGGTAAAAGTAAGCGATGGCCAGGAGCTGGTGCAATTAGAACCAATGTTCCACATAAAATCCCGTGTGGAAAACAAGCGAGATGATAATTAGTTCCTGGTACAAAGAGAACATATATTTTGCCGAAAGAACGGCTATTTCCCAAAAGGTGATCACTCAGTTACATGAACTTAACTTAATGTATGCCATTCAGGATTGTCTTATCACATTGTGTGCATTAATGATCTAAACCTTTTTTTGTTTTGGAACATTTTCAACATTTTGTTAAAATTATGAAAAGTGACCTACATGTATATAATGTTTATCATGACAATGTTACCGGTTTTGAATTATCATGAAATTTGCTAAAATCAGGATGATATTCATGTTATATGGCATGTTTTTATGCAAATATCGTGATATCTTGACAAAGACTGGAACATATTTATCTTTGAAGTAGAATTTGGTATTTGTTGTAAATTTAAGGGACATAATTGATAAATTTTATAAATATTTCATCAGTAAATCATTATAATACTTCTGTAAAATGTTGCAGTTTTTCGGTATAAGTTTAATGCCTGGGATGTTCGCAAGCTTGTCCGCATGACACATCTTGGAATATGATATAACTTAAGATTTTGGGACACACAAAGATAAGGGCAGGTACCATCATGGGAGTGAGCCAGGATTGCCAACTGAGTCCTACAAGTAATTGTTGAATTATATATATGCATCATAGCTCAAATATGATGACCTACTTATGACCCACCGGGGTCCAACTGGTGTTTTTCTTTTGCTCCGGAGTTAGTAGGTTATTCGGCGCCCAGGGATCTCCATCGTCGGGCAGCTTACTCAGTCTGTGTGTCCTGGTTTTTGATTCATCAGGATGTTTATCATGATTTATTTGTTTGTTCTTGATGATTCATTGACTAGTTAGAGATTCACCACGAGGACCGAATAACTAACTAAATGTTATGAACCACTGCAGAAGCTGAGGGTGAGGTTATGGCCATGTAAAACCGGTTTAAGCCCGCCAGTAACTTTGTGTTGCTGGTCGTTCCAAGTCGATACTTCTGTGGTGGTTCTTTTTGTTTTATGTCTTGGTGTTTTTAAAAAAATTTTCGTGCTGTTGGCGCCTTATGTATGTTTTCATATTTTTAGTTAAGTTAAGGTAACTGAGTGGCCACCTATTGGGAAAATAGCTGCTCATTCGGCTTACGATTTGTTTCATGGTATATGTACCTGATTGTTAGTTTGGTTTTTTCCCACATCGGTTTTTGGAGTGGGAATCTTTTGCTCATTGCGCCTTTTCCTGATCTTTGCCTACTTGTACCTTTTTATGTGTTAAATTTGAAGACAATCTATGCGAGGGAACATTTGAAACACTCCCTTTGAAACTTTTAAATAATGCATGCTTGGGTTTTGAATTTTCATACACTTATCCTATAGACATAGTACAGATAAAAATTAAAACTGAGATCCTTTAAGAGCAGTGAACACATTAATGAGAAAGGGGTTGGGCCATACCGCGGTTTCGACTATTAAAGTCTCTTCAGTGACCCTATAGATTTGGCAACATGGTGCCAAAGAGAGTTACTGAAATTTTGCAACTTACAACAGGGTAGTCGATACAAAGACTAGTATACAGAGCCTATGGAGACAAAACTATGGTCAAATGCGTTAACGATTATTAAACAATATGAATTAATTTTGTACCATCCTGACCTTTAGTACACTGATATGTGCCATGGCAAAACAAAGTGTCTTTAGTGGCTGTACTATCCATACCATCATATTGAAGACACTGATAAGCTGCTCTGTTGTCAAACAGCTCATCTCACAGCTGATCTCAATCTTTATTTTGTACTAAAAGGTCATGTTCCTGCTAGTTTATTTGCACTGGCTGATGTAGATTAACAAAGGTACCTTTTTTATGGCAAATACAGGAAGTGTCATTGTGTCACAAGAGTACAAAGCTGTGTCACAACAAAACTTTTCTTAATAAACTTTACTTTTTGTACAGTTACTGTCAAAGACACTGATCACCTGCTCAGTTGTGACAAGCTGGTCTGGATCTTACGGTCTATAGGATAAAACAGATAATCAACTGATTTTTTCTTCAAGTGCTGTGTTTTTGGAAATTAATTTATAGTTTGAGTGATTTTTCATCAGGACCTGATGAAAGGTCATTGAACTATGAATTAATTTCCAAAACACAGCACTTGAAGAAAAAAATCGGTTGATTATCTATAACATATTCCTCATGAAAAACAAGTTGACCAGTATTTTTTCACGTCCGAATTATGCCCTTTGAGAACAAAAAGTGAAAAGAGTGTGTGCATGATATCCCAAAAGTATTAAAGCTACAGCCTTCATCTTTGGCGTACTGATTTGGGCTGAAGAGTAGATCACCGATTAAAGTAGTTAATGAAGAGTAGATCACCTGATTAACTTTTGTAAACGTTACCTTAAATTTTACAAAATTACAGAATTGTGGTTGATTATTCCACTTTTCAGTGAAATTTGAAACTTTTAAAGGCGCATGCTAGGGTTTTGAAAAATCATACACATAATCCTCATGAAAAATATTTGACCCGTATTTTTGTCCTAGTTATGTCCCTTTGAAAGCCAAATTTGAAAATTTTGTGTGCAAGGTATTTCAGATTGTGTTTGCTCTAGAGCCTTCATATTTGGCATACTGATTTGGGCTGAAGAAAAGATCATCTGATTGAGAACTTTACCTTAAATTTTGACAAAACTACAGAATTTTGAAATTTTGATTGATTATTCAACTTTTCGGCGCAATTTGAAATTTTTAATGGGGCATTCTAGGGTTTTGAAATACCATACACTAATCCCTCAGAGAAAACAATAGTAATGAAATCACGCCCATGCAATATACAGAGATTTTTAAACTTCTAAAAATTAAAACTTGCAGAAGAAAACAAATGAATATTTTTCTTATTTTAAACTCGCCGAGGCGGTTCTAACGAGTACCCACAATCTATGTTTTGGAGCAAAAATAAGAAAAAATAGGTAAACATCTTCATACCACGGGTTTTATATATATATAGGATATATAGGTAGAGGGGATGGCCCTGTATAGCTAGGCGCCGAAGCCGAAGTCTGCGGGTTCGAAACCTACCTCTGCCAATTTAGTACATCTTTATTTCTCTACTTTATAATTTTTCCGATGTACTTGTATCAGAAATGATCTTGGTAGGAATAGCTGTTGAAGTTTGTATATCTTTGATATGAAAATATTATTTCCAAGCTTTGGCATCCTATCCATAGGATCCAGTTATTCCATGTATATAGACGAGTGTGCTTGCACAAAGAAAAATAGTAACCTATCAGACGGGTTATGCAGGGAAATCGCCTCTAAACCTGAGCTATGATAACTCCTTTTTTAAGGAGCGTAGTAGCGCAGTCGGTAGAGGGGATGGCCCTGTATAGCTAGGCGCCGAAGCCGAAGTCTGCGGGTTCGAAACCTACCTTCGCCAATTTAGTACATCTTTATTTCTCTACTTTATAATTTTTCCGATGTACTTGTATCAGAAATGATCTTGGTAGGAATAGCTGTTGAAGTTTGTATATCTTTGATATGAAAATATTATTTCCAAGCTTTGGCATCCTATCCATAGGATCCAGTTATTCCATGTATATAGACGAGTGTGCTTGCACAAAGAAAAATAGTAACCTATCAGACGGGTTATGCAGGGAAATCGCCTCTAAACCTGAGCTATGATAACTCCTTTTTTAAGGAGCGTAGTAGCGCAGTCGGTAGAGGGGATGGCCCTGTATAGCTAGGCGCCGAAGCCGAAGTCTGCGGGTTCGAAACCTACCTTCGCCAATTTAGTACATCTTTATTTCTCTACTTTATAATTTTTCCGATGTACTTGTATCAGAAATGATCTTGGTAGGAATAGCTGTTGAAGTTTGTATATCTTTGATATGAAAATATTATTTCCAAGCTTTGGCATCCTATCCATAGGATCCAGTTATTCCATGTATATAGACGAGTGTGCTTGCACAAAGAAAAATAGTAACCTATCAGACGGGTTATACAGGGAAATCGCCTCTAAACCTGAGCTATGATAACTCCTTTTTTAAGGAGCGTAGTAGCGCAGTCGGTAGAGGGGATGGCCCTGTATAGCTAGGCGCCGAAGCCGAAGTCTGCGGGTTCGAAACCTACCTTCGCCAATTTAGTACATCTTTATTTCTCTACTTTATATATATATATATATATATATATATATATATATATATATATATATATATATATATATATATATATATATATATATATATATATATATATATATATATATATAAAACTGGGGTATAAGGGTGTATTTATTTCAAGGACATGTTGTCCTGGTGCTTTTTTCATGTCCGAGTTATGTCCCTCTGAAAACAAAAAATGAAAATCTTGTGTGCAAGATATCTCAAAATGTATTTAAGATACAGTCTATTTGGTATACTAACTAGATCACCTGAATAGCTTTGAAGATGTTTCTGTCAAATTTTGACAGAATTACGGAATTTTTAGTTTTTTTTCACTCCATTTTGAACTTCTCTGCAAAACGCCTGCATTCTGTTTCTGGATAAAAGTCAAAACAGAGGCAACCTAACAGCTACACTAGGAAATGAAACTTCAGTGAAATAAATGCATGATACAAACTATGCCAGGTTAGGGGCAGACATACAGTTGGGGCATGTGTTTTACCAACACACATTTCTAGTGTTTCTTCCTTTTTTTCTATAGTGGTTTTACCGGTGCCAGAAAAGATCTCTCGAAACCTCGGGACTTCGCTTGAAAGCAATCAGCCACTCGATTCACGACTATATAGTTCCATGTCAGTCACCCCAATGAAGTTCGGCCCTGCATTCGTCTTATCGTCAGCAGTCATCAACAGCTCTTCTTGGTCATCGTTTGATGTCATTCATGTTTACACTAGCATGTATGACGCCGTTTTACGTTATACCAACGTTAGCTGTTGCTTAAAATTCAAAGGGAAATCGACGTTTGAATACTTCAAGGTTCCAGTGAAAGTTTCAAAGAGCCCACTCAAAAAGCAAACAATTTCAACATACTTTTACGCATGCCCAAGTACAAAACCGGGGGTCATTCCGTACGGCGTAGGGATAACAGTGGATGCGTTGAGCTGTTCAGAAGAAGACCACGTGACATACATTCAACCAATGGTACCACAGAAACAAGCTGGAGTAACTATGGCGTTGTGTAATAAAGTAGCATATGGCAATCTAAGTGCAGAACTAATAATTGAATGGATGGAAACTTATAGGTACCTCGGCGTGGATAAAGTTGTCTCTTATTTCTTGGACGAACTGAACCACTATGCTCAGAAGGTGCTATTTTACTACAGCTCTATAGGATTTGTAGACTTGTACAAAGTTCAATTCGCTATGGATGGTATGTAAATCTTTTTAAGACATTCAAGCATTTTCAATCCTTTGATTATTTTTATGATGAAACTAGGAGTAGTTTACAGGTTTAGACTATCTATGAATGTATAATAATAACTTGATGCTCTGTATGTTTACCACAAAGCGAATTGCATGTGCATTTCTTTTCGCGTCCCATTACGATATTAGTAGTTATTACTCAGAAGAATACAATAAAATCCCTAAACGGTCGACCGCCCAGTTTGGCAATACATGTACATTGTATTTGATATATTTTGCGTATAACACCCTATAGATTCACTGTATACCGTAGAATCAGTGAAAGACACTGTATCAGTTATTGAACGCATTTTTTTTTTGCAAAAGATGCGAGATACTTGTAAGAATTTTGCATGTTTTCGTGTTATCTGCTTTGTTTCTTTGCCATAGTTTTCAGTCGATCACTTTGGTACATGTTCTTGTGTCATCTTATGGTCATCAAACTGCAAAAGGTGTTCGTGGGAGCATACAGAAGGCATTTGTTTTGGATGCGAGTTGTAAAAATGATTAAATTCGCTGCATTTTATCTTCTAGTTTTAAAATCCAACATTTGTGAGAAAATAAAATATGCACAGGAGAAAGAAATACCTCAGCACTTTAATATAAGTAAGCACATGCTGAGCCGATTCGTCGATTTCGAAATTTCTAACCATATAGGAATGTACGTTAGATTTTCATTGATGATAGACACTACTGTTCCAGTCAATGAGAGGTATTGTACGAAGTAAAAGCCACACGATGTTAGAGTTACTGTACCCAGTGATAGGTACAGTCGTTCAAACTTTCGTTAAGTAGGAAGTAGGAAGTGAGCAATGCGTACAAGGCACTTGAAAAATATGCTATTGTGTATTTTATCCATACCCTATGGTGATAAACGATATATTTGAAAATGACTGTATAGTAATCTATTTACTTTTCTTTACTTATTTTGATTCCCTATATACCTATTAGATATACATCAAATTCCATGTATAACTGTCTTCACGCCAGTCGGGAGACAACATACGTGACTAAGAACAAGCAATGCAGATGGAATAAATGAGCAATTAAATGTGATTATGCGCATATCTTTGATTTGTTAGCATACATTACACAGCTATTCTGGTATGAACATTATCAGGACAATGTATTTTTTCACGAGTGGTCATAATAGCGACTCTGGTACGAGCGTTATGCGGACACATGTATCTTTACATATATCTCTATGTAGAAGATCGCATATTTTGTGCATTGAAAATTATGTTGTATAAGTACCATTTTTGCTTGCATGTGTATATGATTAAGTTTACATGCCTGTCCAATATCTATACTCACGGACTTCAATAATGCAACACTTGTATAAGGGATTCTTTTTTGGCACCTGTAAAATCGATTTAAGCCCTCCCCCCCCCCCCCCGTAATTATATATAACTGATCGTTCCAAGGCGACACTTATTTTGTTGTTTCATTTGTATTATGTTCTGGAGTCGACTTCTTGTGCTGTTTGAACCGTATTTAAGTTGTCATATTTTGTTAAAGTTCCGGAAACTGGGTGGCCGCCTATTCGAAAATAGCTGCTCACTCGACCTACGATACGTTTTCTAAGTAGTTTTTCCCACCTAAGTTTTTGGAGTGGGAATTTCTTTATGATCGCGCCTTTTCCTGATCATTGGCTACTTGTACCTTTTAAGGAGCAAATAACACAATGCTTGGCTCCCTACGAAGTTAAATTGTCATTTACGAGTACTTTTAGCTAATTGTTTTATGCAGTAAATGGGGTTGACAAAATGCACAGAGAATATGTAATATATACTTCTCCGCAAAAGAAACGCGAAAAAAAAAGAAACACATTTTCTTGAAAAGGATCATTTTGATGGGGTTTTAAGTGATATGGCTAATGAGTAATTACAGTAAGAAACGATCGATAAAAAATTTAAGTTTTGTAGCATGTTTCATTACGCTGTTGCAATAACGTTTGTGTACGAACTCGTGTATTACAAAAAAAATATTTATGATTAATGCGATGTGAAAACAGATGGCATGAAGAAGTGTCCAGAAGTCTAAACTAAAGAAATCGTAAGAACGATTTACAAAAATACCGCTTGTCGACGCTCCCAGTGGTCGCGTTTATCTGTTGATGTCAGCCTATTGTTTTCAAATCGTATATTTTGTTCACTTCAGACACATTATGGTCCTATCTCCTTGATTATATTCATATTAGATTTGGGACCAAGTTATACAGACAAATTGTTGGAATTCCGATGGGTACAAATTGCGCACCTCTCGTTACTGATTTATTTTTATACTGCTACGAAAGAGATTGCATGGATTCTCTTAACCATGATAATCAAGCTGATGTTATCGAGGCTTTTAATTCCACATCTAGGTACCTCGATGACCTTTTGAACATTGACAACCCTTATTTTGAAGGTATGGTCGATCAAATTTATCCACCTGAACTTCAGTTGAACAAAGCCAATATCTCAGATACCGAAGCCCCCTTTTTTAGATCTACATCTTTCTGTTGCAAATGGATTTGTTTCTTCTTAAATTTATGATAAGCGCGATGACTTTGATTTTGATATAGTAAATTTTCCTTTTTTGGATGGTGACGTTCCTCGTCGTGCTTCTTATGGTGTTTACATTTCGCAACTTATTAGGTTTGCTAGAGTCTGCAATCATGTTACAGATCTCAACGCTCGAAATAAATGTTTAACGGCAAAACTTCTCCAACAGGGCTATCGGTATCATAAACTTCGAAACACCTTTTCTAAATTTTATCGTAGACACTATGAATTGATTTCCAAATATGATGTTGGATTAAAGACGCTTTTAAGTGAGGGCCTTTCGGAACCTGAATTTTATGGTGACTTAGTTTACAAATTTAAGAAACTGATAGGAATTAATGATTTTTCTTTTCAGTTCAGAAAAATCATAACACGTTACAGACGTATAGGTTATAACTTGAATGTTATGCGACAGTCTGCATGCTTAGTTTTTAACCCAATCATGGTTGATAACTATGCTGCCTTCTTTAATTGCACGCCGGTGGGTCGGGCGTCAGACTATGATGGCCCCGACAGAAAGCTAATCATTTTAGTTGGTTGGGGCCGGAGCTTCTTGTCTGTTGCTTGGCCCACCGGGGTCCAACTGGTGTTTTTCGTTTGCTCCGGAGTTAGTAGGTTATTCGGCGCCCAGGGATCTCCATCGTCGGGCAGCTTACTCAATCTGTGAGTCCTTGGTTTTGATTCATCAGGATGTTTATCATGATTTATTTGTGTGTTCTTGATGATTCATTGACTAGTTAGAGATTCACCACGAAGACCGAAGAACTTACTAAATGTTATGAAGCACTGCAGAAGCTGAGGGTGAGGTTAGGATCCTGTAAAACCGGTTTAAGCCCGCCAGTAACTTTGTGTTACTTATCGTTCCAAGGCGATACTTCTGTGGTGGTTCTTTTTGTTTTATGTCTTGGTGTTTATTATTTTTTTTTATTTTATTTTATTTTTTTTTTGTGCTATTGGCGCCTAATGTATGTTTTTATATTTTTAATTAAGTTAAGGTAACTGAGTGGCCACCTATTGGGAAAAGAGCTGCTCATTCGGCTTACGGTGTGTTTAATGGCATAAGTGCCTGATTGTTAGTTTGGTTTTTTCCCACCTCGGTTTTTGGAGTGGGAATCTCTTTCTGATTGCGCCTTTTCCTGGTCTTTGCCTGCTTGTACCTTTTCATATTGCGATTCTGTAAATATCAGTTAAGTGTGCCAACAGCTATCTTATGGCACTAAAAGATATCGGGTACGTCAGTTCACTTTATAGAAAACGGCAATTTACGCCAAATTCACTTACAAGAAATAAGCGTCGAAGGAAGCATATTTTTTACTCATTTGATTTTGTCTACCCGATCACTTCCAAAAACCGGTGACAGTTATATAGGAAATTTTTAGGTATCATAACCCTTTGGCTAAGGAAAATGGGGTTACAAAAAGTTTTCGCGGTAATGCGACAAGCGTAAGTCTTAATGTCATGATTTTCAAATTGTGTGATAGAGGATCAACGGGTCTATCGAAAGGCCTTAATATTGCTAAAATAAATTTCGATGTTATAGAAAGAAAAACAAAACGTGATTTTTTTTTATTTTTTTTTTTTTTGTGTGTTTCTTTTGCGAATAAGTATACCTGTACTAATATGTTTTATACTGGTCCATTATTCTGAATTAAGGCATATTTCTTCGCTTAGAAGGCAATTTTACTTCGTATGGCCAATTTATATAACCGGGTACAAAAAGTAAATCGACTTCTCTTTCTCTGGGACAGTAGTGTTCATCACTGAAATTCGAACTTACAGTCCATTATGGTTATAATTTCGATATCGACGAATCGGATCAGCATGCGCTTTCTTATATTGAAAGTTCCGAAGTATTTCTTTCTTGTGTGTTTGTGTGTGTGTGTGTGTGTGTGTTTCATTTTCTAAAAGATGTTGGATTTTAAAACTAGAGTATAAAATACAGCGAATTTAAACTTTTTTTACAACTCTCATCCAACACCAATGCCTCCAGTATACTCCAGTATACTCCCACGAGCACCTTATGTGGTTTGTCGACCATAAGATGACACTGAAAACTATGGCACAGAAGCAAAACTGATAACACGAAAACATGCAAAAAACTTACCACTATCTCACATCTTTTGTCCCCAAACTTTGTTCAATAACGGGTACATTGTCTTTCAATGATTCTACGGTGTACAGTGAATCTATAGGGTGATAATATCGATTTTTAAGTAGAAAAAGTTTGAAATCGAATTCGAAATGAAGGTAGATGCATCGTCTGAAGTATCTTAGAATCTAATGTGATATCAGTAGACATTTCTTATTAGATTAAAAAGAAATTTCCAAACGGGTCGACGACCCATTAGAAATTTGTGTTGCAATTTGCATATTATCTAAATGGCTGAGTTCTAAATAGCTTAAACGGTTAGAAAACGACATCAGATGCATCATATGAAGTCCCACACTATCGTTTTTTATATAAGTAATTATTTATCAGAAAATGAAATAGAAATTTCCAAACGGGTCGACGACCCATTTGCAAATATGTGTTACAATTTAAATATTATATAAATTGCTGAGTACAAAATGCTTACAACGGTTAGAAAACGGTACCATATGCATCATCTGAGGTCTCTTAGTATCTTATTCGATACCATTAGTTATAGATTAGGAGATAAAAATAAATATTTCCATAAGGATTGATAGCCCAATTGGAAATGTTCTCTAGAATTTGCATAATTTGGGGATGTCTGCTCATGGAATGTTTGATAACGGATAGTAAATTACGCTAGGTGCAACATGTGAATTCTCTTACACCTTATTTTATATCAGTTGACCAGTAGTACTCAGGAAATTAAATTGTCATTTTCCAAATGGGTAGACAGTCCATTTGGCAACATTTGATACAATTTGCATATTACATGTATATCGATAGCTAAGTAGAAAGACAAACTTGAAATCGAATACGAAATGACGTTAAATGCATCATCTGAAGTATCTTAGCATCTTATGTGAAATCATTAGTTATCAATAAAAAGATAAAATAGAAATTTCCAAATGGGTCGGCAACCAATTTGACAATATTTGATCTAATATTAGTTAAGACAGAAAATGAGAAAAGACGCTTCGTTATGAAGGTACAGGCATTTTATGAGGAAAAGGGTTTGAGATCATTTTTAGGGGTATTCAGGTAAGCTGAATAAAAAAAAACAATGTTGGCAAGCTGAGAAATGGCTCCTTTACCATCTAATTTGCATATTTTCAAGATGGCCGCCAAAATTATGAAAAACATCAGTTGCTGCAAATTGGTATATGTTTAGGATTCCAAACTGCTACAAAATAATAAAAATAACATTTTATAATGATTAGAAGGTCTTCAATGAATGAAAAAAAAAATCTCAAAAGTTAAAAGGCTTAGGTGGGGATGCGGAGGGGGCAGGGGTGTGGGCTTTTCTACTTGTACCTACAAAAGTGACCATATTTCCACTGTAACAAGTCCTGGACCACTGCACCTGGTCTTACTGTAAAGCATAGATGTAGCCTTCAGATCCTTTGATAAGTAATGCAAATTATCTAATTTGCATATTCATGAATTTTAATGAAAACATTAAAAATGGTTGAAAAAATGGTTTTAAAATCCATATATAAACAAATTTCAGGCTGAAGCTATCATTATGACAACATGTTATTGCACCAGTAATACCATTTATGACAAATATATTGATGTCATGGGTCAATATGAAACTCATCTCATTAGCATATTCATGAATATTAATTGAAATGTCAAAAATAGGAGCGAAAACCAGGGGAAAAACTATTGCCATTGAAAGGTGTTTGGTGCGTTATATGATCGTTGTTGCATTTTAGGACAAATTTTCATGGCTGCCAGTTTAGTCAGATGGGCCATTTAAATGCATATAAAGTTGTCTTCAACAATGAACACATTCGCATGATGTAAACATCACATTGTTTCCACAACCACCCCTAGTGTGATTCTTTAGAATGGGATGAACTTACAAAAATACCCATGTCCCACCAAAAACACACTTTAGAATACTATGATTGGTCTGATAGTATTGCATTGACATAGCAATTTAACCTTCATAACTAATATTGAAATCATTGAATTAACATATATTCATGAATATTAAAAAATCATAACGGGAGAAAAATCATGGAAAACATAGGGGTATACGTATAAAAACACCTGTACCCAGGCTGTTAATAAACCTAGGATGCCGAAAGAGATATCAAATGAATGTTGTGGCAATTAACTATCACTCTGAAATATGATATAAGAATAATCGGATTTGTAGTTTCATGTATATTAATAAAATCTTTAAAAACAGGACAGAAAAATGGAAAAATTAAAGGGGAAAACATAAGAAATGGCTTGTATCTTCCCAACCCAAAGCCCGTAAGTACTGAATAATGTATCAAATGGTTCTTAAGGCAGTATTATGCCATCCTATATTACAATTTATAAGTCATTTAATTTTTATATAACATCTTTCGGAATTGGGGTAAAATGCTGAGAGCATAAGGCGGTATACACGTAAAAATACGCACATATCATAGTTGCTGATAGACCTAGAGACTTGGGATTGGTATCAAATGATTGCTTAGACATTGTTATAAACTGATAGTTGCTTTATCTGACATATTTATTGTACAAACGCTAATAAGATCTTTATAAATAAGAAAAAATGACCGGAAAATGAAGGGGTTTTTTTCGTAGCATGCGTGGCTTTTAGTAAGATGTTTTATCTATCAGTTTACATGGTTTTTAATCAGAGATACTGTATACCTGTCAGACTATATTTTCCTGACTTTCTATAGGTACCATTTTCATCCCTCTAAGGATATTAGTAGAGGAGATATAAGCAACTTTGGTGATATTTCTCTGATTTAAACGATCCCATTAATATCCATACAACAAAAATATATAGTTACCCTTATATATCAGATAATATGGTTATAGAACATTGTCATATCAATCATTTGATTTCAACTTCTGCTCTTTAGGTCCTTCAGAAGCCAAGGTACATGTGCTCCTATTTTTTCCTGCATTTTACCCCAATTCCTAAAGCTTTTTTTAATATTCATGATAATGGAAAATCAAATAACTTATCTATTACAGCCTGGATGGTATAATATTGCCCTAGCAACCATCTGTTTCCCTTTTCAGCACTTTGTGGCTTTTAGTTGCCTAAACACGTGTATTTGAAGGTGTATCTGTATAATCTTTTCCATTTATTTCTCCCAATAACATTATTTTTCATTAATATACATGAAATTGAACATCATTTTTTTCTTATATCGTACTTCAAAGCGATAGTACGATGCCTTAGCATTTATTTGATGCCATATTCACCGTCTTAGGTTTATTTACAGCCCACGTACAAGTGATTTTGTATGTACACCCCATATTTTCCATGATTTTCCTCCCATTTCTTACAATTTTCATTAATATTCATGAATATGCAAATTCAATGATTTGAATAAAAGGATTACCATTTAATCGTTATGCCCAAGCTCTACTATCAGATCAATCATATTATTCTAGAGCTTGCTGTTGGAATGATATGGGTACTTTTGAAAGTCCATCCAATTCTTTAGAATCACACAATGGATGGGCATGGAAACAATATGATTTTACATCATGCAAATATGTTCATTGTCGAGGACAATGTTTTACAGCATTTAAGTGGTCCCTCTGACCAAAATGGCAGCCATGAAAATTTGTTCTAAAATGCAAGAAGGCTCTTATAATCCATCAAAAATCCTTTCAATGGCAATAGTTCTCTCCTGGTTTTCACTCCAGTTTTCAACATTATAATTAGTATTCATGAATATGAAAATAAGATAAAATTTTCAAATAGGTCCATTACATCAAAATATTTGTCACATGATATATTACTAGTGCAATAACAGTGTCATAATGGTGGTTTGGGCGTGAAAATTGTTCATTTATGGATTTTAAACCTTTTTTAATGGTTTCATTAAATCATGAATATGCAAATAAGATAATTTGCATTACTTACCACAGGATAAAAGGGATATGTCTAGCCTTAACAATGAGACCAGGCTCAGTGGTCTAGGACGAACAACAGTGGTCAATTTTGTAGGTACACCCCGTGTCAAGAATCACGTTAACAGTTACCATGGAAGCCATGTATTTTCTCATATTGACATTGAGTTTATCTTTGCGGGTAAAACTTTTTTGCATTTAAATTTATGTAATTTAGTCAAGCAATCATCTAACAATATTTTTAAGTGATTGAAGGCTCAGATCATGACAAACAAATGAAACGTTTCATCAATATAACAGAGTCTAGATATTTTGGCGGCCATTTAGAAAATATGCAAATTAGGACATAAAGACGTCATTTCTCAACTTGTCAACATTGGTTTTTGGATTCAGCACACCAAATTACTCCTAGTTCAAGTGTCAAACCCTTTTCCTCACAAAATGCCTGTACTTGTTAACTTTTCTCAATTCCTGTCTTAACTATATGCATATTATATCGATTGCTTATTGAAAAATGCTCGAAATCGAATATGAAATGAGGCTAGAATGTCATTCTTATTAGCACACATTGCGAACGAAAACAACACATCAAAATGCTGAACTAATCATGTCAAAATCTATACATGGTGATGCCATATAAGTGTTCAAATTGTAGCAAATTATCCTTTTTATTGTATTTGATATATTTTGCGTATAATATCGATTGTTAAGTAGAAAAAGTTTGAAATCAAATTCGAAAAGAATGTAGATGCATCGTCTGAAGTATCTTAGAATCTAATGTGAAATCAGTAGACATTACTTATTAATTTAAAAAGAAATTTCCAAACGGGTCGACGACCCATTAGAAATTAGTGTTGCAATTTGCATATTATCTAAATGACTGAGTTTAAAATAGCTAACGGCATCAGATGCATCATCTGAAGTCTCTCAGCATCGTTTTTGATATAAGTAATTATTTATCAGAAAATGAAATAGAAATTTCCAAACGGGTCGACGACCCATTTGAAAATTTGGGTTACAATTTAAATATTATATAGATTGCTGAGTATAAAAGGCCTACAACGGTTCAAAAACGGTGCCATATGCATCTTAGTATCTTACCCGATATCATTAGTTAAAGATAAGAAGATAAAACAGATTTTTCCAAAAGGATTGATAGCCCAATTGGAAATGTTTGCTAGAATTTGCATATTTTGTGGATGTCTGCTCATGGAAGGTTTGAAAACGGATACTTAATGACGCCAGATGCAACATGTGAATTCTCTTACACCTTATTTGATAGCAGTTGACCAGTAGTATTCAGAAAATTAAATTGTCATTTTCCAAATGGGTAGACAGCCCATTTGGCAATATTTGATATGATGCATATTACATGTATATCGATAGCTAAGTAGAAAGACAAACTTGAAATTGAATACGAAATGACGTTAAATGCATCATCTGAAGTATCTTAGCATCTTATGTGAAATCATTAGTTATCAATCAAAAGATGAAATAGAAATTTCCAAATGGGTCGGCAACCAATTTGACAATATTTGATCTAATATGCATATTATATCGATTGTTTATTGAAAAATGCTCGAAATCGAATACGAAATGAGGCTAGAATATCATTCTTATTAGCACACATTACGAACGAAAACAACACATCAAAATGCTGAACTAATCATGTCAAATCTATCCACGGTGATGCCATATAAGTGGTCCAATTGTAGCAAATTATCCTTTTTATTGTATTTGATATATTTTGCGTATAATATCGATTGTTAAGTAGAAAAAGTTTGAAATCGAATTCGAAATGAAGGTAGATGCATCGTCTTAAGTATCTCAGAATCTAATGTGAAATCAGTAGACATTACTTATTAGATTAAAAAGATATTGCCAAACTGGTCGACGACCCATTAGAAATTTGTGTTGCAATTTGCATATTATCTAAATGGCTGAGTTAAAAATAGCGAACGACATCAGATGCATCATCTGAAGTATATCATCGTTTATTGATATAAGTAATTATTTATCAGAAAATGAAATAGAAGTTTCCAAACGGGTCGACGACCCATTTGAAAATTTGTGTTACAATTTAAGTATTATATAGATTGCTGAGTACAAAAGGCCTACAACGGTTAGAAAACGGTACTATATGCATCATCTGAAGTCTCTTAGTATCTTACTCGATATCATTAGTTACAGATTAGAAGATAAAACAGATATTTCCAAATGGATTGATAGCCCAATTGGAAATGTTTGCTAGAATTTGCATATTTTGTGGATGTCTGCTCATGGAAGGTTTGAAAACAGATAGTTAATTACACCAGATGCAACATGTGAATTCTCTTACACCTTATTTGATAGCAGTTGACCAGTAGTATTCAGAAAATTAAATTGTCATTTTCCAAATGGGTAGACAGCCCATTTGGCAATATTTGATACAATGCATATTACATGTATATCGATAGCTAAGTAGAAAGACAAACTTGAAATCGAGTACGAAATGACGTTAAATGCATCATCTGAAGTATCTTAGCATCTTGTGTGAAATCATTAGTTATCAATCAAAAGATAAAATAGAAATTTCCAAATGGGTCGGCAACCAATTTGACAATATTTGATCTAATATGCATATAATATCAATTGTTTATTGAATAAAAGCTCGAAATCGACTAAGAAATGAGGCTAGCATATCATTCTTATTAGCACACATTACGAACGAAAACAACACATCAAAATACTGACAGCTAAGTAGAAGGACAAACTTGAAATCGAATACGAAATGACGTTAAATGCATCATCTGAAGTATCTTAGCATCTTATGTGAAATCATTAGTTATCAATCAAAAGATAAAATAGAGATTTCCAAATGGGTCGGCAACCAATTTGACAATATTTGATCTAATATGCATATAATATCAATTGTTTATTGAAAAAAAGCTCGAAATCGACTAAGAAATGAGGCTAGAATATCATTCTAATTAGCACACTTTGCGAAAGAAAACACACATCAAAATGCTGAACTAATCATGTCAAATCTATCCATGGTGATGCCATATAATTGTTCAAATTGTAGCACAATAGTTATTTTTTTTTTATCATTTACGGTTTAAAAGTGTTAATGTTCCTAATGCGGTATAAATGCGTAGAATTGGTGAATTTTTATGTGTTGCGTATTTGAATTCCTTTAGTATAATTGTATGAATTATTCGTTGATCTATGGATATTTTGCGGATAGAAACACGATTTTAACATTAATAAGAATTTCTCGTAAATCTACACACGATCACACAACAAACATGAATAATGATTTTGGTATTAATTTATCAAATGAACCGCGACTCAAGAAAACTAGTCTTAGGGTTTTCAGACCTGGATCAACACAAACTGATCTGTTCAGTCACAGAACAAGGAGAGACATTTTTGGATATAATCGGAGATTGCAGTGTACAAAGCGAAAACAATGGAACAGGTCAGCTACATGTTTTGTAGTTGTTGGTTTTTTTTCGGTTTTCTCAGGACGCGGCTCTTATGTTTCGAAGCAATATATATATATATATATATATATATATATATATATATATATATATATATATATATATATATATATATATATATATATATATATATATATAATATATATATTGCTTCGAAACATAAGAGCCGCGTCCTGAGAAAACCGAAAAAAAAAACAACAATTACAAAAAAAATAATTCTCTACCGGCCCTAAAAAGTCTCCCCGTACATCATCCATAGTGCAGGTTATATTTTCTGTTTGGTCCTTTGAGATCAGCGAAGATATTCTGAGAACTCAGAAATTTATTATCGGTTAAGATTCATTTTCTAGTCAATGTTTACTATATTTGGCCCCATTTAGATAACACTAGTCTTTGTATCGACTACCCTGTTGAAAGTTGCAAAATTTCAGTAATTCGCTTTGGCTCCATGTTGCCAAGTCTAAAGGGTCACTGACGAGACTTCAATAGTCGAAACCGCGGTATGGCCCATCACCTTTCTCATTAATGTGTTCACTGCTCTGAAAGGATCTCAGTTTTAATTTTTATTCACTGCTATTTTACAGATCATCAGGAGTTAAATATGGCGTTGTTGCGTAGATACTAACTTTAACGACGTTACTGCCGTAACGTCATTAACATTACAATACAATACAACATAGGATTTACCGCCTTGTACTAAAGTGCGCACCATGGTTGATATAATTTACATGCATATAATATACTTAAACGCAAAAGAAACGCAACAATTTACATTCTAGTTTTCTTCTACATTACCCATGTAAGGATATTTTTGAAAGTATATTTTATGTCCCTACAGAATGAGTAATGATTTGCCATAAACGGGATTTGATCGCAGGTTTTCGTTCTGACGTTAATGTGACGTTTGTGTTTTTCAATAATTTGCGTCTAAAATATGGATATTTATTTTGATTTGAAAACAAACAGCATCAATCAATAGCCTGGTGTCTATACTAGCAGAAAACAACAAACATGTTGGGAAATTATTGTTTAGCAGCAATCTTAGTAGATGCGTTTCTTTGTTGACGTTAGCTTATTTTTTCAAACAGTCATTACATACTCATTATGGACGACTAGGTCGCGATCTTTTTTGTCCTTTGTGCTATGTAGTGTGGGCTACATTATGCCATTAAAAGGTTTCGATTATTGATATTCGTTTGCCAATTAACTGCCAATTACGTCAAAATTTAAACACGTCACAGACACGTTATAAACGTCGACAAAGGCATAAATTTTCCATATATGCGTTTGTTGTCCTTTTTGCTTTTGAAAACAAACATTGATTTGAAATTTCATTTTCGCTTACAATGTCAAGTATTGAACCTATGTGGCTTTTAAAAAATGGGTTACCTTGAAGTTTTGGCGTTTTCTCTGCAACCATAAGCAGCAGCGTTCTGATTTTTGCGTTGTATGCAAGACAAAGACCTGGACTTGTCAATCGTAATATCACCGAAAGCAATTTATGAGTTGATAAGAAGAGATTTGCATTTTTTAAGTGTTGCGAAACTTTTGCGTTTAAGTATATATGCTTTAAAATTTTGAATGTAGTGAAATATTCTGACGGCGCGGACTAAGTATTATATATTTGGATTCAGTTTAACGCCCCTTTCAAGATTATTTCAGCTTACATGAGACGGGCCAATCAGTAGGTGGGATGAGAACTAGTGAGGGTCGAGATGTAAGAAATATTGCTTCCGTGCAATTTTTTTGACTTTAAATGATTGTTTATGGGTTATATTGTTGAAAACTTATGGGGTTCAATTTTTTCGAACCCTTAGCCCAATTTTGTGGGCTTTTTCTTAAGACCACGCCCATTTTATGATTTTTATACACTGCAGACAGTAATATAGCTGTTTCTGAATGAAAACTTTACTTTTGTGTGATCTGTTGCATCGAATGTACCATTTTTTGGCTTATGTAAAGCCAGAGAACCAATTTATTACAGTTGTTGTTTATATTTTCTTCATTTGCTTCTTATTGAAAGTGGGTGGAGTAATTTAATGGGGAAATTCAATGGAATAATTCGTTCTGTCCGCTTACATATACTGGCAGAGTAAAAACTGACATTGAATCAAATGAACAAATATAAAAAAAAAGGTTGCACTTGTTATTGTTTTAGTTTATATACATGTACGAGGGACATTCAATAAGTAGTGCGAACTCACATGCATTTTTCCACTTACATGTCGGAAAATATTCTCCTATCTTGATTAACAACGCTATAAATAAATGTTTACTCACATGCATTTTCCACTTACATGTCGGAAAATATTCTCCTATCTTAATTAACAACGCTATAAATAAATGTTTAAGAGTAAAGCAGACGTGTGTGCGCAGTGCTATATTAGCTGTACTTATACGGAAAATGCACGAGGGTCGTTTAAAAAGTAATGCAAATGCATATGAAGGAAAGTCAAACTGACCGAAACAGAACAAGCGCTCAACCGTTGAAAGCACGATCCTAGGTCCAGTTGCTTAAAGAATTGAATTACTTGTTTCGTTCTTATGGCACATCATCACTGTCAATGTTAAACGAATAAATCACAATTTAACGTCTTGGTGAAGCATATAGTAACAGGTATGTATCTAAATTACCTGAATGGACTTACGAAATGGACGTTTCGTACATGTTTATGTGTCATGGGGTACTTTTCCTTTCTTTTGGAAAGACAATGTGATCTCGAATATGACCAGATCGTGTTCAGCCCGAGAATAAATGGTTAAACCGACATTCCTTGTTGTAGCAGAAACCTTGGTGATCTCTATTTTTCACGAACCATGAATAAAATATAAAGTATTGATCCTTTGGAAGCAATAGTATATTGCGCAATTTCGGGTAATAAACCCTTATCAGTATCCCTTTTTAAACCAGCAAAAAGTCAGACTATTTTACTGCAATTTCGAAACTTTACACGAGAAGTCTAAATAAAAGACATATTCCTTAACGAGGTCGAATAATTTAAACATTGCTTAGAAGTATGTTTCGGTGTCGAATAATTTAAACATTGCTTAGACGTATGCTTCTAAACGTGAAATCTCTGAAATAATATAACAGAGCAATAACTCCCATCCAATATTGTATTATCGTAATCGCTATGGTCATGCCTGGAGGTTGTTTGCGACTAAATGGGTATATTTGGATTGCAGTTCAGCATCATGACTTTAAGAAATCAATGGGTCACAAGATGTCTCCCGCACAGAGCTGGTAAATACTTGACCACCTGAGCAATTGACTCCTCCGCCAGCAAAGTATAACCACGCCCACCCCTATTTCTTTAGACAAACATTGTGTTTTTGCACCTATATTTACATGTAAAAAGCATTTGTTGTTTTTTTTTTCTAACCCCTTGTTGTCTAACCGTCATTGACCGTTAGCAAATGTTCTGATTTGAATGGTCAATTTAAAAATGACTATTATTGATGGGTGGTTTGACGGAGGACTCAATTGTTAACTTAACCGCTTAGGGGGCCAGACCTGGGTTAATCTTAATTGTTAATCATGATTACTTTTATTCGATTGAAATTTTTTTCAATCGAAAATTATTCTGTAATCGTAGATTTTTGCGATTAAAATTTATCTTATTCTTATTCGAATACTTTTCAAAAATGCATGTAATCGTGATTGATTTTATGAATAAATTTCGATTACATTCAAAGATGTGCTGAAAATTCTTTTTCTGAAAAAAAAAGAGTAAAAAGAAAGAAAGTGAATAAACTAATATCTAAGATTATGTTCACAACAAAAATTCTGTGATTTTCAAGAATTTTTAATATATCAAATGGGAATTCTGATAAAGTAACAGATCAGACTGTGCAGAATGCCATTATTTTTGGCTTTGATCTCTAAATGTGAAAAAACAAAAACAAAAAACAAAAACCAAACAGCATTTTCATTTTCTTTATGAAAATGACATGGGCACATAATAAAGTTACTCCTCAACTGGTCAACAAATTTAACATTATTATATTTTTTCTTGTCCTTTTTGGGTGTTTTAGAAACTATTTTTTTTTTTTTGAAATTCTCTCTGGTACATGTATTTTCCATATCATTTCAGAAGTCTTCTTAGAACATCCATTTTTTGCTTTCATTTCTTTGACCTCACATAGAATTGACCTCATTCTAAATAGGTTTTGAAAGTTGAAACCTATTGCAAAATTTTAAAACTATTGTTACCTGGTTGTTCACACATTTACAGGTTAACTAATAAACAGGTGCCATATGGTTTGTGTTGTCAAAACATCCTAGAACAAGTTAGTGACAATATACAAAGGGTTAACAGAATCAATGTCTATCTATAGGGAGACCATGATAGAATCAACAACTTTGAGAGTCATATTACAAAATTGATGTCAAAATTACTGCAACATTCAAATCAAGTAACATGTTTTTTTGTCCAATTTGGAGTTGTTAGCCAAATTATAAACACACACCCAGCATCATGAGAACTAAAATTATGTTTATGATTCACTGCTTTGTAAAGACCACAAGAGGATTCCTATATGCCAACATAATACCATATATAGTTAAATCACAACTGTTAATTCAAGACTGGCTAGATTATAAATGCAAAACTAATCGATTGATTATGCAATTACTTTTGCAAATCAATTGTAATTGTAATCGATTACATCGTGGAAAAAATTATTTTTAATCGTAAACGTTAATCGTTAGATTGAAAGTAATTGTAATCGTTAGTGATTAACTTTGAAATTAATCGATCACAGGTCTGTAGGGGGCCAATATGCTACGGTCCAATAAAATTGGTTATGTAATACTGATCGGTACTGAAGGGAAACGGTGTGCCATTTCACACAAATGTCGAAAGGAAGTTTCGTGAAAACTGCGACAAACACCACCGACGCCTGCCACATGCCTTGACCCGGATTGGAACTGGACCGCGGCGGTGACAAGTACGTTTGTTATCGAATACGCTATCCAGGCCCCGACATATTTCTTTCAGTAATCAAGACATAACACTTTACTGCAATAGTACAGTTCAAATGTTTGTAATAAAGTGAATGAGACAACAAAGTGTGCAAATTGTGTGACCAAAGAAACACACACAGGGCACTCCTCTTTGCATCAAAACGACATTTTGTATGTGTTTTTGGAATAATATATTTTGTGTTGTTTGTTTGAGTTGATGCTAAACGTCCAAACCAACACCAATAGTCATGTTGGGACGTTGACGTCATTTTATGGGACTTTACCCAAAATGTGGATGTCATGACATGATATCCACATTTTGGGTAAAGTCCCATAAAATGACATCAAAGTGCTTTCAATATAACCACCCAACTCAGCCACTAAGGCTTATGTATGTATGCTTAACATCAAGCTGATGTTATCGAGGCTTTCAATTCCACATCTAGGTACCTCGATGACCTCTTGAACATTGACAACCCTTATTTTGAAGGTATGGTCAATCAAATTTATCCACCTGAACTACAGTTGAACAAAGCCAATATCTCCGATACCGAAGCCCCCTTTTTATAGCCTCAACCCTTCAATGTATTATTCTATAGCTATAACTGTAATGGAAAAGGCCCATATAGATATCCATCCGAGAAAAAAAGAAGTCCGGTTTTAAAAGATTGTTTATTCGTCAATATGATTATTTTAGGATATAAAGCTGTAGACATACAAAAAGTAAATCGATTGTTTTGTCAACTCGGACACTTAAAAGTTTGAAAGTTACTGACGTTTCAAATTAAAAAGAATGCTTAGAGGCCATGGGTAGTGATTCGGTCGGCGGTCATCAGTCTGTGGTCTTTGCAAGCCTTAGGCATATTCGTCCTCAATTATTTCGATACAAATTGTTATTTCGGTTTCTAATCTATAAACGACATGCTTAAGACATGATTTCTATCATTGATTATGCCTGTAGTGCCTGTCTGTTCTTCATAATAATAATAGTTCATCGCGGTTTGTATTTAGCGCTACACTGCCGTGGTCACTTCAATAGTTTTTTATGATAACCTTGAAGGTACGAATGAAGCCGAGATAGCCTGATTCTCTTTTCTCTTCTAGTAATCAAGAGCGGGAAAATGATTCGGTATCGATTAAGCATGGCATTGGTTCCTATTCCGAATATATTTACATATAACATAAACCTGATAACGGGAAACCAGCCGATAATGGCAACTATTTTTAGATTATTATTTATAGACCATAAATATTAATAATAACATGAGTAATGCCGTTAGAAGTCTGTCGGCCCCATCAGCTCAGTGTGTTAAGCATCGGTCTTCTAATCAGACTCTTACAGGTTCGAATCTCGCCGCGTATCCGCTATTCATTTTTTTTTTTTTTCATTTTTTTTTTTTTTTTTTTTTTTTTTTTTTTTTTTTTTTATTGTTATCATAGTAAGTTTCTTTTCTTTCTTCATTCGTTTTTATTCTTCCTTTTTTATGGAGTCTATTTAGCAGTACGCTGATAAAAGTTGTTCAGTACTGGTGATAACTGGTAGGCCCAGACAGATAAAATGTTGCATTATCAAATGAGCCGCGTCATGAGAAAACCGGATTTTTGCCTATGCGAAAACAAAGGCGCAGATCAGCTTCGCAGTAACTGTGAAGCTGATCAGCGCCTTTGTTTTCGCTACACGGATAGTACACTTTCTCTTCTTATTAAATCCGAAATTTCAAGCTTCTATGCTGCTTCTGGGAATGTACATGTCAGTTTGTGTCAGACGTGGTTGGAAACCCCGAAGACCGGTTTTCTCGCGTCGCGGCTCATTAATATTGAATTTTGAAATGATGTTAACGTATCTTCAATGGCAAAAAAGATAAATGTATTACATAGGTGTAAATTATGTAAAGTGTATGTTGAGATGTCTGATGATTTTCATAAGTGATTGATATCAGCCGATATTTTAACTGTAAATTTCTGATCACTTCTGACGTTTCCATTCACTTGACGTTATCAAAAAGTGTTTCACGTCAGAAATTCTAACGCCTTTAACTCAGTTATTTAAGAAATAACATAAAGTATTGGTGTTCATGTTCTTAGATTTTTTATTTAGAACGTAAGGAAGAGTGTACCAAAAATATTTGTGTTTTCAATAGTTTTTTTTTTTTTGTTTTTCATTTTCACCGCCTGCCTCTTCAATGGGAAAATGTACAAAATCAACACACTCGATTAAATATATTTGGTATTCAATTCAAAAAAGTAAAATATCCTCTAAGTATATACCCATACCCATACATACACGTCAATCTTGAAAAGTCAGTCGCATATTAACGTACAAGACAAACGCGACCCTGGCGTATGAAAAAAATCTCAACACGCTGAATAAGAAAATTTGCTTCTTAAACTTTAATTACCTATAGTATAGGACTTACGGCTAATCAATTACTAGAATCTAGTAAAACCACAACATGGAAGTATGGAGAAATCTCCGACCACTTTTGCAACCTCTTGGCGTGATTTGTTTGTTTGAATTGATGCTTTACGTCCCAGTCAACAGCTAAGGTCATGTTGGGATGTTGCCTCCATTTTACAGGACTTTTACCCAAAATGAGGATGTCATCACATCCAACAAGTGCTTGAAATATAACTATCCAACTAAGACCCAAAAGGCTTATACGTATGGATGGTTTGACTTGAAATGTTTCCTCGGCAGGCTCAGACAAGCGCGGTTAACCAGTAATCAGACGGTCAGGCAGCAATGTATTTAGCTTTACCTGGAGGCACAAGTAGCCTATATCTATTTCTTTAGGCCCCAATGGGAGGTGGGCCCATAGTCTCTATGGTGAAATTAGCAGTCACAAATGATTAGCGTGTGTCTAAGGTGTGTACAGGTCGTATAATAATCTCAGCATGCTGAAAATTTTGGATTGCATGTACTTTTGTACAGTTATGTTAAAGCACACAATACAGTATAGGCGCGTATCAAACGTTTAATGTAACGCGTGTTGAACTTATTCGTATAAGACACATACCCGAGACACGTCGAGCTTTAAGCATGCTGCATGCTTAAAATACTTTAACATACACCAAGCGTACAGAACGCACATGTACGAGGTTTGTGGACACCTTGGCTAGCAGGAAAAGTAAAGTGCTGTTGTTTAAGTGTTTTTGTTTTTGTATAAATATAAGCAGCAATATCTTATGAGCATATTTGAGGAATTTGTTTCAATTTGAAGTATCAACACGTTAAATATGACATATTTTCTATTAAGCGTACGTAGGGCCACAAGGGACAGGTGCCAAAACGTCAACAAAATGTGACGATTTTCATAGTGTTTTTTCCCTGTCAAATGGCACTTAAATATTGTTATAACATTAAAATATTTCGTCCTAAAACCATATAACACTGACTTCAGTTTCAGAAAGATTCCGACTTGGCGGCAGTGTTGTTTGATTTATGTGAAAAAAAAAATCAGAAGCAGACCGAAAAATCTGTTTGAAATAATGGCGTGATTTGACGTCGGAGAACAGCCGACGCCGATTGTAGGGCCACAAGGGACAGGTGCATTGTATGTTTCGTTAAGGAAATCACCCACAGATACGATGAAAATGTTACAAACAACAGAAACGTCATCGGTCTGTCAGTTACTATTTAGTTCACAGTAGTTGTGGCACAGACGATTTTCAGCTGCTCAGAAGTCCACCTATGATGATAAACGGAAGATCACCGTCTGTCTGGCATGCTCGCCGCAAGAAATTGTTACACATGTTCAACAGGTGGACGAACAATTTTGCGAGAATTGGTACGGCGTATCTGCATTTGACAGCTGGATACACAGACATAAAAATGTTGATAGCCAAGGATCTTTTGTTAAAAAAAAACACCCTGAAACAAATGTATAACGCGCTGGCGGCTTAAAATGTCAAGTAACGTCATATAGAGACGTTGAACTTTGCCCCGCACTCGGTTCGGAAGTGCAGGGAAAAGGCTGTAGATGACGTGTTTTTGTCAGATTTCAATAAAATTTCTTGTATATTTGCTTATAAAATACTTTTGCAAAAGCAGATATATTCATTTTTCTGTTGAAAATATAAATGGTGTACACGAACTTTTCTGACAAACCACGTATGTATTAAACGCATTTGTTACGTGTCTCCGACGTGCTTCTGATGTTTGTTGAATCAAGGTATCTCTATGTCTATGGAAATACATTGGTTGAATTTGCGGCATATTTTTCCACACGCTCGGTGCGCGGTTTGTCTTATACGTTATTGACTGCGATAGAAAATTGAGGCTATTGATATGACACTTGTGTCATATCTTTTCTTGTTAGATCTACATCTTTCTGTTGCAAATGGATTTGTTTCTTCTAAAATTTTTAATAAGCGCGATGACTTTGATTTTGATATAGTAAATTTTCCTTTTTGGGATGGTGACGTTCCTCGTCGTGCTTCTTATGGTGTATTCATTTCGCAACTTATTAGGTTTGCTAGAGTCTGCAATCATGTTACGGACTTCGACGCTCGAAATAGATGTTCAGCGACAAAACTTCTCCAACCGGGCTATCGGTATCGTAAACTTCGAAAAACCTTTTCTAAATTTTATCGTAGACTCTACGAGTTGATTTCCAAATATAATGTTGGGTTAAAGACGCTTTTAAGTGAGGGCCTTTCGGAATCTGAATTTTATGGTGACTTGGTTTACAAATTTAAGAAACTTATAGGAATTAATGATTTTTCTTTTCAGTTCAGAAAGATCATAACACGTTACAGACGTATAGATTATAACTTGCATGTTATGCGACAGTCTGCATGCTTAGTTTTTAACCCAATCATGGTTGATAACTATGCTGCCTTCTTTAATTGCACGCCGGTGAGTCGGGCGTCAGACTCTATGATGGCCCCGACTTAAAGCTATTCATTTTAGTTGGTTGGGGCCGGAGCTTCTTGTCTGTTGCTTGGCCCACCGGGGTCCAACTGGTGTTTTTCTTTTGCTCCGGAGTTAGTAGGTTATTCGGCGCCCAGGGATCTCCATCGTCGGGCAGCTTACTCAATCTGTGAGTCCTGGTTTTTGATTCATCAGGATTTTTATCATGATTTATTTGTTTGTTCTTGATGATTCATTGACTAGTTAGAGATTCACCACGAGGACCGAAGAACTAACTAAATGTTATGAACCACTGCAGAAGCTGAGGGTGAGGTTAGGCGCCTGTAAAACCGGTTTAAGTCCGCCAGTAACTTTGTGTTACTGATCGTTCCAAGGCGATGCTTCTGTGATGGTTCTTTTTGTTTTATGTCTTGGTGTTTAATTTTTTTTGTGCTGTTGGCGCCTTATGTGTGTTTTCATAGTTTTAGTTAAGTTAAGGTAACTGAGTGGCCACCTATTGGGAAAATAGCTGCTCATTCGGCTTACGATATGTTTCATGGTATAAGTACCTGATTGTTAGTTTGTTTTTTTCCCACCTCGGTTTTTGGAGTGGGAATGTTTTTCTGATTGCGCCTTTTCCTGATCTTTGCCTACTTGTACCCTTTTACTTTGAACCACTTTTCCTAGGTAGCTTAGACCAGTAAGCAGATGTCAGTCGTTACCGTAGAAGCTTTATCTGGAGGCTAACGCAGCCCATCCATTTCTTTAGGCCCAAATAGGCTGGTGCCCATATCTCACCCGACCACCCTTTGCATAGATATTTGTCCTTTCAGATGCATATTATGGAAAGTACAAATTAAGGTGTTTGCAGAGTTATTACCGATGTTTATGTAAGTGGCTATACCCTGCAATACATTACTATTTATCACTTAGAGTTATTAATTATGGACGCCTTTGCTGTTTTAAGCTAACAAGATGACTCTAATGCGTAGGCATTGCCTATTTTTGTTAACTTGTATGACGTTTAAATCATTGTCGGATGTTATTAACGATACTTTATTCTATTAAATGCATGGGCTTTCGGTTTATCCATTATTTGAAACTATTATACAATAATTAAAATCAAATATCGCGTTTACATGGCACTATTTTATTCACCAGTAGAGTGTAATCTTACATTATATTAGCCAAGATCGATTCTAGCACAGTTGTATTGTAATGTTATGTGTGCCTTTTTATGTTTTATATGTACAGTGCAATGCGCGAAATTACATATGCATCTACATATAGATGCATATTACTTTTTAACGACCCTCGTGTATAATATGTATATACTCACTGCGTAGACACCATCAAATATGCAATGGCTTTATCCTAACGAATTTAGCTTAATATATTGAAAAACAGAGTTACGGGCATACTGTATAATTCTATCGTAGAAGAAACTGCATGCCAATTTGCATTACTTATTGAATGGCCCTCGTATGTAGTTAATTATGGGCAACGCAAATATAATACCATGTTAACAACTGTTTATTACATGATATTCATCTGCTTGATGTGTTTTTGTTTTCTTTCAGTGTCATTATACGCCGGTGATAGAGTATGGTTAATTTTCATACTTATTTCCCCCATTAAATTACCCACCCACTATGTTTTAGAGATTATATTGTGCTTACATCACCAATACCTATCATAAATGTGTTTTTATTGCTACATATCCTTCTAAAGGGGGTTTCAGATGCAAAATACAAGGTAAAAAGCTAGTTTTAGTAGCAAAAACAACACAACAAATGTCAACAGTGTAGTTAATGCGCAAAAATGGGCGTGGCCTAGAAAAAGAGCCCATAGAATTGGGTCGAGGAGTCGGAAAAATTGAACCCCATCATTTTCCATAATAATTACGCACAAACAATAATTTAAAGCAAATCAATCAATTTTAGCACGAAAATCGCACGGGAATACATCTCGACCCTCACTAAACGGGAGAACCCCGAGAAAAACCACCAGGTACACCCGCAAGCAGAACTTGGCTTGTCTCACATGTGGCCAAAGCGGGGCTCGAACCCACACCAGTCACAGCAATGAGATAATCGAATGGTTAAGTGCGGTAATGAAATATCAGCGCTCTTAACCATTCGGCCACGGGGCTGCCAATAGCATCTATGGTTATTATACAAAAATAAAAAAAGTATAATTCATGTGACTTCGAACTATCATACTACCGCCCATTAGAGAACATTTTTAATTTTGAATACGATTTTACTCAATGCGCATAGGGAATAAAACAAAGTTGGTGAGAAAAAAAGCGTAAAATAATATCTTAATTGCAAAACATTATATGGTAATGTCGTAGTCTGCTTTGGATAATATAATGTTATTAATCAAGTTATTTTGTATTGGACCAGTTACAGGTTCAAAACAGCTGACCGAGGACCTGTAAGTGGTCCAATACGAAATAACTTGATTAATGAGATTTTTATTAATTAACTGTTAAAAGTCCATATCGGTCCATATCATCCTCTTTCACATCAAACATATCTTCGCCATTCTTAGCGCCAATGTCTGACATTCTTTTCATAGATGTTGACATTATTTTTGATTGTTTGTTCACTATTTTACTGATCGGCTGAATCGCCGCCATTGTTTTTTCTCTCAACTCATTCAACGCGGCACGTGACCTTGCATGTGAATTTTGACCAATCAGATGTAGGGATTTCCATATAGATAGCAGGTCAATCCGTATAGATACGAGGTCAACCGTATTAGTGCGAGGTCAGCTGTATTAGGTCGAGGTGAAATCCAGTATAGACTATACGAAAAAAGAAACGTCACCAGTATCACTCAGACCAAATTCTCCTTATAAGTACTATATACTAATAAATTAATTAATAATTGATGGCAATAAAATTTCAAAGCCAGATTATTCGTATAGATGAATATTGGGGATATAGGTTTCGATCCATTTTCAAACGCGTCGATCCGTTTACAAATTTGTAAACGGGTTGCGACCCATTTGCAAACGGGTCGGTTTGTTAATCGGGTCGCAACGCAAAGAAATTAATACTGAGAAAAGCAAGCTTTTTTGTTGCGAAAAGCGTTAACTTGTTGCACTATTTATTTATTTTTTTTTTTTTTTCAGATAAAGTGTCACGACATCACGTGAGTGGGAACCGTCAGAGTCAAAATGACAGGCAGGCGGCAATATTTGATTGCCACGACAGAATGTCTGGCTATACATATATCGGGATAATGGACCACGATGACTTCGTGATTCCAAGTGGTAACAGGACGCTTAAAGAACTAATGGTATTTATATTTACGGTCTTGCAAAATTTAATAAATAAAACCTTTATATCAGGACATAGTAAGTACCTTGTGCCGTCTTTGGGTAGTGGGGTCAAGAATCGTATAAATGGCTCATATCACGTGACTAACATGGCCGGCATGCCAATATATGATAAAATAATTAAATATTCTTCTTCTTCGCAACCAATGATCCTATTCCAACGAAACAGGATTTTAGCGTTGTATTAAAATGCAGGTAAGGTCTCGCACTGAGAGGCTTTTTATTTTCTCTCATAAATCATATTCGTAAATTTGCATGTCTCTAAACAGCTAACAAAAGCGCATGCTATCTATGAAATCCAGTATTTCATACAAAACAATTAGATTCAGTGGATTGGTAAGTCCATGTTCAAATGAATGTTTGTTTTAGGGCATGCGCAGTAATTTATTTCAATATCGTAGTAAAATAGGTGAATGAGTTGAGCGTTCGGTGGCGTTATAGCCTGCAGCATTTATCAGGATGGCACATGATAAAAATATAAGAAGGTCAACTACCTGCGTGTGTTCAGTCTTTTCCGCCATTTTCTTTTTTAGCCTGTACGTTATTCTTCAGTCAAAACGTTTGTGCTTTAGCCGAAACATTCACATATACTAGATACATCCTAAAGAGTCACTGTACGACAGAAAAAAGAGAAGTAGCTGTCACCAGTGGATAAGAACATTTTTGGACAAATTGGCGCGACAGTGGTAAGTATTTTGTGTGTTTTCTGGTAATCGGAATTGTTTATGTGCCACCTTTTACCTGTGATTACTTTTACATATGCATGCGTGCCGTGTTATGGCAACATTACCACAAAAGATGTTTGTAGGAGCACGCAGAAGGCATTCTTTTTTATGGCAGTCGAAAACAAGTCGAAAATCGCAGCTTTGTTTCTTGTAGTTTTACAATCGAACACTTTTGAAAAAAAAAGATGAGTAACTGCAGAAGTATGCGCTTCCTTGGATCTTTCAACACGTCAAATCGCAGTCTGGTGTGATTTGTCTATTTCGAGATTTTCAGCAATTAGTGACTGTACGTAAGATTTTCGAAGAAGTGCGCGACTTTTGCAGTGGACTTGAGCCACTGTGCGAAGTAAATTATATCCACTTAGTTGTTTTGTACCCAGTGGTATAAGAAATCGTTCATGTTTTCAATTAGTACTGAAGTGAAAAATGCACTCGGGGCGATAGAAATAAGCGCAAACGGTATTTAACACCATACCCTATGATGCTACATGCTTTAGCAAGGTAATAAATGCAGTTTGTATTATTTCTTATCTCTTAATTAACTTTGATGTCATTCATATAACTACATATAACTTACTTAAGGAAAGTCGGTTGATATTAACTGTTTAGTTTACATTCTTATGTCCTGCAATAGTGAGTTATATGGGCTCCATTCCGTCAAAAATGACTCTAAATCATTATTCATAAGAGCTATTTCCATATGCATTTTATACATGAAGTACAATTTCTTCTTGAACACTGTCAGCATCGGTACTTGATTATTTCACCGTGAGCAATAGATATAATATTTGGCATGTAACAGAAAGAAATTTTGTATTTTTTTAATTTTTTGGTCTCTCAGGCTCTCCACACCAAATAGAAACAATTTTTCTGAAAGCTTGATATGAATATCGAAACTTTCAAACCAAGATATTATAATAGAGAGGTTGAGAAAATGAACTTGTAACTTGTACGTGTACGTGTAGAACAGTTTTATCCCCAAACTTCGTCATTTATTACAAGTTCAAAATACTCGCTACACGTTCAGAATCAGTTAGGCTGTGAATGAAATAAATTTGCGACTTGTAAGTTTTCTTAAAATGTTTTCATCGATAGGTCAGGTAGGTACAAGCAGAAACGAAGTTCGATGAAGCGTTGCCAAATCGTTTTGCACGTGCAACCGAAGTATATCTGACCAAAGGCGAATCGACGTACATGTGACCATATATGTATGTAGGTATGTACTTTCTGACGTTTGTGGTAACACAATTTAATTTGTTTATAGGGTATTTAGCCGCGTTTTAGTTTCCGACCAGGTCCGAGATAAACCAGGCTGTACAGTCACAAAAGTTGACTGGAGGCTGTAAATTTTGGATGAGAAGTTGATTGGTTTGTTGATTTGGGGTTTTACGGTTTACTCAACAGCTAAGGTCATATAGAGACGGGACCTCGGTTTAAAGTATCGTTCGAAAGACTGGATAAGCCCAGAATCGAACGCACTATCCCTGGTTTACAAAGCCGATAGCTTAACTATCAGGTCACGAAGGCTTCTTTTATTTTATTTTTTTTTTTATTATTTATTTCTTATTTTTGGATGCAAAATTGTAACGCGAGGAAAGCGGTCGTGCTTTTACAACAGACTGGCCCTGCTGTGTGGTTGAAATTTGACTTTGAAAATGAATTGGCTGAAAGAAAAGACGGTTTCCGTTATTCTTTGGAGCTCGAAGTGGGTTAAGGCGTTGCTAAAAAAACATTGAAAATCGTGTGAAATGTGAAATGTGTGTTGGATAACTTATTTCGTACTTCAAAAATACACACAGTTTGTTTGACCTGGGTTTGGTTTGCTTGATTGAGGCTTTACGTCCCGGTCAACAATTTTTCAGTCATGTTGGGACGGAGCCACCGCTTCCTGGGTTATTAACCAGTGGTTTGGGAAGCTATCAGTGTTTTTATATGGCGCTGGTGGGGTTCGAACCAAGGACCTCTCGCTCCGGAGTATGACACTCTACCACTGAGCCATCGCGCTCCCCTTGTTTGAGCTTTAACCTTTGACCTTGAACCTTTCATCATGTTCATTAATTGTAGATGAGGAACCTGTTTCAAAATGATATACATGCATAAACAATAAAAAATTCTGCTGTATATACTTTATGAAGGTAGTACTACTATAAAAGAAATCCCATTGCTACTAATGCAAAATCAGGTCATTTCACCAACCTGTCAAAGTTTGTCTGGGCTAAAGTCACTATTATGAACTGTAACATTCAGCGGACAAGAACATTACTTACCAGTAGCAGTCAAAAAAATATGGGGTTATGCGGCATTTTTTGAGCAAACTGTCATCCAATGTAAACAATGCTGGTCCGCAGTAAATTCCGAGCTGAGATTTTAGTGGGCCATATGCAATATATTTTTCTCACTGGAGAGGTTGAAAATGGTGTTAGAAAATAATTTTATTTATTTTATTAAATACTTTGAATAGCTTTCCCAAAAATATTTCACTTTTACCAATAACAATAATCAGCAGCCAGAAAAGTTTCATTGTGTGACAGAATGCTCTCCCCAAAAGAGGCGGCGCTTGCATAATGAGTAAATATTTATAGTAGTGCAACCTATACCAGCCCCTTTTTCTTGTCTTTTTAAACTCCTATTCTTTCAAGTACAAATTTAACTCTACATCAAACAATATTCAAGACATACATTGATGCTGAGTAAGCTTGACCTTCTTTATCTTTGCGAAAATGAGCCACATAGGCTTTCTGCGGCCAAATATGATTTTGTCGCGATTTGAAGAAAAGTCATTTATTTGACCTCCTATTATAGGAAAACACAAGTATTGAATGGATCCAGAGGTACTGAGGAGCTAACTACAGTCTACTTACCTTACAAAATGAGTATAACCAATGACAAGTAGCAATTCTACTTGAAGTTATTCAATTTCTCCTATATATACCCCCAAAATTAGCTAGAATATGAAAATGTAGGCCTTTTATGGAAAATTCTCAAACATCTAGAGACAAAATCTGCTTTTTCTATTCATAAGACCACAACAATCAATTGTTTTAACTAAAAAGAAGCAGCTGGAACATTTTTTGTGCCTATTTCAGCAAATTAAACCCCTGCCGTGTATAAATTTGTCCTTTCAGAACCCGATGTCTGGGAAAATGACGCTGTTAAAAGACATTTTCTTCATTATTCAAACAGTCCGGCCGGAAAAAAATTTAATGCGTTACTATGCTTTCATCAAGTTGGAGTACTATTCAACCAATTTCTTTGTCCCATTGCACTTGTAAAGGTGTATCAGAAGAAAATGTTACCCCACCCCCCACAAAATACATGGAAAATTCACCAAAGTCACAGAAAAAGCAAATTTAAGCCAAGTGTCAGGGTTTAAAATGAATTTCCATGCAGAAACAAATGTTTTCTTCAACACTGAGTGGAAGGGAATGCTGTAAGCAGAAACAAATCAGTCCTTCTGGCAAAATGAAGGTACATCCTACTTTCAGTTTAGGTAGTACTACTATAAAAAAAATCCCATTGCTACTAATGCAAAATCAGGTCATTTCACCAACCTGTCAAAGTTTGTCTGGGCTAAAGTCACTATTATGAACTGTAACATTCAGCGAACAAGAACATTACTTACCAGTAGCAGTCAAAAAAATATGGGGTTATGCGGCATTTTTTGAGCAAACTGTCATCCAATGTAAACAATGCTGGTCCGCAGTAAATTCCGAGCTGAGATTTTAGTGGGCCATATGCAATATATTTTTCTCACTGGAGAGGTTGAAAATGGTGTTAGAAAATAATTTTATTTATTTTATTAAATACTTTGAATAGCTTTCCCAAAAATATTTCACTTTTACCAATAACAATAATCAGCAGCCAGAAAAGTTTCATTGTGTGACAGAATGCTCTCCCCAAAAGAGGCGGCGCTTGCATAATGAGTAAATATTTATAGTAGTGCAACCTGAAATCTACACGTGCACGTTCGATTTTCTCAAACGATTTTACACTCAAAACGATCGTGTATGGGTAAATAAAGCTACAAGTATACGTACACGTTACAAGTTTATTTTCTCAACCTCTCTATTATCAAATTCAAAAAGACTTGTATTTTTTTTACTGCAATTCCACAGTAAATGGATAATTGTCTCATCCATTGTTGTGCAAAATGTGCAAATTGAATCATCAGTAATATTCATATGATGCAGTAGTTTATTTGTAACTAGGATATTATGATTTATCCTAATTTGAAACTAGCGTAATTGTGAATATTTTGTAGTTTTGAATGGATACATTATCATCATGATTTATCATCATCATAATCGATCATAATTATCGATGATGATCGAACATGATTAATATAATCGAGCATGATGATTAAGATAGATTATGATGATGATGATCGATTATGATGATGATGATCGATCATGATGATACTCGATAGTTAAATGATCGATGATCTATCCTGATGATGATGATCGATCATAAAAATGATCGATATTCGATCACGATCGATTTCGATCATGATGATCGATCTTAATGATGGTGATCTACCATGACGACGATCGACCATAATGACCATGATGAAGATCGATCATGATGATGATGATCAATCATGAAAATTATCGATGATCTATCACAATGATGATGATCGATAATTATGACCGATTATGATGTCCGTTCATTATGATGATGATTGATCATGATGATGATCGATCATAATGACGATGATGAAGATCGATCATGATGATGATGATAATTGATCATGATTATGATCGATGATGATGATGATGATTATAATGATCGATCATGATGACGACGATGAAGATCGATCATGATGATGATGATCAATCATGAAAATTATCGATGATCTGTCACAATGATGATGGTCGATAATTATGACCGATTATGATGTCCGTTCATTATGATGATGATTGATCATGATGATGATCGATCATAATGACGATGATGAAGATCGATCATGATGATGATGATAATTGATCATGATTATGATCGATGATGATGATGATGATTATAATGATCGATCATGATGATCGTCATCATGACGAGGATGATGATGATGATGATGATGATGATGATGATGATGATGTTGATGATGATGATGATGATGATGATCGAGATGATCGATCATGATGATGATGATCGATAATGACGATAATGATCGAACATGATGATGATGATCGATCATGAAGATGACCGATCATGATAATGATGATAATGATCGATAATGATGAAGATCGATCGATTTTGATGATGATGTTCGATCATGGTGATCTATCATAATGACGATGATAATGATGTTGATGATCGATCATGATGATGATATAGTCGTTTCACCCCTCGTCGTTTCGCCACAAATTTCCACCCTAGTCGTTTCGCCCCTCATACCTTATATGTTTCGCCCCAATACCATTTTCCCCCTAGTCCGGTTTGTGTACAATAACTCTTTAAGCGGTATTATGATAATTCTTCATCTTGCAAAATCGCCCACGGCATATATTGTAGTTATCACATCATATAATGAAGTTTGTGCATATAATGAATGTATCGAACCATATAATCAACTTCATGCAGCATATAAAGAAACTTTTAAGCATACAATTTTAACTTAAAGTCAAATTATAATGAAATGGTCGCATAAAATAATGTATAATTAGCATAATATAAAGACAATAGCTAATGATATAATGAGAGATATATATTATATAATGAGGGTGTGTCAGCATATAATGTAAATGTACCATAATATAAAAATGTTTATCATAATATAAAAAAAAATAAAAAATAAACACGTCCAACATATAAATGACATTTCTCATTACATCATAGTCTTCACAGTCTATAATACAAATGCTGAAGTACATGTATTTATTGACAACCATGCAACATGTAATCAAATGTGAGAAGGATATAATGACGTGACGATGGTGATTAACTGTTTTATTCCTAACCATCAGACAGCATTGGCGTTCCATATGGTGTATTAAAGGCTATAATTGCATGTTTATTACTTTGTTTATTCTATGAAGTTACTGTTACCGCGTTGGTAAAACATTTTCGCGTTTGTGATATCTCGATGAACGATGTGAAAACTGATAAGCGCTTTTGGTTTATGGCCGGCTGTGTGTTGCACCTAGTCAAAACACCGCAACATAGGAATGTTTTTATGGTATAAGTACCTGATTGTTAGTTTGGTTTTTTCCCACCTCGGTTTTTGGAGTGGGAGTCTTTTTCTGATTGCGCCTTTTCCTGATCTTTGCCCACTTGTACCTTTTTGTGGTAAATGTCACAAGTCATGTATGAAAGAAGCCATCGCATCCTTGAAATTCAATGTTCGATGCTTTACCACCAAGACGCCAAACATTTTTAATCAAAAACTAAATCATTACCAAGTGAATAATTGACACTTCAATTTTCACATGAATAGATTGCAAAAACAATATATATGAAGTTGAAAATGCGGAAGTATGTTGGTTAAATATCAAAACTTCCACCATGTATGCCCAAGGTACACTATAAGCTATGTACATGTATATATAATGATTAAAATAAAGCACGGCCTTATGCACGTTAAGTAGAGCGTGTCTCTGGTCATGAGAACATATACGGTGAATTGAAAATGTCGATTGATTTGTCGCAAAATTAAGTTCAACCGTATAACAACTTATCCTTCTTATTCTATATCAATTATCTAGAAACAAGCATTAACTAATTGTTGCTAGCATTTCTTAATGTTGGCTAATGCACAGACAAACATTGAAGAATAAAAATGAATTATCGACCGAAATTTATGCAGATTTTTTTTGGTACTGAGCAAATTTCCTTACCAACGATCTCAATATTCCGCACAGTTTGCCGGTAGTCACTACTGGGTACAAAAGAATAAAACACCCTCTACTCCACTGCGACAGTCGCGCACTTCTTCGAAAATCTTACGTACAGTCACTTATTCCTGAAAATCTCGAAATAGAAAAATTACACCAGACTGCGATTTGGCATGTTGAAAAATCCAAGGAAGCACATACTTTTTGTTTCTTTCATTTTTTGTTCAAAAGTGTTCAATTGTAAAACTACAGGAGACAATGCTGCGATTTTCGACTTTTTCGACTGCCATCAAAAACGAATGCCTTCCGCGTGCTCCTACACACATCTTTTGTGGTAATTTCGCCATACCACAGCACGTTTGTATGTGTAAAAGCAATCACAGGTAAAAGGTGGCACAAAAACACATCCGATTACCAGAAAATATGCAAAATACTTACAACTATCGCGCATATTGTGTCCAAAATTGTTACAAGCAGGCAAAGATCAGGAAAAGGCGCAACCAGAAAAAGATTCCGACTCCAAAAACCGAGGTGGGAAAAACCAAACTAACAATCAGGTACTTATACCATGCAAACATATCGTAAGCCGAATTAGCAGCTATTTTCCCAATAGATGGCCACTCAGTTACCTTAACTAAAATATGAAAACACACACAAGGCGCCAACAGCACAAAAAATCAAACGCCAAGACAGAAAACAAAAAGAACCACCACAGAAGTATCGCCCTGGAACGATCAGTAATACAAAGTTACTGGCGGGCTTAAACCGGTTTTACATGGCCATAACCTCACCCTCAGCAAAATGCGCTTATCCACTGGTGACAGCTACTTTTCCCCGTACATCATCCATAGTGCAGCTTTTATTTTCCTTTTGGTCCTTTGAGACCAGCGAGGGTGTTATGAGAAATCAGAAAGTCATTATCGATTAAGATTCATTTTCTAACCAATGTTTTAATACATTTGGTCCTATTTTTGATTAAACTAGTCTTTGAATCGACTACCCTGTTGAAAGATGCGAAATTGCAGTAAGTCTATTTGGTCCCATGTTGCCAAATCTGTAGGGTCACTGAAGAGGCTTAAGTAGCCGAAACCGCGGTATGGCCCACCTCCTTTCTCATTAATATGTTCACTGCTCTTAAAGGATCTGTTTTATTATACCCCTACCCCCCCCCCACCCCCCCGCAAAACGAAGTTTTAGGGGGGTATACTGTTTTCAGCCTGTCCGTGATTCCGTCATTCCGTCAACATTTTTTACATCTTTGCTGAATAACTTAAGTAGATTTTGCTTCAAATTTTTAACACACCTGCACCATTAGACAACACATTTGTGATATGAATTTATGGGCCAAAGGGTCAGTTTTGCAAGAGTTATGGGACTTTTTAAACCTAAGAATGTTTACTATAGTGCAAAGTAAATACTTTGTCAAAATCAACTCATCCTACAGCTTCTAATATTATCTTTTGATACTTTGCAGATATGTGCCAGATATATTGAAGATATGCATGAAGAAGCATTATGCTGAAAAAATGAATTTTGACAAATTTACAGCATTTTGAACTTAGCCAATTTTCGATAATTGCCATATTCAATAATGGATGATAGTGCATAGTTTGTGCTAGGGCTTTCAGTATTTCTTTTCAATACTTTTCAGACATGTTCCACACATATTGAAAATGTGAATGAACAATTATAATGATGAAAAAATATTTTTTAACAAATTTACAGCAATTTGTAACATAGCCATTTTTGACCATTGCTCATACAATAATGGTTAGTAGTGCATATTTTGTGTAATCAACTCCTCCTAGGGCTTTCAGTTTTTCTTTTCAATACTTTTCAGACATGTTGCACACATACTGAAAATGTGAATGAACAATTACAATGATGAAAAAAAAATATTTTTTGACAAATTTACAGCAATTTTAACAGCCATTTTGACCATTGCTCATACAATAATGGTTAGTAGTGCATATTTGGTGTAATCAACTCCTGCTAGGGCTTTCAGTATTTCTTTACAATACTTTGTAGACATATTCCACACATATGGAAGATGTGCATGAAGAATTATAATGATGAAAAAATAATTTATAAGACATTATCAGCATTTTGAACTTAGCCAATTTTTCGATAATTGCCATATTCAACAATGGATGGTAGTGCATAGTTCGTGAAAGCAACTCCTCCTAGGGCTTTCAGTATTTCTTTTCAATACTTTTCAGACATGTTCTACACATATTGAAGATGTGCATGAAGACTTGTAATGATGAAAAAATAGTTTTGACAAATTAAAAGCATTTTTCAACATAGCCATTTTTGAACATTGCTTATATACATTAATGGTTGGTAGTTCATAGTTTGTGAAATTAATTTCTCCTAGGGCTTTCAGTATTTCTTTTCAATACTTTGCAGACATGTTTCACACATATTGAAAATGTGCATGAAGAATTATAGTACTGAAAATTCTTTTTTGACAAATTTAAAACACTTTTTAACATAGCCATTTTTTGACCATTGCTTATACAATAATGGTTGGTGGTGCATATTTTGTGAAATCAACTCCTCGTAGGGCTTTCAGTATTTCTTTTCAATACTTTGTAGACCTGTTCCACACATATTGAAGATGTGCATGAAGAATGATAATGATGAAAAAATAATTTTTGACAAATTGCAGCATTTTTCAACATAGTCATTTTTTGAACATTGCTTATATACAATAATGGTTGGTAGTGCATACATTGTTAAATCAACTCCTCCTAGGGCTTTCAATGATTCTTTTAAATGTTTTGTAGATTTGTGCCAGATATATTTTAGATGTGCATGAATAATTTTCATGCTGAAAAGTGAATTTTTGATTAATTTACAGCTTTTATTTAACTTAGCCATTTTTTTACCTTTTCTCATGATAGACAATAATGATCATAGTGCATACTTTGAAATCAACCTCATGCTTTCCATATATTCTTTTAATATCTTATAGATGTGACTGGCATACTGAGGATGTAAATGAAGATATCTTTGACAAATTTTCTGCATGTTTAACTTAGGAAGTTATTGGCAAGCTTCAGATAATTTTGCGGGAGGGGGGGGGGGTATACTGAAAACCTTGCTTGCAGCCAATTTCTATATAGTTTTATTCTCTTTTTTTCTGTCATAAAGTGAATCTATAGGGTGTAGATCAAACTAGTGTGTATTCCAATCCAATTGACTCCGTGTTAGATACATTAACTGTCGGTAGTAATTATATGGATAAGTACCTCGGAAACGGTGGTTACCTGACATGGCTTGAAAATCTTGGCAAGGATGTTAAGAGCAATCCTCTTAGAGCATTTAAAAATCATGGAAACGCAAAATCACGGATTTCAATTGAAAAATGATATTTGAAAAGAGATTCAAAAAGTATGTAATGAAAGTGACCTTCGTTTTTTAAAATAACCAGATGTTGCCATGGAAACGGACTATAGGTAAAATGTGCCAAAATTCAACTTTTCAATGCTGTAAATTCTTGAAAAAAGGCCGATTTCAAACTGCCACCCTCTATACCAACAACAATTATTACCAAAACTGTGTCCATAGATGAACAACCCAAGGTATCCGTTAAATGATGAAGCATAATGAATGTGCATATTATGCACGTGCTAGCAGTCCATTGCACGTAAAATAACCATGGAATGCCAAAATGTCAGAATAGTAATTTTAATATTATTTGCATATTTAAAGCAGACATTAAAAGAAAATAAGTCTTTTTAATTGACGCAAACTGATATATTTACAAACAAACATCCTAGCAGGTCCTTTTTAGCAAAAAAACTTCGTGGGCACTCTATAGGAGTTTTCAGGCGGCAATATTAAAATGCACCCTAAGTCATTTATTTTCAAATTTGAAGAAATGCAAAGTTCTTTAGGGACATGCCGTTTTAGAACATGGAAAACAAGCAGAATGTAACGAAACTGGTTGAATGATACATCCTGTTAAAGCTTATATTGGGGTTGTGAGAAAAAAATCACTTAACTGACTGTAAACATCAGAGAAGAAAAGACAATGGATATTTTACCGGTATTCGAACGGTACTAACAACCAACAAAAAGGTACAAGTAGGCAAAGATCAGGAAAAGGCGCAATCAGAAAAAGATTCCCACTCCAAAAACCGAGGTGGGAAAAAACCAAACTAACAATCAGGTACTTATACCATGAAACATATCGTAAGCCAAATGAGCAGCTATTTTCCCAATAGGTGGCCACTCAGTTACCTTAACTTAACTAAAAATATGAAAACATACATAAGGCGCCAACAGCACAAAAAAATTTCATACACCAAGACATAAAACAAAAAGAACCACCACAGAAGTATCGACTTGGAACGATCAGTAACACAAAGTTAACCTCACCCTCAGCTTCTGCAGTGGTTCATAACATTTAGTTAGTTATTAGGTCCTCGTGGTGAATCTCTAACTAGTCAATGAATCATCAAGAACAAACAAATAAATCATGATAAACATCCTGATGAATCAAAAACCAGGACTCACAGACTGAGTAAGCTGCCCGACGATGGAGATAAAATAGCTATATCTTTAGATAAACAACAACAACAGCAGAGAACATACAAAATCAGAATTGTAACCAGTAATCGTAGAGTACCAGTAACCAACAAAATATTTTATCAATGCTGTCAAGTATGTAAAGCACATTTAACATGATTTGGAATTCTTGATAAAACACTACTAATTTCTTGAAACAGATTCATTAAAATGACAAAAACGCCTATGTATAACTAGGAATTTGGATTTTTACCATGAATCGAGCGGTACCAGAAACAAACAATAATGTTTTATCCTTGTTCTCAAGGATATAAAACACATTCAATATTATTTGAAACTCTTGATAAAACCAATTTATATTCTTGATAATGGATTCATATAGGAATTTGGATTTGTAACCAGTAATCGAACGGAACCGGTAACCAACTAAAATAGTTTTGTCCTTGCTGACAAGCATGTAAAGCATATTTAACATTTATTGGAATTCTTGGTAAAACTAAATGATTGTCTTGAAAACAGATTCATTCAAATGATAACAAAGCGCTGCAGGCATGCATGGTACCCCGCCATGCAAAATTAATTCAGTACACATGCACATAATATCTTGATGAAATTCGTCTACTATACCAAACCACGCCTTCCAGATATGAACTCCTTTCCAAAGTTTGAAGCAATTTGGTCTACAGATGCTCATGATAGCGCCTGAAAAGGAAATTGTAGAAATCAAGAAAAAGAAATCAAGTGCCGTTACTCTGTACTTATTTGACAAAAAATTACCCATCTTCAATCTAAAACAACTCATTCCTGTATAATCTCCTATACAAATTTCAAAGAAAAATGGTCAATAAATGCTTAAGATGTAGCACGGAAATGAAATTTTAATATATACATGTACAAGGCCGATAAATATGTACTTATTTGACGAAATTTACCCATCTTTGATCCCAAACCACTCCTTCCTAATATGAACTTCTTTACAAAGTTTGAAGCAAATAAGTCAATAAATGCCTAATATAGAGTCTCGAAACGAAATTTTAATGTAAATAAAGCAGGGGCCATAACTCTTTACTTATTCCTCAAAATTTACCCATCTTCAATCCCAAACCACTCCTTCCTGATATAAACTCCTATACAAAGTTTGGAGAAAATCGGTCAATAAATGCCCAAGATAGAGTCCGGAAACGATTTTTTTACGTAAATCAAGAGCCATAACTCTGTACTTATTTGACAAAATTTACCTTTCTTCAATCCCAAACCACTCCTTCTTAATATGAACTTCTATACATAGATTGAAGAAAATTGGTCACTAAATGCTCAAGATAGACCACGGAAACGAAATTTTAAAGTAAGTCAAGGGCCATAACTCTGTACTTATTTGACAAAATTTGCCCAGCTTCAATCCCTAACCACTCCTTCCTGATATAAAGTCCTATACAAAGTTTGAAGGAAATTGTTCAATAAGTGAAAGACAGACGGACGAACGGACACTCGAATGCATTTTTTTTTGCGGCATAAAACCATGCATTTTTTGAAGTGGCGGGGTATAAATCATCTCTGTATAAGGCACAAATACTGTATTTGTTGTAATAAGCGCACATGCTCCAATAAGCGCACACCCTGTTCGTTTAAACAAAATGCACATAAGCGCACTCTGCTCGACTAGCATAATGGTATTTAACACAATATTTTCACAAACATATCATATTAACGTTTTTACAATACACCATCTAATGAACAGTTGTAAAGGTGAAAAAGTCCAATTTTAGCTCATCTGAGCCAAAGTCTCACAGGCGCCTGTCGTCTGGCGTCCGTCGTTCACAATTTCGAAGATCTTCTCCTCTAAACCCACTAGGCATTCCAAAGCCAAACTTCAAGTAGAACATCCTTAGGAAGGGGAAACGAACGTTTATATAAATGGCCAAGGTCACGTGACCAAGATGGTCACCCATGCATTTGAAAAATAGGAAAATGTCACTTATTGGCAGAAAAGCTTGCTTGGAATGAGCAAATGGACAGAAGATTTATGTTTATGATAACATTTTGTGCACAGGGGGTTGTATGCCCCTGCCCCGGAGCTAAATACATGTATATGACCATATTATTTAAACAGCTTCTTCTCTGAAACCGCTTGGCCTTTCAAAGCCAAACTTTATGTTGAGCGTCCTTTGGAAAAGTGAATGAACGTTTATATAAATTGTCAAGGTCACATGCCAAAGATGACTGCGATTGCTATAAATAGCAAAAACCTTAAAAATCTTCTTCTTCAGAAAAAGAAAGCCTATGATTTTTAAACTTTGCATGAAGCATCTGGGAATTAAGTTCCACAAAGTTTGCAAAAATCATGACCCTTGGATGACCTTGATCTCATTTACGGCAAGGTCAATCTAGGTCACCCATGCATTTGAATAAGAAAAATAAAGAAAAATGTCATTTTATGCTAGGAAGGAGAAAATGGATTTGTGATTTATGTTCATGAAAATATTTTGGCCACAGGTGGGGGGGGTGTCTGTCGCTGTCCCCCAGGGAAACCGCTTTGCAAATGAAAGCCTAACTTTAAGAGGAGCGAAATTGGGAAGGGGGAATGAAAGTTTGTATAAATGGTCAATGTCACATGACCAAAATGGCCGTCATGGCCATAAATAACAAAAAAAATCATAACCCTTGGATTACCTTTACCTATTTTACGGCAAGATCAATTTAGGTTGCCCATCTATTTTAATGGGTAAAATCGTTAAAATGTCATTTGAAAGGCAAACTTGCAGTAAAGTGGCAAAAGGACTGATTCTTATGATTTGAAAAGGGAATTGACTCGAGGGGTTATTTTGACCCTATCACGGTGTTATATACAAGACGTTGCGCACGATGTTGGCGTCCGCCGCATGTTTGTACACTTTTGTTACTGCGGATTTTCTTATATTTATCATAGATGAAAGTGTTATACACTAGTATGCCCAGGGGACTTTTTCCTTCATATCAGGTCTAATTTTGCGGGTTTTTATTTCACTCTAAAACGCTTTAATTGAACAAAAACAGCTGAAACATCACTGAAACTATCGCGTAAAACGTTTGTTTGTTTTTCTATCTATGTCAAGCGCCTTTTCTTGTAAAACGTAATGTATGATATGACAACATCATTGCACGTGTTGAGAAAGAAAGAAGGAAAACAAAGAAGAAACCAGAGGACCAATGGTCCTGATATCGCTCACCTTACATTTTGTCTTTGATAAATGACCTTTGGCTAAGGCCATGTTGGCCAATGTAAAATGTAAGCTTGACGTCAAATACTCACATAATTATTCACACTATAAACTGTCTGTATCTACTAGCTTTCAGATATTTCTGGCAATATTTGACCTGTCTGTTTAAATTAACAGTTTCGTAGGTCATGGTCAACCTAAGGCCATGATTTATATAAACTATGAAAGGCCAGAGCCCCCAATGCTACATACCAAGTCTCATTGAAATTGGTCCACCGATTCCAGAGAAGTTGATTTTAAAGGATTTTACCACATATATGGGCATGGTAGCCATCTTGGTCATGTGATCTGGACCATTTATAAGACTGTTGTTCCCCTTTCCTTATAAAATTTGGCTTTTATTGGTGAAGTGGTTTCTGAAAAAAATAAGTTTTAAATTTAATATGTAATGGACCCTTGGCCAATGTCAAAAGATGACCTTGACCTTGAATACTCTTACCCCATTAATGGCTTCCATTGAGAAGCCATTATGACCAATGCTGACCTTGCCATAAAATAGGTCAAGGTCAACCCAAGGTCATGATTTATATTATTTATGATGGGCCAGAGTCCCCAATGCTATGTACCAAGTTTCATTGGAATCGGTCTAACTGTTTCAGAGAAGAAGATTGTTTAAAGTGTTTTTTTACTAAATATGGGTATGGCGTTCATCTTAGTCATGTGACCTGGACCATTTATAGAAACTTTAGTTCCACTTTCCTAAGGATGCTCCACATGAAGTTTGGCATTGATTGGACCGGGGTTTTTCGAAGAGATCGTTGAAAAATTGTGAACAACGACGACGGACGAAGGAGCATGGACATCCTATAAGCTTATCTTTTGAGCCTTTGGCAGGTGAGCTAATAAAGAACACAATAGTGGCAGAACACGTGCGGCGAAAACGTAAGATTTTACATGTTGGTTGGGGGCGCGCATGCATTTTTAACAAGGCGACATAGACGTGCGTTTAATAGCAAAAATAGTTTTTATTTGTTTTACTTATTTCTTTACGTCCAAGTCAACAGCGATGGTCATGTCGGGACATCAGATGTTGAAAGGGACGTTAATCAATAAATCAAACAAACAAAAATCCCTTTTTGCAATAATACGCAAGCCTCCGCAAGTATACGTCGAGAGATGTTCGCTTTTGTGTGACGAGGCCTTAACCGCGAAGTGATCTGCACCTTTGTTTCGCTATTTGGAAAGTACACCCCTTTGACTTCCAAAAGAAATAATATCAAACCCGTAGCTATTTTCTGTAGCTGTGAGTCCGGTTAGTACTGGACCTGGTCGGAAACCACGATGATCGTTTTCTAATGTCGCATCTCACAATGAGATTCTCTTCTAAAATACAAACATGTAGTACCTGTTTGCAGCAACAAAGACGACTAAAGATAAAAAAATGCCAATCTTTTCTGTATCTCATCAAAGTTTCATTGAAATTGAACCACTGATTTCGTGAAAATTGAATGCTAGCACATTACATTCAAGGGCAGCTCAGATGTCTACTTCAAGGGTGTCTCCATTCTGACGGACGGGTCTATAAACCAAGGCCCCGTCTCCATATGACCATATTTGTTGGTGCGACGTTAAAAGCCAAACAAACAAACAAACTAATTCGAGGGTACCGCGGATTTCCTGCTTCAGTTTGATTTTGGCAGTTTCCCTGCTAGCTGCAGTAACATCAGATTTTTATCATTCAAAACCAATCTTCAAAAATGAAGCCATCTGCTGCCCAGTCATATATTTACCTTTGTTAAACATATAGTCCCCCCATACTTATTGGGAACTATGATTTATCAACATAAGTTATATGCCATTGATAGGGCATACATGTACATCATTTATGGGTATGGGAAGAAGGTAATCACTTGTTTACTGGATGAAAAAAGGTTATCATCATGAAAACATGTCCGTGTAATGTATACCCCCTGAACCCCACTTTTATATACCGAAACTGGTGTATGCAGGGGTATACCTATTTCTCGTTGTTTTGCTCCAAAACATAGATTGTGGGTACTCGTTAGAACCGCCTCGCCGAGAGGCGGTTTTAACGTGTACCCACAATCTATGTTTTGAGCAAAACTAAGAGAAAAAATGAATAAAGATCTAGTCGTATTTTTTAAGAGGATCGGTCAAAAAGTTCTGTCACTGCATACATTTCTCGGTTTCTGTCATTGCAAAATGTTTTAAAATAACAACATCTAGAAGACCATTTCTTTAGCTATTACCTGTGATATTAATAGTTTGTGGCTCTACATGAATAAAATGTTATAAATCACTTTTAACGGTGCCTCCCTGACACTGGCATGTTTTAAAGAAAACAATGCAAAAATATACAGAAAAATGATTTCGAAAAAAAATCATAAATGCTATATATTCTTCGAATATGAGTGATTATATCTTGCAAAACTCTAACTTCTTCAACTAAATTTAATTGTTTTATAGCACAACGAAATGTTGAAATCGGCCTGTCTTGGCATTTTTATGAAACATCAGTTTAAATTCAAAGAAAAAATGATATCTAGGCATGAACTTCGAACCTTTAAATGCATTTAACCATTTAACAGTATCATCTCAGTCTGCTCTGAAGTGAAACCATAATAATGAACGCAGTTATAATGACACAGTGGTATTGAATAGTTACAGCGGTACACATTCCAATGACGTCATCTTTATCGCCTCATTATACAGTCAGTAGCGCACGTGTGACGTTCATTTCTACCGGATTACTTTTCTAAATATACCAGAATTTATCACTTAAAATTTGAAGAAAATATGACCAGTATCTATAAAATTACAACACATGAAAGACACAATACAAGGTACACAATTTCTAGAAAACATGCCAGTGGTTTTACCCACCTGTCTTTCAAGACGGATAATTTAAATTATTTATTTCTTCTGGACATGGGTTTGGTATCATTATAAAGGAGAAATGTTGCCCTTTTAAACCATGTATACTTTAGCAACCTATCATGTCTATTTATCGTAATATAACACCTATGACAGAATTTCCTGACCCATCCTCGTAAACCCTCATTGTGATGAACGTAGCTACACATACGTAATCTTAGATGATTATCTAAATTGAAAGTTCTGGAGAAGTTCCACAATTCAATACGATTGGCGAATCGTGATGATCGCAACGGATCATGTGCTAGTGTGAAAGCTGCATAATACTGGTACCGTTCGATTACTGGTTAAAATCCTAATTCCTAGTTATACAGAGTGTGTTTGTCATTTGAATGAATCTGTTTTAAAGAAAATAATTATGTTTTATAAAGAATTCCAAGTAATGATAAATGTTCTTTATTTTTATATACATTCTTGGCAGCAAGAGAAAAAAAAAACACGTTTTTGTTGGTTACTGGTACCGTTCAGTTACTTGTTAAAAATCCAAATTATTTTTTATACACAGGCTTTTTGTCATTTGAATGCATCTATTTTCAAGAAAATATTTAGTTCTATCAAGAATTCCAGATAATGTTAAATGTACTTTACATACGTGACAACAAGAATAAAACCTTTTTTCTTGAATACTGGTACCGTTCTATTACTGGTTAAAAATCCGAATTCTCAGCTATACATGGGCGTTCTTTTTTGTCATTTGAATGAATCTTTTTTTCACTAATATAACTTGGTTCTATCAAAAAATCCAAAAAAATAATATGCTTTTATTTTTATCCTTGCCGTCATACGTGACAGTCGTGACAGCAAGGATAAAAATAAAGCACATTTATTAAAAACGCTTTGACGGTTACTGGTACCGTTCGATTACTGGTTCAAAATCCAAATTCCTCGTTATTCAGAGCTGTTTTTTGTCATCTAAATTCATCTGTTATCAAGAAAATAACTTTTTAGTTTTATCAAGAATTCCAAATAATCTTAAATTTACTTTACATTCTTGAGACCAAGGATATAAGCAGTTTTGTTGGTTACTGGTGGTTAAAAATCCAAATTCCTAATTATATATCTAGCCGTTTTTGTTTGGTTTTGTTGTAGTTTTTTGTCATTTGAATGAATCTGTTTTTATTTCAAGAAATAAGTAGTGTTTTATCAAGAATTCCAAATAATGTTAAATGTGCTTTATATACTTGACAGCATTATGAAAAGAACATTTTTGTTGGTTACTGGTTCTCTACGATTACTGGTTAAAATTCTGATTTTGAAGGTTCTTTGTTGTTATTGTTGTTTATCAGTTGATTAATTTTAATTGAACAGAATCAATAGTATCTTTGACAAGAACTTCCTTTAATTTCGAGCACGCTTAATTTTCTTGACAGCAAAGATTTTATAGCTATTTTGTTGGTTATGAGTACCGTTCGAATACCGGTAAAATATCTAATGCCTTTGCTTCTCTGATGTTTACAGTCATTTTTTATGATTTTTCTCTCACAAACCCTATATAAGCTTTAACAGGGTGTCCCATTCTATTAATTTCTATACAATCTACTTGTTTTCCATGTTCTAAAATGACATGTCTCTAAAGAACTTTGCATTTCTTCAAATTTGAAAAAAAAAATGATTTAGGGTGCTTTTTTAACATGGCCGCCTGAAAATTCCTAAAGATTGCCTAAGAAGTCTTTTGCTAAAATGAAACCTACTAGGATGTTTCTTTGTAAACATATCGGTTTTCTTCAATTTAGAATACCTCTTTACTTTAAAAGTCTGCTTAAAATATGCCAAAAATATGAAAAATTTCAATTTTGACATTTTGGCATTCCATCGTTATTTCACGTGCATTACATTGCTAGCACGTGAATAATATGCCCATTCATTATGCTTCATCATTGAAAGTATACCTTGGGTTAATCGTCCATGGGCCTGGTTCCATAATTCCTGTTGGTATAGAGGGTAGCAATTTGCAATCAGCCTTTTTTCCAGAATTTTACAAAACCGAAAAGTTGAATTTTGGCTCATTTTAAATTTAGTCCGTTACCATGGCAACCAATAGCAATATGTCTCTTTACACTATGTTTTTATCAGTTTTGGGTCATAAGTAATAAGTACACAATTTTTTAACGAAATCTGAGTCGGGGCGTTTCCAATAACAAAATAATATAAAAATATCAACAATATTTCAGTATATTTGTAAGGAACGCGGTCCTAAATATGCGGATTCAGTTCATGTATCTCTCGATGGTGTCTTTGCAGCAAGAACTTACTAAATGTTATGAACCACTGCAGAAGCTGAGGGTGAGGTTAGGATCCTGTAAAACCCGTTTAAGCCCGCCAGTAACTTTGTGTTACTGATCGTTCCAAGGCGATACTTCTGTGGTGGTTCTTTTTGTTTTATGTCTTGGTGTTTAAAATTTTTTGTGCTGTTAGCGCCTTATGTATGTTTTCATATTTTCAATTAAGTTAAGGTAACTGAGTGGCCACCTATTGGGAAAATAGCTGCTCATTCGGCTTACGATATGTTTCATGGTATAAGTGCCTATTTGTTAGTTTGGTTTTTTCCCACCTCGGTTTTTGGAGTGGGAATCTCTTTCTGATTGCGCCTTTTCCTGATCTTTACATACTTGTACCTTTTTAGCTACAGTAGATTGTTAATCAATCATTGTGTCGAGTTATGAGCAAAACAAAGGAGTTTTGCATATGCGAAAAATAAAAACGCAGACCAGCTGTACAGTTACACCGCATAACTGATCAGCCCTGTTGTTTTCGCGAAGCGGATATACCAATTCACCATCTTCTTTTATCCAAATTTTAAGCTTCTATCCCTCTTTTGACACATTGTCTGAAGCCCCAAATACCAGCGTTCTCGCTGTTGTTGAGAATATGTTGTAGTGACGGGCTGTAATTAATGTTGTCAGAACTTGAATCCCAACCCCTTTGAGTCTGACAATAAAATATGTTAAAACTTGCGTTCTCGCGTCGCGGCTCCATGTGTTATTTTTTTTTTCTTTTACAGGCCGATCTGTACAGAGACCATCCAAATGCAGCAGGATTCACGTTCAGCCCCTTACATTTTTTAATTCCTCTTGGAGCATACGGAACAGCTAACGATCTCATCATTGGGCAGTACATCACACGAGTCTCTCAGTTTGGAGAGGGAATGACAAACAAGAACATTTATAAGCCTAACTATATACAAACTGGAGGTGCGCACAACCACATGCCGCGGACCGTCAAGGGAAAAATGAGGTGCGTATCTATTCTACTTTAGGAAATGTGCATACTTTGTAACGTACGCAACCCTTAAGTCGTCATGGTCCTATACTTTAGGTCAATCAATTTTCAGCTTCCATCTACATCGCCAAAATATTTTAAAGGAAATTATTTTGTTTAACTTTAGTTTAACGCCCTTTTCAAGATTATTTTTTTTGTCGAAGACATCTCAGATCATTTTTGACCTGCATCCGGGTTTTTCCCATATGGAAGATGAAAAAGGCAACAAACTGCATCTCTTTAAAAAGTACTTTAAGATGATGTTTTTTTACTATACAAGCCATCATTGGTCCTTATGTTATTCATTTTAATCGCTTTTTGTGTGGCGAAAGCTTTTGCAAAGAAAAATTAAAATCTAAAATCTGTGGATTTTGAAATTTTATGATCCATGTAGGCCATCGTAGATAAGATGCAATCGGATTTTCTCCATTAAATATAGACGTGTTCGGATCAAAGGCTCTACTCAACAGAATGAGTCGTTTCGGTCCAGCGATTCTTAAGGACTCTCGCCGTAAGGACATTTGAAAAGCATTTCCTCTCAGTCATGTCTGGAGTTGGCTCTGCAAGAGTCATACTGTCTGTGTGTGTGTGTCTGTCTGTCTGTCTGTCTGTCTGTCTCTCTCTCTCTTTCTCACTCTCTCTCTCTCTCTCTCTCTCTCTCTCTCTCTCTCTCTCTCTCTCTCTCTCTCCTGCATCCTGTATCCTATTGCAGAACAGATATTAATCTTCGACATTTATTTTTTTAAAGATGTTTCTTGATTGAGATCATATGAGACGGGCCAATCAGTAGGATGGGCGAAAACTGGAGAACCCCGAGAAAAAACACCTGACACACCCGCAAGCAGAATTTGGGTTGTCTAACAAATGACCAGAGCGGAGCTCGAACCCACACCAGACACAGCGATGAGATGATCGAGTGATTAAAAAAACGCTCTTAACCGCTCGGCCACTGGTCCGCCCCGCCACCCCCCCCCCCCCCCCCCAAAAAAAAATACAAAACAAAAACAAACAAAAAACGCTTTTTAATGATCTTAAAGGAAGATATTTCATCTCCTGTAAAATAGTAAACACATAGTTTGATATTGATGCAGCGAATCAATATCATTCATCTCCTCAGGACCACGCCTGTCCCACAGAGTGCATGTCCATTTAGACATGCTGAGAAAGTACCGAACTACCAATTAATGGTACCTTTCATCGTTAAACAACAAAAGTAAATGATGAAAAATGTGATATGACGACTTAATGTCATGCCTGGCTATATAGTCCTTTACTTTCTTACTTTTTCAATTCCTTTTCTCCTTTTGCCTTTCTCAGTGCGTATACTCGTCTTGACCACCGATAAAACAAATAATACTTCAATACGTCATGGGTCCAGACGACAGCGCCATACATGTACATATATAGAGCCACAGCTTTCCAAGACAACTCACCAATCATTTCTATTTAACTTCACCTACCTGCACAGACTAGCAGCGTTTCAGTGCGCCCATAGGACAACCGCAAATCAATCAGTTGGCTGCTGCTTTGATCTGTTTATCTACTGAGGGATTTACTACGTATGCAAATAACAAACGGATAATAACAAACGGTCATTATCCTTGGTGCTAATTGGTTTTAAACACTTCACCTGTACCACTTAACCATCCACATTTTCTTTAGCACAATCGCACATGCTTCAAGGATCATAAGTGGTATGTCTGGAAAGCGAAAAGATACTCAAGTACATACTGCTGACGACTATTTGGCCTCGTTGCTGACGACTTTAGGCATTGATAGTCCCAAAGTCGTCAGGCATACCTTCTTTTCTCTAAATGTGTATTTGTTCGTTATTAGCGAGTAGTTTACAACCCATTTCTTAAAAATGAGCCGCCTCGTGGAAAAACCAACAATGTGGTTTCTGAACAGGTCCGACACAAACCGGCCTGTACAAGCAATGAAAAGAGCTAGAAGCTTGAAATTTCGGATTAAAGTAGATGAGGAATTGCACTGTCCGAGTAGCGAAAACAAAGGCGCTGATCAGTTTCGCGGTTACCGCGAAGCTGATCTGCGTCTTTGTTTTCGCATATGCAGATTGTTGGTTTTCCCATGGGGCGGCTCAAATGTTCCATATGGATGAATAAACTCCCATCTGTTTTAATCTATTTAGCAAGCCTTTGTATGTTGCCAGTGACAGTAGCTGTTATGGGCAATGTTGACGACTTAACGGTCACATTTGAATAACACACTACAGAATGAGATACGCATTTTGTAGAGTTTATACACATGCGAGTGCATTAAATGTGTATACACCAGAAACGAGTAATTATCAGAAATGCCATTAATTTTAACTGTAAATTCTCTTTTTAGGGTAAAAGTGTCCTATGATGAAGGGTTTCTTCGACATATCAGGGCATCGTGCTATACACGGGACTGTAAAAGAGAATGGAAGCACGGTCTATTAAATGACACGTGGCTATCTGACTGGTCAAGGCGGATTGAAAAGAATGTTAAACATGTGAGGAAGGCGGTATTTGATACGGAACAAATAATACAATAGTGTTTTTACGGGACCTTAACTCATTTTTTTTTCAATGATCTTCTCCTGTGAAACCGCTTGGCTTTTTAGGGTGAATCCTTAGGATGGAAGAACGAAAGTTTGTATAAATGGTAAATGTCACATAACCAAGATGGCCGCCATGACGCTAAATAACAAAAAAGTACAAGTAGGCAAAGATCAGGAAAAGGCGCAATCAGAAAAAGACTCCCACTCCAAAAACCAAGGTGGGAAAAAAAAACAAACTAACAATCAGGTACTTATACCATGAAAACATTTCGTAAGCCGAATGAGCAGCTATTTTCCCAATAGGTGGCCACTCAGTTACCTTAACTTAACTAAAAATATGCAAGCATACATAAGGCGCCAACAGCACAAAAATATTTTAAACACCAAGACACAAAACAAAAAGAACCACCACAGAAGTATCGACTTGGAACGATCAGTAACACAAAGTTACTGGCGGGTTTAAATCGATTTTAAACGGCCGTAACCTCACCCTCAGCTTCTGCAGTGGTTCATAACATTTAGTTAGTTCTTCGGTCCTCGTGGTGAATCTCTAAATAGTAAATGAATCATCAAGAACAAACAAATTAATCATGATAAAAATCCTGATGAATAAAAAACCAGGACTCACAGATTCAGTAAGCTGCCCGACGATGTCGATCCCTGGGCGCCAAATAACTAACTAACTCCGGAGCTAAAGAAAAACATCAGTTGGAACCCGGTGGGCCAAGCAACAGACAAGAAGCGCCGGCCCCAGCCAACTAAAATGAATAGCTTTAAGTCGGGGCCATCATAGAGTCTGACGTCCGACCCACCGGCGTGCAATTAAAGCAGGCAGCATAGTTATCAACCGTGATTGGGTTAAAAACTAAGCATGCAGACTGTCGCATAACATTCAAGTTATAACCTATACGTCTGTAACGTGTTATGATTTTTCTGAACTGAAAAGAAAAATCATTACTTCCTATAAGTTTCTTAAATTTGTAAACCAAGTCACCATAAAATTCTGGTTCCGAAAGACCCTCACTTAAAAGCGTCTTTAAACCAACATTATATTTGGAAATCAATTCATTGTGTCTACGATAAAATTTAGAAAAGGTTTTTCGAAGTTTATGATACCGATAGCCCTGTTGGAGAAGTTTGGCCGTTAAAGATTTATTTCGAGCGTTGAAGTCTGTAACATGATTGCAGACTCTAGCAAACCTAATAAGTTGCGAAATGTATACACCATAAGAAGCACGACGAGGAACGTCACCATCCAAAAACGGAAAATTTTACTATATCAAAATCAAAGTCATCGCGCTTATCATAAATTTTAGAAGAAACAAATCCATTTGCAACAGAAAGATGTAGATCTAAAAAGGGGGCTTCGGTATCCGAGATATTGGCTTTGTTCAGCTGTAGTTCAGATGGATAAATTTGATTGACCATACCTTCAAAATAAGGGTTGTCAATGTTCAAAAGGTCATCGAGGTACCTAGAAGTGGAATTAAAATAAAAATAAAACAGAGATCCTTTAAGAGCAGTGAGCATATTAATGAGAAAAGGGGTGGGCCATACCATGGTTTCGGCTACTAAAGCCTCTTCAGTGACCCTTTAGATTTGGCAAAAAGCCTCGATAACATCAGCTTGATTATCATGGTTAAGAGAATTCATGAAATCTCTTTCGTAGCAGTATAAAAATAAATCAGCTACGAGAGGTGCGCAATTTGTACCCATCGGAATTCCAACAATTTGTCTGTATAACTTGGTCCCAAATCTAATATAAATATTATCCAGGAGATAGGATAAGGCGTCGCACACATTCTGACATGACCAAAGTGTATACCGACTTTGGTCAGAGGATGTGAAAAAAGCCTTTCTGTCATTACATGCCAAATAAAGTGAACCATAGTTTTTTAATGCCCTTTTGAAGGTCCACTCTATCAAATCCAAAAGTTTTTCTTTAATTAGATTATGTGGTAAACTTGTATACAGAGTAGAAAAATCATATGTGGACAAGCTCGTCGCACGGAACCCTCTACATTTCAATTTATTGAGCACCTCACCAGAATTTTTTATTGACCAAAACCAATTTTTATTTGAAGTTTCATACACTGTCTCACAGTATCTTATAACATGATATTTGATGGCAGTAAGACAGGAAGTTAATAATTTAGAAAGTTCAGTAGTAGTACAAGAGCTAGAATTTGCAATAAATCTTGCTTTGTATGGTCTTTTGTGAAGCTTAGGTAACCAATACATCGTAGGAAGTTTGTCTTGGCCTTCATTGACACAAACAGAAAACTTAACAGGTAAATCGTTTAAGTGGGCATTTACTACAGACACCTCATCAGTATCTGTCTCCAGATAAGCCCTGGTACCATCCAGCTCCTGTTTTAAGGTGTTAACGTAGTGAAGCCTACAAACAACAACAACATTGTTTGCGGCTTTGTCTGCCGGAACCAAGACATACTTTCTGTGAAATTCTTGGATACCCTGCTTCAAATGCCTAAATGACGATTTAGGTTTAGGAGGTAAAAGATTAGTATTTTGTGAATAAAACTATATACGTTTATCCACGATAGTGAAGATACTTCTTTTCCATTCTTTAAGAGCAACCTTTAAAAAATCTTCTGCTCCTGGTCCAGAGGTCTAATGATTTTGAAACTTGGAATGAAGCATCAGACAATTGAGCTCTATAAAGTTTGAATAAATCATGACCCTGGGATGACCTTGACCTTTTAACGGCAAGTTAAACATAGGTCGCCCATGCACTTGAATGGGAAAAATGGAAAATATCATTTTATGGCAGAAAACTTGCTAGGAATGAGACATTGGACAGAAGATTTATGTTTATGAAAATATTTTGGGCCCAGGGGGTTGTGTGCCTCTGCCTCAGGGCTGTATATTATTATAATATTCAAACTTCATCTTCTCTGAAGCTGCTTGGCAAATCAAAGCCAAACTTTATAAGGAACATCCTTACGAAGAGGGAATGAATGTTTGTACAACTGGTGAAGGTCACATGACCAAGATGGCCGCCATGGACAGACGATTTATGTTTATGAAAATATTTTGGGCCCAGGGGGTTGTGTGCCTCTGCCTCTGGGCTGTATATGATTATAATCTTCAAACTTCATCTTCTCTGAAGCTGCGTGGCAAATCAAAGCCAAACTTTATAAGGAACATCCTTACGAAGAGGGAATGAATGTTTGTACAACTGGTGAAGGTCACATGACCAAGATGGCCGCCATGGTCATTAACAGCAAAAACCTTTAAAATTATTCTACTTCAGAAAAAGGTACAAGTAGGCAAAGATCAGGAAAAGGCGCAATCAGAAAAAGATTCCCACTCCAAAAACCGAGGTGGGAAAAAACCAAACTAACAATCAGGTACTTATACCATGAAACAATCGTAAGCCGAATGGGCAGCTATTTTCCCAATAGGTGGCCACTCAGTTACCTTAACTTAACTAAAAATATGAAAACATACATAAGGCGCCAACAGCACAAAAAAATTTTTAAACACCAAGACATAAAACAAAAAGAACCACCACAGAAGTATCGACTTGGAACGATCAGTAACACAAAGTTACTGGCGGGCTTAAACCGGTTTTACATGGCCATAACCTCACCCTCAGCTTCTGCAGTGGTTCATAACATTTAGTTAGTTATTCGGTCCTCGTGGTGAATCTCTAACTAGTCAATGAATCATCAAGAACAAACAAATAAATCATGATAAACATCCTGATGAATCAAAAACCAGGACTCACAGACTGAGTAAGCTGCCCGACGATGGAGATCCCTGGGCGCCGAATAACCTACCAACTCCGGAGCAAAAGAAAAACACCAGTTGGACCCCGGTGGGCCAAGCAACAGACAAGAAGCTCCGGCCCCAACCAACTAAAATGAATAGCTTTATGTCGGGGCCATCATAGAGTCTGACGCCCGACCCACCGGCGTGCAATTAAAGAAGGCAGCATAGTTATCAACCATGATTGGGTTAAAAACTAAGCATGCAGACTGTCGCATAACATTCAAGTTATAACCTATACGTTTGTAACGTGTTATGATTTTTCTGAACTGAAAAGAACCAGACGACCTATGATTTTGAAACTTGGCATGAAGCATCTTGGGACTAAGCTTTACAAAATTAACATAAGTCATGACCCGGAGATGACCTTGATCTATTTTATGGCCGGATCGACTTAGGTCGCCCATGCATTTTTTTCCCAATATTTTTGGCTTGCGGCGCACCCGTGTGCCATGTAGATTTGAATTCTAGTTCCTGTTCAGACTGCATTTGTTTTCAAGTAAGTAGTCATGCTTTTGAAGATAATTTACTTTCAACCTTAAGTTTCTGGATGTAGCCTTGTGTGGAGGTTTGTTGTCTTTGCGTGGGGTATGAAAGCCACAGCCGAGCCGAGCTGCCGAGCCCATGAACTCTCCCGAGCTAGCTGGATATTTTGAATTCATGTTTTTGTAAATGTTAAGATTTTACAAAAGACGTTTTTAGCTCACGTTAGCCTTAGGCTCACAGGTTTAAAACAACAGTCATACATTAGCGTATAACCCAAACTCGCAACGGGCGTATGAAAAATGTCAACACGCTGAAGATTTTGGACGTACAAATATTAATTTGTATCTTAAACTCGCTTTAGCAGTCACACATAAGCGCACGACTGAGGCTTGTGCCGGACGTATAAAAAATCTCAAAGTTTTAGAGTACGTTTGTCTTACGTCCGAGACACGCTAAGCACACGCTATGGACGCGCAGTGAACGTTCAACGCGCGCGTCACACACGCTTGGGGCACTCTACTGCAGCAATATTTCATAAAATCGGAACGCGCGTGGAGCGTACACTGGCGTGTCTCAAACGTGCGCCAAACGTTCGAAGCGTATTCAACACGTCTGTAGCGCGCGTGTAACTTATTCGAAACGTATAAGTCACACGCCCGGGACACACCGAGCTTCTAGAAAATCTTTAAGCATGTTTAAAATTTTTTTGATCCCAAACGCGCACGAAACGCGCGATGATTTTTAGCGACATACAGCGACGCGCGCCGGGCGTACACCAAGTGTACACAGCGTACTCGTAACGAGTTTCGAACGTGTTTCCGACGTGTGACTGGCGTATGTGGAATTTTGCAATTGTTCGGGCCGGCGCGCGTGTTACTATTACGTTAATGTGTGACTGCTGTTTTAAGCTTATAGTATACCCATGCTCTGGCATCGTCCGTCGTCGTCCGTCGTTCACAATTTCAATGACTTTGTCCCCTGAAAGCGCTTGACCAATCAAAGCCAAATTTTATAAGGAGCATCCTTAGGAAGGAAGAATGAAAAGTTTTTATAAATGGTAAAGGTCACATAACCGAGATGGCCGCCATGGCTATAAATAGCTAAAACCTTTAAAAATCTTCTTCTCCTGGTCCTGAAGACCTATGATTTTCAAACTTGGCATGAAGTATCAGACAATGCAGCTCTACAAAGTTTGAATTAATCATGACCCTGGGATGACCTTGGCCTTTTTTCGCCAAACTTTATGTGGAACATACTTAAGAAGAGGGAAGGGATGTTTGTACAAATGGTCAAGGTGACATGACAAAGATGGCCGCCATGGCCATAAATAGCAAAAACCTTTATAAAATCTTCTTCTTCAGAACCAGAAGACCTATGATTTTGAAACTTAGAATGAAGCATCTTGGGATTGAGTTTTACAAAATTTACATAATGCATGACCCTGGGATGACCTTGATCTATTTCATGGCAGGGTCAAATTAGGTCGCCCATCCATTTGAATGGGGAAAAAATGGAAAATGTCATTTTATGTCAGAAAAACTTGTTAGGAATGAGCAAATGGATAGAAGATTTATGTTTATGCATTTTTGGCGTCCCAGAGGGTTATCTGTCCCTGCCCTAGGGCTATATACAAGTATATGACCAAAATATTCAAACATCTTCTTTCCGGAAACCGCTTTGCCAATCAAAGCCAAACTTTAGGAAAATTAGGAAGGGAGAATGAAAGTTTGTATAAATGGTCAAAGTCACATGACCAAGATGACCGCCATACCTCTAAACAGCAAAAACAAAATAATCTCCTTCTACCAAACCAGAAGGCCTATGATTTTGTAAATTGGCATGAAGCATCTAGGAATAGAGGTCCCCAAAATTTATATTAATCATGACCCTGGGATGACCTTGACCTATTTTACGACAAGATCAACTTTGGTCGCCCAATGTAATTGAATGGGGAAAATTGTTAAAATGTCATTTGAAGGACAAAACTTGCAGTAAATTGGCAAATGGACTGAATTCTTTATGATTTGAAAAAGAAATTGACTTGATGGGTTATTCTGATCCTGTCCCAGAGTTATATACATGCATATTACCATTCTAGTCAAACAGGTTTATTGGTATATATCTAATGTCTCAGGTGAACGTTTACAGGACCATTTGTCCTCTGTTTTGGTACTATTTTATATTGAATAAAAGCTTCAGCAGTGGAATTTTATTAAATTTCTGGTGTAGTAAGCGTTATTGTTTTTTTGTTTTTTTTTTCATTTTCACCAACGTCAGGGGTATGAAATACCCAGCTAACAAAATATCTATTTACAGTCAATTACTAAATTTAGAGCTGTTGAATATTTGTTCAAACAGACTCTTAAAGTGTTACCATATAAGAAAATCAGACTGTTCATATTCTTTCAGAACTTTACAGTATAGTTTTCAAAACCTTCAGTGACTCGTTAGCCATTTCATATTGCTGGGTGTCGTGGATAAACATATCCATACAAACAATCATTCACATATCATATTATATGTTTGCTTTATATGTATGTTTGTTTAGACATGTGTCACTCAAATAAATTATTACTACTACTACTATAATGGCTGAAAAAAGAAGAAAAAAAATATGTTGTTTCATTTTTAACACTTTTTTTCACCCAGATTTATTTTTCGCTTTGATATATTTGGCTTTCAAATCTGACAGAGAACCAATTATGTTGGTCGGGTATGAAAGCCCGTGCCGAGCCAATCTTTCGAACTTACATGTTTTTAACAATTATAACTTAAAATAGGTTTCTTACAGGATAATTAGCTGACAGATTTCTTATGAAATTTTGAATTGTTATTATTCATCGGATTTTGTAGTATGGAAACTTTAAATTGTATGATTTATCCTTTTGTTTTTTGTACAATCTAAGACTTGTTAATTTGCATAAGTTATTGAAATTGATAGAAATTCTCATTCTTCATACCAAAATAGAGACAGAAACTTCAAAGTTAATGTTTACATCAAGCATGATGATAATATTTTCACCGTCCATAGAACTTAATCTATTTATCACTTAGGATAATGACGTTAATCTATTTTAAATGTATATGGTCGTTTTTATTAAAACACAGCTCTCTGTTTGGCTTGTATTGTTTTGTGTGTAGGAAACCCGGCCAATATATGGCTCACCCAAAATTTTGCCACAAGGTAGATAGGTAACTGCCAAGTGACACACTGCTTCATCGAAAAAGAAAAAAGCCTGGCATGTACCTCCTCTCCGCAGTCTGCGTCATCAGGAGGAACTCCTCACTCAACCATCTCACAGTAAATTCTGTATTGTGGCGCACAGGTCGAAAACATATATTGTTCTTTGTTTTAAGCTGACAAGCCTTTCCATTTAAAAGGAAACTTTATATAATGTTTATTTTATTTTACATTCAGTGTACGACACAGTCACTCAGTGTACATTTCAGTCAATACAAAGCCGCGGGCGTCTTATAAATGGCGTATTTGCTTTGCAATCATTACGTTGCGGGTTCTATCACCGGGAGGTAAAAAAAAAGAGTGATTGATATCAGCCGATATCATCACTGTAATGACGTCATCAGATTTTGGATTACTTTTGACGTTTCCATTTACTTCACGTCATTAAATGTGTCTCACTTCACAAATTCAAACGCCTATAACTCCGTTATTTATGAACGAAAACATAAAGTGTGGGTATTCATTTTCTTAGTTAGAACGTAAGGAACAATGTGGTACCAAAATTATTTGTGTTTTCAAAAATGTTTGGATTTTGCATTTTCACCGCCTGGCTTGTGAATAGGAAAATGCCCGTGTATTGTATAAAATAAAAAGAAAATTTGCTTTTTTTTTCGGTGAATACCAAATATATTTCATTTTGTGAATTGAAAACATCACAGTTTTCACGAGTGCTGTGCACTCGTGAAAGTTCTGATGTTTTCAACTCAGTCGATGAAATATATTTGGTATTCACCTCAAAAAAGCAAATATCCTCTATTTATTTAAAGGGGGTATATAATTTCAGGCACGTGTTTCTTGATGTATGCATTGAAAATTGCAAATGCGAAAAATGCTTATATTCTGTTGTCAGGCAACATAAAATTAACATTTTTCGTCTTTGTATGTTTTAATGCATACATCAGGAAAACACGTCCGTGAAATATATACTCCCTTGTTGCCTGCCGAGCAACCGCGAATGCTGAAACAACTATGTCGGTCTTTGTTATTGCAAGAACAGTTGTGTTTTCAGACAAATAACAAACTACAAACATGACTTTTCAAAGACACACAGTACAGCTTTTGCTTAGCTTACACTACCTCCAAAATGAAGGAAGACAAAATCTCGATTTTCTCGACATAAGGCCTCATAGTGCTACATGTAAACACATTATTACATCATATCAGATACAAATGCGGATACCAAGATGAAATGCAAACATTTTCATTCATAAACATAATAAAAGAATATTCATGTCTTTTGTTAATATCTGTTTAATTATTAACTCTCATTCATACGCATTTACAAAAAATCAAATTTTATCACTTTTAGTACTTCAGTTTATTCTGCTGCATTATTCAAGTAAACGAAAATTTCTAGAAAATAATCTGACTATTCGTGGCACATATTCCCGCATTTGCCATTAAGTTTCTGACATTTAATAAATTTCTTCGAATCTTATGTTGAAACTGATTGATTCCCCCCACACAGACAAGTGTCTTCTTATTTTTGCCCGATTAATATTTAATTAAAAATAAAGCTGATCTTTTTAGAGCAGTGAGCATATTATGAGAAAGGAGTTGGGTCATACCAAGGTTTCGGCTACTTAATAAAAATTAAAACTGAGATCCTTTAAGAGCAGTGAACACATTCATAAGAAAGGGGATGGGCCATACCGCGGTTTCGACTAGTGAAGTCTCGTCAGTGACCCTTTAGATTTGGCAACATGGAGTCAAAGAGAATTACTGAAAATTTGCAACTTTCAACAGGGTAGTCGATACAAAGACTAGTATTATCTAAATGGGGCCAAGCATATTAAACATTGGTAAGAAAATTAATCTTAACCGATAATAAATTTCTAGAGTTCTGAATATCCTCGCTGATCTCAAAGGACCAAAAAGAAAATATAGCCTGCACTATGGATGATGTACGGGGTGACTTTTTAGGGCCGCCACACGGCACAACACCAGCTGCAATAATAGCAAATAAAAATTAAAACTGAGATCCTTTAAGAGCAGTGAACACATTCATAAGAAAGGGGATGGGCCATACCGCGGTTTCGACTATTGAAGTCTCGTCAGTGACCCTTTAGATTTGGCAACATGGAGCCAAAGAGAATTACTGAAAATTTGGACTTCATTCATATTCCAACATTTATGGTTAGCTTAAAACAGTATATAAAAGCAACCTTTGTCTAAAGTAAGGGAAACATGCCATGTTATATACAGATTATTTTTAAACTGTCATAATTGAAAATTTTCAATAGAAAAAAATGTAGGTCCACTTTCAGACCGCCTCCTCGTCGAGGCGGTTTTAACGAGTACCATAATCTTTATTTGGAGCAAAAATATGAAAAAGGTACACCCATGTATACCCCAGCTTTACTATACTACTAAAAGTTTGATAAGGACCCCTTTTTTATTATAATGCAAGGGGACCTATAACCAATATATTTTCACAATTCTTACATATATGTCTAGGACATTTATACATGTAAAGAAAATTGAAAATTTGATTAAATGCTCTGTCTTTATTTTTTCAACACATGGGTCCGAACACATGCACTCCTAAAATTGCCATAACACAAAACAAGTGGGTTGGCCTAGGGGGTACACTTTTCCCTTACACTAATTTCAAGAAACATTTCATCACGAAAAGGTTTCTTTGTGTGTACAGGTTGATATCCAAGTGATGAAATTGAGATTTTTAAAACTTTATAAAAAAAAAGTACAAGTACGCAAAGATCAGGAAAATGCGCAATCAGAAAAAGACTCCCACTCCAAAAACCAAGGTGGGAAAAAAACAAACTAACAATCAGGTACTTATACCATGAAAACATTTCGTAAGCCGAATGAGCAGCTATTTTCCCAATAGGTGGCCACTCAGTTACCTTAACTTAACTAAACATTTTGCAAACATACATAAGGCGCCAACAGCACAAAAATATTTTAAACACCAAGTCATAAAACTTTATAAAACTTTATAAATTTGTAAATTTTGGTCAAAAATGCGTCTTTTACCCCAAAAAATCGAATAATATTTTTTCCTCCCAAAATGTTCTCGCATTGTGAGTATGAAATTGAAAACCGATTTTGAATACGCACTCTGGTTGGCTCAAAACAGATTTTTTAAAATGTGTTGTCAAATGTTTAACTCACATAATGCAACTTTTCATTAAAAAAATGTTCAATCCAATAACAAATGTTTTAAACGCTGTAAAATCTAAACCAATGCCCGAAGCTCAAATAGGGTTTTTGTGTTCCAAACTCGCAGCTTAAAGGACAACATTTTAAGCTTAAAAACATTTTGGCTAAAAAATCGTGTTTTTAACCAAACATCACATTTTCTGAAATTTTCTCAAATTGAGTTTTAGACATAAACGTATCGACGTTTCGATTATCAAAACAATTTTGCTGCTGAATGAACCAGTAAGAGGGGATGAATGAAAGAATTGGATACGGTAGGCAACAGTGACAACTTCAATTTCAGGGGGGTTTCATCGTTTCTGCAAGTCTGCGAGAAGCGCTCGCAGGCAATACAAAAACTTGATTGAATGTTTGCATCGTGATGGTTCTGCTACATATCCATAGCAAAAGTTTAAATGTTAGATTACCAGTATGTCCTGTGAACAAAAATAAAATTTTGATCCATATCAAACTTTTAGTAGTATATATATAAGTGGGGTTCAATGGGATATACTTTTAATGGACATGTTTTCCTGGTGATGCATGTCTGTATCCTAATACAAATTAAAACTGTAACAGAATTTCGAAATAAATCCATGGTACCTTGATCAATATAAATTTGGAAATGTGTCCATCCTGATAAGCTAGACTGACTTAACTTTGTTATATTAGGGTTATTTAGCGAGAGTGTAACCCGAGATGGATTTCCTCTCTATTTTTATATTCGTTTATCTTACAAATTAGGATGATTTTCATGATTTATTTGTTTGTTCTTGATGATTCATTGACTAGTTAGAGATTCGCCAAGAGGACCGATGAACTAACTAAATGTTATGAACAACTGCAAAAGCTGAGGGCCATGTAAAATCGATTTAAGCCCGCCAGTAACTTTTTGTTACTGATCGTTCCATGTCGATACCTCTGTGGTGGTTCTTTTTGTTTTATGTCTTGGTGTTTAATATTTTTGTGCTGTAGGCGCCTTATGTATGTTTTCATATTTTTAGTTAAGTTAAGTTAACTGATTGGCCACCTATTGGGAAAACGCTGCTCATTCGGCTTACGAAATGTTTTCATGGTATAGGTACCTTATTGTTAGTTTGGTTTTTCCCACCTCGGGTTTTTGGAGTGGGAATCTTTTTCTGATTGCGCCTTTTCCTGATCTTTGCCTACTTGTACCTAAATTTAAAAATTTCCTTTTTTTCAATGGAAAAAAGTGAAAGCATTGAATTTTTTTCAAGAAGTTTTGTAGCCTGTGACCTGAAAGTTGGTAGCTACCGACCACATATTAAGCTAATGAAGTGTTGTGAGTATTAAAGGTCAAGGTCATTTCTTGACCTTGGCCAAAGGTCATTTACAATTTACATGTAAACTTGTAATTTACATGTAATTTACTCAGTTACCGCTTCACCAATCAAAGCCAAATTTTAAATATAGTGTCCTTGAGAAGAAAGAAACAAAATTTATATAAATGGTCAATGTCCCCTGACCAAGATGGCCACCATGGCTATAAATAGCAAAAACCTTTAAACATCTTCTTTTCCAGAACCAGACGAACTACGATTTTGAAACTTGGCATGAAGCATCAGGGAGAGGAGCTCTACAAAGTTCATATAAATCATGACCTTGGGACGATCTTGACCTATTTTAGGGCATGGTCAACATAGGTTTCCCATGCATTTGAATGGGGAAAATTGTTATGGAAATGGGTAAATGTACTAAAACCTTATGATTCTGAAAGAAATGGACCCCTGGTGCAGGTCTGCCTCCACTCCGGGGTAATATACATGTCCGTCCGTCGTCCGTCCGTCCGTCGTTCACAATTTCAAAGATCTTCTCCTCTGAAACCGCTTGGCCAATCAAAGCCAAACTTCGTGTGGAGCATTCTTGGAGTGGGAATCTTTTTTCTGATTGCGCCTTTTCCTGATCTTTGCCTACTTGTACCTTTTCTTAGGAAGAGAGAACGAAACTTTATATGAATGGTCAATGTCACAAGACCAAGATTGCCGACATGGCTTTAAATAGCAAAAACTGTTAAAAATCTTCTTCTCCTGGACCAGAAGGCCTATGATTTTGAAACTTAGCATGAAGCACCAGGGAGAGGAGCTCTACAAAGTTTATATAAATCATGACTTTGGGATGACCTTGACCTATTCTATGGCAAGGACAGCATAGGTCGCCTATGCAGATGAATGGGGAAAATAAGTAAGATGTAATTAAACGATGGGAAACTTGCTGGGGGTATGCAAATGGACAGAAGATTCATGTTTATGAACAAACATGTCCCCAGGGGGGTGTCTGCCCCTGCCCCGGAGCTTTATACATGCATATGACCATAATATTCAAACATCTTCTTCTAGGAAACCACTTAGCCAATCAAAGCCAAACTTAATGTGGAAAATCCTTAGGAAAGGGGAGTGAAAGTAAATATATAAATGGTCCAGGTCACGTGACCAAGATGGCCGCCATGGCTTTAAATAGCAAAAACCTTAATAAATCTTTTTCTTCAGAACTGGAAGACCTGATTTTTAAACTTTGCCTGAAGCATCAGTGAGTGGAGCTCTACAAAGTTTGTAAAAATCATGACCCAGGGATGACCTTGGCCTAAATGTTATGAACCACTGCAGAAGCTGAGGGTGAGGTTAGGTACTTGTCTGTACCCCTATCAGGGCTTTGGTCAAATCACGTAGGGTTTTGGGATTTTATTTAGGGTTTGAAAAGAGTTTAGCCCAATTGTTGTGAATCAATAATAAAATGCGTCAGCCCCGACCATTTTGTGGGAGAGATTTGATTTTCGATATAATTTGAACCCCTATTAGGGCTTTGGTCAAATCACGGTGGGTTTTGGGATTTTATTCAGGGTTTGAAAAGAATTTAGCCCAATTGTTGTGAATCAATCATAAAATGCGTCAACCCCGACCATTTTGGGGAGAAATTCAATTTTCAATCTAATTTACTCAAAACCCCTATCAGGTCTTTGTTGCGGAGAAACGCGAAATATGTTGTTTTTAATTTACCAGGAGTGTACTACTGTTTATTTGTCTGCCTCTCTGTCGTGCTCGTTGTCTTTCGTTCCGATTGAAACTTGGCCGGATGGCTACCTTATTGGGAAAGAGCAAGGCATTCTGCTCTTCGTATGTGTTGTCGGAAAAATGTTGTGTTGTGTTTAATGTGTTTTCGTTCCCACCTGGTGTCTATGTTAGGACTTCAAATTTAATTGCATCGATTTTCTCTATTCTGTTTTTTAAGTAGCCGAAACGGCGGTATGGCCCATTCATTCCGTTTCTCATTAATATGTTCACTGCTACTAAAGGATCTCAGTTTTACTTTATTTTGCCATTACTGCAGCTGGTGTTGTGCCGTGTGGCGGCCCTTAAAAGTCTCCCGTACCTCATCCATAGTGCAAATTATATTTTCCTTTTGGTCCTCTGAGATCAGCGAGGGTATTCTGAGAAATCAGAAAACTATTTTGGGTATAGATTCATTTTCTAACCAACGTTTAATATATTTGGCCTCATTTGGATACTACTAGTGTTTGTATTGACTACACTGGTGAAAGTAGCAAAATTGCAGTAATTCTCTTTGGCGCCGTGTCGCCAAATCTATACTGTCACTGAAAAGGATTAAGTAGCCGAAACCGCGGTATGGCCCATTCCCTTTCTCATTAATATGCTCACTGCTCTTAAAGGACCTCAATTGTATTTATATTTAAATAACATGAATAAAATTATTTGTCTTGAAAGACACAATGGGTATACTGGTATGTTTTCATGAAATTGTGAATCTTATAGTGTATCTTCCATGTGGTGTATATTAATAACTACCAGTCACACTTTCTTCAACTTTGAACTGATAGATTTTGTTATATTTAGACAAGTGATGCATTCGAAAAAGGTACAAGTATACAATGATCAGGAAATGGCGCAATCAGAAAGAAATTTCCAATCCATAAACCGAGGAATGGGAAAAAACTAAAATGACACTTAGGTACTTATACCAATAAATCATATAGTAAGCCGAGTGAGCAGCTATTCCTAAATAGGCGGTCACTAAGTTACCTGAACTGAACTAAAATATGAAAATGTACATAAGGCTCAAACAGCACAGACTCCAAAACACAAAACAACTAGAACCACAACAGAAGTATCGCCTTGGAACGATCGGTAATATAAAATTACTTATATTATATTTCATATTACTAATATTATATATATATATATATATATATATATATATATATATATATATATATATATATATATATATATATATATATATATATATATATATATATATATATATATATATATATATATATATATATATATATATATAAACTAATCTTTCCAAGGCGATATTTCTGTTGTAGTGGAGATGGAAACGTCAGGATTTTGAGACAATCCTGCACTTCCGGATACAAGTATGAGACTTTCAGAATATGTTCTTTAACCCTTTCTAATAAATGTTTTCTCGTTAGCCATCTCAAATTTTTCCATTTTCAAGGTGGCTAACGCAATTTTCAAGATGGCCGTCAAAATCATTTGATTTTACGATTAATTGACAAACTATACTACTGGAATTTGTAAATGGGTGGATTTTATTGCACTACTGATTGTCATTGCTTAAACCATTGTTCTGGGACTCATTAACGTGTCCAACAATGACATAAAACTGCTTTTGTGAAAATATAATACTGTAAATTGCCATAGTTTAAGCATCACTCAACAAGTACACATTCATATGGATCATTACAGGCTCCTGTGTGAAAAGACACCAGATAGATATGATTTAAGCATTACAAATATTTATTATCTACTCGACTAATCTTTCAAAGTTGAACAACTGATATTTTTTTATTTTAATCATAGAAGTATAGGGGTATATTTAGCTACAGTCAACATGTACGGATGGTCAATATTGTTTTCCTTCTTTGCATTGAGTCAACATTTTTGCAGTCATGCCTGCACTGAACTTGATTCAGTTCTGTGGTGAGTAAATGTGTCTTGCTCAAGGACACAACACGACGCCCCCAGTGGTGACCAAACCCAGGACCTCTCGATGCAGTCAGTCCGACGCTTTACCGCAAGGCTACCACTCTCCCCTGGTCATAATTGTAGGAAAACATAATATCATGAATTTATGTAAAGCACCTTATTAAGCAGTCAATATTGTCTCCCAAATACTGAGATGTTAGTCATACCATTGAAGATCGGCAGAGGAATGTTCGCCCCTTAATAGGTAATCCTGGGTCGACTGGACAACAGGGTAGAACAGTCACTTGTTAGTCACAGTTAAGCAGATAGCTGCACTGAGTGAGACTTAGTTTGTAGAGGTTATGGAAAAAGAGTTGGTGCCGGCTGTACTTTCTCCTAGTGTGGAGGCCAAAGTGAAAAGAGCCATAAAGGAGAAGTTGGCTTTGTGTAAGCTGTCAGAATTGCCATAAGACATCAATGACCACCTAATGACTTCGATACTTCCTCCGACGGGCGATAAATATGTCAATATTGTCCATCTCAAACACCTACCATGATCAGTCCAGATGAAGTGATACACAAGTGAACATCATGGGTGCATCTGCGATCCAAACACGGGCGTCTCATAAACTGTATGTCATATTGTGGAGAAAAGACAGGCAGGGTGTCAGAGTGACAAATGTAATGTAGAGCAGGGTGCTGGATAGATTATAGACTGGTGTCATCCAACACAAGACTTAGAGGCGACTTCTGTGGTGGTTCTTTTTGTTTTATGTCTTGGTGTTTAAAAATTTTTTGTGCTGTTGGCGCCTTATGTGTGTTTTCATAGTTTTAGTTAAGGTAACTGAGTCGCCACCTATTGGGAAAATAGCTGCTCATTCGGCTTACGATATGTTTCATGGTGTAAGTACCTGGTTGTTAGTTTGGTTTTTTCCCACCTCGGTTTTTGGAGTGGGAATCTTTTTCTGATTGCGCCTTTTCCTGATATTTGCCTACTTGTACCCTTTTAAGCAAGAAACCACCATAGAGACTCGGTGTCTCGAAATTGAACCAAAATAGAATGGTACATTTGCATCCAACTGGGTGCAATCAATCTCAGTTTGGAAGACACAAAACAAAACTGGAACATTCTTCAGCTATAGAACTTTTAGGACATCCTTCTCAAAAACTCAATTACTGGTTTGATGAGAATGGTTAAGCTATTCGGAGGCTTCTAGAATCTTGAGGAACAGCACAAGCATTAAGATGATACTAGCTCCCGCCAGTAACTTTGTGTTACTGATCGTTCCAAGTCGATACTTCTGTGGTGGTTCTTTTTGTTTTATGTCTTGGTGTTTAAAATAATTTTGTGCTGTTGGCGCCTTATGTATGTTTTCATATTTTTAGTTAAGTTAAGGTAACTGAGTGGCCACCTATTGGGAAAATAGCTGCTCATTCGGCTTACGAAATGTTTTCATGGTAAAAGTACCTGATTGTTAGTTTGGTTTTTTTCCCACCCCGGTTTTTGGAGTGGGAATCTTTTTCTGATTGCGCCTTTTCCTGATCTTTGCCTACTTGTACCTCCTTATTCAAGAAGACAAACCAGCAGCAATATTTTCCAATCTATATCAAAAGTCAGAGACATGCAATACTCTTGAAAGACAATAGAAGAAGTTCAGTTTGTTTGCTTGATAAATACCAAACCGTCATAGATGAAAGATAATAAAATACTAATAAAGTACTAAATCGTCATCAGTGATCTCTTATTAATCGGCAACGATAGCCAGAAAAATATAATTCAAATTAAAATCAAATATGCAAAGGGAGTTTAAAACAGTCTCTAGCAGTTCAACAGACACTCAGCTGGCAAATTTCCATGTTCAAATGCAAGTTCCGCTGCCGTCTGGCGGCTATCCATGACAGAGAGACTGAAAGAGCTGTTTCACCGTGGCTGCGTGGAGAAAGGAAGAATTCCCACAAGACATTCATCTTTACACACAGAAAGGAAATCCTGAAGTCTTTTGACAGACAGGATTTATTCCGTAAAATCAATGCTGATTCAGAGATGACAGGAAGACAATAGATGATTTTCATATAGCAAGACAACTTCATGAGAAATGTCAAGAACAGAAAGCAGACCTTTATATGGCGCTTGTCAACTTCACCAAAAATTTAAACAAAGTTTTGAGAGACTTGCGAAGATATGGGCTGTAAAAGTAAATCATGGTCAAATGAATGATGATATGCATGCAAAGGACGATGGAGGAGTTCTATTTACCTTGTAATATGACAAATGAGGCCAAACAGGGTTGCGGTAGGGGACAACACCTTTGTGTATGATATCATTTGCGATACTCATTGAAGCCGTTTAAGTCTGTGATACTCATTTTCCAATCAGGAACGTTTTTAATGGAAAGTTATTCAACCAACGGAAGTTGAAAACTAAAACTAAGGTGCACATAGATGTGCTGGGTGATATACTCTATGCAGATGACAAAGATAAGGGAAATGGCGAAGAATACAAATGCATGGTGCAACAGATCCACATGGATTACCTGTGATAGCTATGGCCTTACAATCAACAAAAAAGACAAATGTTGTGCTCCAATCGGCACCGGAAAGCTGTACAATAATCCGCTAATCACTACGAATGGACAAATACTTTTTAATTCAGTTTTACGTCCCTTTCAAGATTATTTCAGCTCATATGAGACGAGCCAATCAGTAGGTGGGCGAAAACGGGAGATTCCCGAGAAAAAACACCTGGCACACCCGCATGCAGAAGTTGGCTTGTCTCACATGTTGCCAGCGCGGGGCTCGAACCCACACCGGACACAGAGGACAAATACTGATTTGTTTAATACATCCATCTACCCGAGAAGCAGTTTCTCCAGAACAGTGCATATTGATGACTAGAACAGCGAAAGCCAGTGTGGCATTTGGAAGAATATGTGCAAATGTATAAGCGAAATGAATCAAAGGTCGATACCAAGCTGAAAGTCTACATGGCTCAGTCAACTCTCCTATATTCATGCGTGGGAATGGCTATTATATCAACATCATTCAAAGAGATCACCATGTCTACTTAAGGTGCTTGAGAAAACTTAAAATCAAGTGTTAAAACAAGCTTACAGACACAGTGGTCTGGAGAAATCAAGAACGCAAAAACTGCAAATGGTATTATTGTTTCACAGCTAAGATGCACCAACTTTATATAGGAATGCCTGATGAGCAACATCTAAAGAAAGGTTTTCTACAGAGACTTATAGGATGGAATCCACTCTCAAGGCGAAGAAACGGAAATGCTACAAAGACACCCGTTAAGTCTCATTAAGAATTAAAGACACCGATAGGCTTCATGAACCAATCAAGCTGGTGCTACTCCTCCAACAGAACAGCAGCACATTATGAAGAAAATAGAATCTGTGACGATGCAAGCATATAGATGAAATCCAGAATGAATGAAAACTTTCTAATAGACTTCCTTAACTTTCAAGCGGGAGGTTAGAGCTTAAAATGTCCTATTCATCCACTATCAAAAATGTACAACTAAAGATTAAAAATGTGCACAGAATGTACATTAAAGATGAAAAGCATTAGTAGTACATGCACTTGTTGTTGTTTCTGTTGTCGTCGTTGGTGTGACCGAAACTGTTTGGAAGCATCAGTAGCCAGCTTAAGTTTATTGCAATCCTAAGTAGCACTTTTTGGCTGCATACAGTTTATTTCATGTTAAAATCGTTCATCGTGGTATTTTATAAGAAGAAGAAGAAGAAGAAGTAAACGAAGAAGAATTGTATTATCAAAATGTGTAGAGCAAAGTGTATTTGCATTATAAATTTTAATATTTCCCAGAAAAGTTAGAAACTTCACGATTCTTCATAAAAGCCATTCAAATCAGTTTCACATTTTGCCCCTCAGCAACCCCATAATTCAAATAGACCTTATTTCCAGTGCCCATTAAAACTGAAACTATGTTAGTCATGACTTGAGTAAAGGCAATAATGACAATTGAATTTAGTTTTTTTTTCACTTAAGTATAAAAAGAGTTTTGTTGCAAAACAGCTTTTTCAGCTAAATTGCCTTACTTTTCCCCATTGTGGGCCCCTTCTAAAATCCCACAAAGGCAATACTGACTCAATTAAATATTTATTTATTTGCAAATAATCCAGAAATATTATTTTCAGCATTATTAAGTTTTTTTCTCACTGACTAGAACACCATTTTCTGATTTAATATTTATTTTGGTAGCCATCTTGGAATTTCGAGCCGCCATCTTGAAAATTGGAGTAATTTTGATTGGCTAACGAGAACATTTCAAATAGTTCATGCTTATAAACATATCTGCCAAGTTTCATGCTTGTATCCGGAAGTGCAGGATTCATGTCATTTCCATCTCCACTATTGTGGTTTTTATTGATTTGTTTTGGAGTCGAGTTGTTGTGCTGTTTGAGCCTTATGTGCGCTTTATGTGCGAACCAGATACGGTATTTGTACTTATTTACAGATGCATAAAGGTGATAATATGGTTTTAGTTCTGACATTTCATTGCTAGAAAAAAAATGAGTGCGGTTTCGGGACATCAACTGATATCACACAAGCTGTGCTTAAAAGACCTTCTAATGCTGTTGCATGCGATTAATAGATTAATATTGACAAAAGGATGAGATGTTTTTTTATCGGGTTTTCAGTGCTTAAGTACTCAGATGTGTTATCATTAAGATATACAGATAGAATATTTAAATGAGCGCGTTCGGTTTTTGTGATCATTAACGCCACTTTCAACATTTTTAAGGATGGATGGATCAGAGCGAAAACGTCCTCAACACAATATATGGTCACAACGATTTTTTAGAAACAACCAACGCGACAGCGAAAAACCAACGCAGATGGAATAAATAAATGTTGATTGATCGAAACAAACTACGACGGACCAAAATCACTCATTTTATCTCTGGATAAATATGTGGAACAAAGTGTACGGTTTCATTGTCAGTTATATAAGTGAAAAATACATGTTGGCATCGTGCAATATTATAAATATGCCCCTACCCTAGTTTATGAGTACAGACTGTCCCCAAGGACCTAAAGAAGGCGTACGTGTGTCAAAGCTCCTGGCTGATCGTTCTTCGTATGGTGTACAATGTAAACATTTAGCAACTAATTATGTTTGCTAGAGTCTGAAATCATGTAGCGGACTTCAACGCGCGAAATAAATGCTTTACAGCCAAATTTCTCCAGCAGGGCTATCGGTATCATAAACTTCGAAAAACATTTTCAATATGTTATCGCAGACACTATGAGTTGATGTCCAAATTGTACGTGAGGGCCTTTCGGAACCAGAAATTTATGTTCACTTGGTTTACAAATTTAAGAAACTTATAGGAAGGAATGATTTTTCTTTTCAGTTCAGAAAAATCGTTTAACGTTACAGGCGTAAAAGTAATAACTTGAATGTTATGTGACAGCCTGCATGCTTAGTCTTTAACCCAATTATAGTTGATAACTATGCTGCCTTCCTTATTTGCACGCCGGTACGTCACTTTCGGTTGTTTTCACAGACCCAAACATTTTGCGAGACTTTAGTACACCCTGGCCAACGTTGCGGACGGTGAAACGGTCGCAAAACCGGCAAAATGGTAGTTTCGCTACAATTTTTTATGGATGCAAACACATCCGGTTTAAGCCCGCCAGTAGCTAAATGTATTACTGATCGTTCCAAGGCGATACTTCTGTGGTGGTTCTTTTTGTTTTATGTCTTGGTGTTTCAATTTTTTTGTGCTGTTGGCGCCTTATGTATGTTTTAATATTTTTAGTTAAGTTAAGGTAACTGAGTGGCCACCTATTGGGAAAATAGCTGCGCCACTTACGATATGTTTCATGGTATGAGTACCTGATTGTTAGTTTGTTTGTTTTTTCCACCTCGGTTTATGGAGTGGGAATCTTTTTCTGATTGCGCCTTTTCCTGATCTTTGCCTACTTGTACCTTTTTATGCCAAGATCAGCTGAAGTTCCATATCACAGATCTCAGGTGAGCGTTTACAGGACCACTAGTCCTCTGGTTATTACAAAAGCACAGAAAGATGAGAAAAAATAATTTTATGCAGACCACTGCAGAAGCTGAGGGTGAGGTTAGGATCCTGTAAAACCGGTTTAAGCCCGCCAGTAACTTTGTGTTACTGATCGTTCCAATGCGATACTTCTGTGGTGGTTATTTTTGTTTTATGTCTTGGTGTTTAAATTTTTTGTGTGCTGTTGGCGCCTTATGTATGTTTTCATATTTTTAATTAAGTTAAGGTAACTGAGTGGCCACCTATTGGGAAAATAGCTGCTCATTCGGCTTACGATATGTTTCATGGTATAAGTGCCTCGTTGTTGGTTTGGTTTTTTCCCACCTCGGTTTTCGGAGTGGGAATCTCTTTCTGATTGCGCCTTTTCCTGATCTTTGCCTACTTGTACCGTTTTATATGTGGCGAAAAGCAAACAGAGTACTATAAATATGAGATGCATATAGAAAAAAAAATCTTTCACGACATGTTTTCATGGTATATGTACCTAAGTGTCATTTAAGTTTTTTCCCACCCCTCGGTTTATGGAGTGGGAATTTCTTTCTGATTGCGCCATTTCCTGATCATTGCCTATTTGTACTTTTTATATCGCCCCACTTGAAAAAGTGCGGGTATTATGTTATACCCTTCGCGTTCGAGTGTCCGTCCGTCCGTGCGAACGTCCGTCCGTCCGTTGGGACGGACATCATTCTGTCCGTCCGTCAGCGCTTCGTTTCCGTGCTCTAACTTGAGTTTATTTTGGCCAATTCTCTTCAAACTTTGTATAGGAGTACATATCAGGAAGTAGTGGTTTGGGATTCAAGATGGGCAAAATTTGTCAAATCAGTAGAGAGTTATTGCCCTTGATTAACGTTAAAATTTCATTTCCGGGCTCTATCTTGAGCATTTTTTGACCAATTTTATAGGACTTCATATTAGGAAGGAGTTGTTTAGAATTGAAGATAGGTAAATTTCGTCCAAAAAGTGCAGAGTTATGGCCCTTAATTTTCGTTAAAATTGGGTTTCTGGGCTCTATCTTGGGCATTTTTGACTTGGATGAGTTAAGTTAAGCAAGTCGAAGTCTGGGTTTAATTAGCTATGTGAGTAAGATATGTTATATGTATCACAGGACAAGCTAAGTTTGTTAAGTAGAGTAAGTTAAGCAAGCTAAGTTGAAGACTAAGTTTGATGAGCTGAATAAGTTAAGCGATGAGTTGGATAAGTTGAACAGTAAGTTCGATGAGTTGGATAAGTTGAGTGATGAGTTAGATGAGTTGGAAAAGTTGAGCGTTGAGTTAGATAAGTTGGATAAGTTGAACATTAAGCTCGATGAGTTGCATGGGTTATACGCTGAGTCAGGTAAGTAGAGCGATGCATTGGGTAAGTTGCATAAGTTTAATAATAAGTTGGATGAGTTGGATCCCGTTGAGTTCGATGAGTTGGATAAGTTGAACAGTAAGTTGGATGAGTTGGATAAGTTGTAAGCTGAGTTCGATGAGTTTGATAAGTTTCATGTTGATCTGGATGAGTTCGATAAGTTGAACAGTAAGTTGGATGAGTTGGATAATTTATACGCTGAATTCGATGAGTTGGATAAGTTGCATGCTGAGTTGGATGAGTTGCATAAGTTGAACTATAAGTTCGTTAAGTCTGATAAGTTGAACAATAAGTTGGATGAGTTGGATAAGTTGTAAGCTAAGTTCGATGAGTTGGATAAGTTGTCAGCTGAGTTGGATGAGTTGGATAAGTTGTAAGCTGAGTTCGATGAGTTGCATAAGTTGAACAGTAAGTTGGAGGAGTTGCATAAGTTGTAAGCTGAGTTGGGTAAGTTACATAAGTTGGACAGTAAGTTCGATAAGTTCGATAAGTTGCACAGTAAGTTGGATGAGTTGGATAAGTTGTAAGCTGAGTTGGATGAGTTGGATAAGTTGCATGTTGAGTTGGATGAGTTGGATAAGTTATACAAAGAGTTCGATGAGTTGGATGAGTTGCATGCTGAGTTGGATGAGTTGCATAAGTTGAACTATAAGTTCGTTAAGTTCGATAAGTTGAACAGTAAGTTGGATGAGTTGGATAAGTTGTAAGCTGAGTTGGGTGAGTTGCATAAGTTGAACAGTAAGTTGGATGAGTTGGATAAGTTGTAAGCTGAGTTGGGTAAGTTGCATAAGTTGAACAGTAAGTTCGATGAGTTCGATAAGTTGAACAGTAAGTTGGATGAGTTGGATAAGTTGTAAGCTGAGTTCTATGAGTTGGATAAGTTGCATAAGTTGAACAGTATGTTGGATGAGTTGGATAAGTTATACGTTGAGTTCGATGAGTTGGATAAGTTGAACAGTAAGTTGGATGAGTTGGATAAGTTGTAAGCTGAGTTCGATGAGTTGGATAAGTTTCATGTTGATTTGGATGAGTTCGATAAATTGAACAGTAAGTTGGATGAGTTGGATAAGTTGTAAGCTGAGTTGGGTGAGTTGCATAAGTTGAAAAGTAAGTTGGATAAGTTGTAAGCTGAGTTGGGTAAGTTGCATAAGTTGAACAGTAAGTTCGGTGAGTTCGATAAGTTGAACAGTAAGTTGGATGAGTTGGATAAGTTGTAAGCTGAGTTCTATGAGTTGGATAAGTTGCATAAGTTGAACAGTATGTTGGATGAGTTGGATAAGTTATACGTTGAGTTCGATGAGTTGGATAAGTTGAACAGTAAGTTGGATGAGTTGGATAAGTTGTAAGCTGAGTTCGATGAGTTGGATAAGATTCATGTTGATGTGGATGAGTTCGATAAGTTGAACAGTCAGTGGGATGAGTTGAATAATTTAGACGCTGAATTCGATGAGTTGGATAAGTTGCATGCTGAGTTCGATGAGTTGCATAAGTTGAACTATAAGTTCGTTAAGTTTGATAAGTTGAACAGTAAGTTGGATGAGTTGGATAAGTTGTAAGCTAAGTTCGATGAGTTGGATAAGTTGTCAGCTGAGTTAGAAGAATCACTAAGTCTGGAAGGGGAAATAACTTACGAAGAATTAGGTATAGCATTAAAAAATATGAAAAATTCAAAAAGCCCAGGTATGGATGGATTTACGGCTGAGTTCTTTAAGTTTTTTTGGATAGATATAGGACATTTTATTTTAAAATCAGTTAATTATGCATACGAAAATGGTTACCTTTCAGTTACACAAAATCAAGGCATAATAACATGTATCCCTAAACCAAATAAGCCACGTCAGTTTTTAAAAAATTGGAGACCTATTTCGCTTTTAAACGTTATATATAAATTAATGTCATCAGTTATTGCAAACCGTCTTAAGTTAGTTTTAGATAAGCTTATTGATAATGATCAAAAAGGTTTTATTTCAGGAAGATTTATAGGGGAAAATATTCGTACAATCTATGACATTCTTTTTGAAACAAAGCAGCAGAATATTCCAGGACTTTTGGTATCAGTTGATTTCCAGCAAGCCTTTGACACCGTTTCATGGAAATTTATTGAAAAAACTTTAGATTATTTTAATTTCGGTCCCTCAATAAAAAGGTGGATAAAAATTTTTCAAACAGGTGCTCAGTCTAGTATTTTACAAAATGGTCATCTTTCAGAATCCTTTGTTTTAGAAAGAGGCTGTAGACAAGGTGACCCAATATCACCATATATTTTTATTCTCTGTGTAGAGATCCTAGGTAAAATGGTAAGAAATGATAACAAATTGCGTGGAATTGTAATAAACAATAAAGAATTTAAGCTCTGTCAATATGCAGACGACACACAACTATTTTTAGATGGATCAGAAAAATCATTACATCAGTTAATGTATATTTTAAAAAAGTTTTACAAAATGTCCGGGCTTAAAATAAATGTGGATAAAACTAAAGCATTATGGATTGGAGCAATGGGTAAGTCAGAAAAAAGATTGTGTAATGAATATAATTTGGACTGGGAACAGAAGCCTTTAAAAATTTTAGGAGTCACATTTACATCTGAAGTCTTTGATGTCTGGGATCATAATTTGGATGATATTGAACATAAAGTTAATTCATTAATAAATACATGGTCAAAAAGAAGGTTGACATTACCAGGTAAAATAACTGTGATTAAATCATTAATGCTATCAAAGTTCACTCACTTGTTTTTAGCTCTTCCAAACCCACCAGGAGAATTTCTTAAACTTTTAGAAAGAAAATTATATAAATTTCTTTGGAGTTGTGGTCCTGACAGAATAAGCAGGAAGAATATTGTTAAAAATATTCAAGCAGGGGGGTTGAGAATGGTAAATGTTAGTGCCTTTATAACATCATTGAAGGTAACTTGGTTAAGAAGATTAGTTATTTTTCCTGAAAGTGATAATTGGAGTTCCTTGAGTATGGTTAATCTGAATAAAATTTTCTCATTTGGAGATAGATATGCCAAAACAGTTATTAAAGATTTACATAATCCTTTTTGGAAACATATTTTAGAGAGCTGGGTTCTATATATGCATTCCTTCAAAACTGATAATTTAGTAAGAATTATATATTCACCTCTATGGGGTAATTCTAAAATAAGTGTCAATGCCAATTTTATTATCAACGAATGGTTTAACAAAGGCATCAGGAATATCATGGATCTAATTGATGAAAATGGTTTATTTTACAATTTTCAAAATTTGCAAGAAAGGTATAATATTCATGGGACCTACCTAGATTATCTGCATTTAATTCAAAACATTCCAAGATTATGGAGAGATACGATTGAGGAAAATAGGGAGAAAAATGTTTTATATAGATATAATGTGCAAATAAATTGTTATGTTTTTAAACTTTTACGGAAAAAGAAAGGTTGTAGAGATATTTATGATACACTAATTTCAGCTAATGACGTATCAGTACCAAACTATTGGACTACTGAAATTGGGGATGTATCAAATGATGAGTGGAAAAGATTTAGTAAAAATTTAATTTATATTCAGGAAATCAAATTACGAGATTTTCAGTATAAGATAAACAATCGAATTCTTGTTACGAACACATTCTTATATAAAATAAAAAAGAAAGATAGCAACCGTTGTTCATACTGTAATCAAGAACCAGAAACTATCTCACACCTGCTCTTCCATTGTAAGAACGTTTTGGACTTTTGGAATACTTTAAAAACATGGTTACAAAGAACAACAAATATTACCCTACAGATCGATTTGAAGAAAATTATTTTCTCATATCCTGCACAGCCGTTAGTTAGCTATATTATTACAGCTGCAAAGTATTTCGTATATAAAAGTAAATTTTTCACAAAAAATCTAAGTATTAAAAGTTTTGAAAACTTTCTGAAACAAAAATTTCTGAACGAAATGTATATAGCAAAAATTAATAAAACATATGATAAGTTTTTAGGCAAATGGTCTAGTCTGTACAAGTATATGATTACACTATAAATATTATCTAGCCTGGTAATGTCCCGTTACTTTTTCCAAACTAATGATAAATCATTATATAAAATAAGTACCCAAGTAGGTTAACAATGTATTTTGGCAAAGCAGAAAGAAAAGTTTAAGACCAATGATTTAAGAAGTTTTCTTTTTTACTCATAACAGCTAAGCCCAGTTTCCGGAAACAATATTAGTATATGTATTTACGAATTTCTTTCATAGTGGCTATGTTCGCTTGTGTTAATGTTCAAAGCCAAATAATTCTTCAAAAAGAAATACCAATCAACTCTGCTGTCAGATAATGTTAAAATTTAAAATAAGTATTGTACTCAAGCGGCAGAGACTCAAGCGTACATATCCATTTGTCGCCGCGAATTACAGTTCTATATACATGTATATGGGGATAGTTATATAAGATCAAATTTCACATTTGTTTGATGCAGTAATGCATGTATTCTATATATAGTTTCATGTGAACCAATTGTTCAAAAATAAAATTATAAAAAAAGTTGTCAGCTGAGTTGGATGAGTTGGATAAGTTGTAAGCTGAGTTCGATGAGTTGCATAAGTTGAACAGTAAGTTGGAGGAGTTGCATACGTTGTAAGCTGAGTTGGGTAAGTTGCATAAGTTGAACAGTAAGTTCGATGAGTTCGATAAGTTGCACAGTAAGTTCGATGAGTTCGATAAGTTGTAAGCTGAGTTGGATGAGTTGGATAAGTTGCATGTTGAGTTGGATGAGTTGGATAAGTTATACAAAGAGTTCGATGAGTTGGATAAGTTGCATGCTGATTTGGATGAGTTGCATAAGTTGAACTATAAGTTCGTTAAGTTCGATAAGTTGAACAGTAAGTTGGATGAGTTGGATAAGTTGTAAGCTCAGTTGGGTGAGTTGCATAAGTTGAACAGTAAGTTGGATGAGTTGGATAAGTTGTAAGCTGAGTTGGGTAAGTTGCATAAGTTGAACAGTAAGTTCGATGAGTTCGATAAGTTGAACAGTAAGTTGGATGAGTTGGATAAGTTGTTAGCTGAGTTCTATGAGTTGGATAAGTTGCATAAGTTGAACAGTATGTTGGATGAGTTGGATAAGTTGTAAACTGAGTTGGGTAAGTTGCATAAGTTGAACAGTAAGTTGGATGAGTTGGATAAGTTGTTAGCTGAGTTGGGTAAGTTGCATAAGTTGAACAGTGAGTTCGATGAGTTCAATACGTTAAACAGTACGTTGGATGAGTTGGATAAGTTGCATGTTGAGTTGGATGAGTTGGATAAGTTATACAAAGAGTTGGATGAGTTGGATAAGTTGCATGCTGAGTTGGATAAGTTGCATAAGTTGAAGTATAAGTTCTTAAAGTTCGATAAGTTGAACAGTAAGTTGGATGAGTTGGATAAGTTGTAAGCTGAGTTTGGTGAGTTGCATAAGTTGAACAGTAAGTTGGATGCGTTGGATAAGTTGGAAACTGAGTTGGGTAAATTGCATAAGTTGAACAGTAAGTTAGATGAGTTCGATTAGTTGAACAGTAAGTTGGATGAGTTGGATAAGTTGTAAGCTGAGTTGGATGAGTTGGATAAGTTGCATGTTGAGTTGGATGAGTTGGATAAGTTATACGAAGAGTTCGATGAGTTGGATAAGTTGCATGCTGAGTTGGATGAGTTGCATAAGTTGAAGTATAAGTTCGTTAAGCTCGATAAGTTGAACAGTAAGTTGGATGAGTTGGATAAGTTGTAAGCTAAGTTGGGTAAGTTGTATAAGTTGAACAGTAAGTTGGATGAGTTGGATAAGTTGTAAGTTGAGTTGGATAAGTTGCATAAGTTGAACTGTAAGTTCGAAGAGTTCGATGAATGGAACAGTAAGTTGGATGAATTGGATAAGTTGTAAGCTGAGTTGTGTAAGTAACTTTAATTGAACAGTAAGTTGGATGAGTTGGATAAGTTGTAAGCTGATTTGGGTAAGTTGCATAAGTTGAACAGTAAGTTCGATGAGTTCGATAAGTTGAACAGTAAGTTGGAAGAGTTCGATAAGTTGTAAGCTGAGTTGGATGATTCGGATAAGTTGCATGTTGAGTTGGATGAGTTGGATAAGTTATACGAAGAGTTCGATGAGTTGGATAAGTTGCATGCTGAGTTGGATGAGTTGCTTAAGTTGAACCATAAGTTCGTTAAGTTCGATAAGTTGAACAGTAAGTTGGATGTGTTGGATAAGTTGTAAGCTGAGTTGGGTAAGTTGCATAAGTTGAACAGTAAGTTGGATGAGTTGGATAAGTTGTAAGCTGAGTTGGATAAGTTGCATAAGTTCAACAGTAAGTTCGAAGAGTTCGATAAGTTGAACAGTAAGTTGGATGAGTTGGATAAGTTGTAAGCTGAGTTGGGTAAGTTGCATAAGTTGAACAGTAATGTGGATGAGTTGGATAAGTTGTAAGCTGAGTTTGGTAAGTTGCATAAGTTGAACAGTAAGTTCGATGAGTTCGATAAATTGAACAGTAAGTTGGATGAGTTGGATAAGTTGTAAGCCGAGTTGGATGAATTTGATAAGTTGCATGTTGAGTTGGATGAGTTGGATAAGTTATACGAAGAGTTCGATGAGTTGGATAAGTTGCATGCTGAGTTCAATGAGTTGTATATATTGAACTGTAAGTTCGTTAAGTTCGATAAGTTGAACAGTAAGTTGGATGAGTTGGATAAGTTGTAAGCCGGGTTGGGTAAGTTGCACAAGTTGAACAGTAAGTTGGATGAGTTCGATAAGTTGAACAGTAAGTTGGATGAGTTCGATAATGTGTAAGCTGAGTTCGATGAGTTGGATAAGTTGCATGCTGTGTTCGATGAGTTGCATAAGTTGAACTATAAGTTCGTTAAGTTTGATAAGTTGAAAAGTAAGTTGGTTGAGTTGGATAAGTTGTAAGCTGAGTTGGGTAAGTTGCATAAGTTGAACAGTAAGTTGGATGTGTTTGATAAGTTGAATAGTAAGTTGGATGAGTTGGATAAGTTGTAAGCTGAGTTGGATGAGTTGGATAAGTTGCATGTTGAGTTGGATGAGTTGGATAAGTTGCATGCTGAGTTGGATGAGTTGCGTAAGTTGAACTATAAGTTCGTTAAGTTCAAGTTTAACAGTAAGTTCGATGAGTTGGATAAGATGTAAGCTGAGTTGGGTAAGTTGCATAAGTTGAACAGTAAGTTGGAAGAGTTGGATAAGTTGTAAGCTGAGTTGGATAAGTTGCATAAGTTTAACAGTAAGTTCGATGAGTTCGATAAGTTGAACAGTAAGTTGGATGAGTTGGATAAGTTGTAAGCTGAGTTGGGTAAGTTGCATAAGTTGTACAGTAAGTTGGATGAGTTGGATAAGTTGTAAGCTGAGTTGGGTAAGTTGCATTAGTTGAACAGTAGAACTCAGAGTATAACTTACCCAGCTCATCCGACTTACTGTTAAACTTAAGCAACTTACCCAACTCAGCTTACAACTTATCCAACTCATCCAAATCACTGTTCAACTTATGCAACTTACCCAACTCAGCTTACAACTTATCCAACTCATCCAACTTACTGTTCGACTTATCGAACTTAACGAACTTATAGTTCAACTTATGCAACTCATCCAACTAAGCATGCAACTTATCCAACTCATCGAACATTTCGTATAACTTATCCAACTCATTGGACTCAACATGCAACTTATCCAACTCATCGAACTCAGCTTACAACTTACCCAACTCATCCAACTTACTGTTCAACTTATCGAACTCATCGAACTTGCTGTTCAACTTATTCAACTTACCCAAATCAGCTTGCAACTTATCCAACTTACTGTTCAACTTATGCAACTTACCAAACTCAGCTTACAACTTGTCCAACTCATCCAACTTACTGTTCAGCTTATCGAACTTAAAGAACTTATAGTTCAAATTATGCAACTCATCCAACTTAGCATGCAACTTATCCAACTCATCGAACTCAGCGTATAACTTATCCAACTCATCCAACTCAACATGCAACTTATCCAACTCATCGAACTCAGCTTACAACTTATCCAACTCATCGAACTTACTGTTCAACTTATCCAACTCATCGAACTCAGCTTACAACTTATTCAACTCATCCAACTTACTGTTCAACTTATCAAACTCATCAAACTTACTGTTCAACTTATGCAACTTACCCAACTCAGCTTACAACTGATCGAACTCATCGAACTTTCTGTTCAACTTATGCAACTTACGCAACTCAGCTTACAACAACTTATCCAACTCATCCAACTTACTGTTCAACTTATCGAACTTAACGAACTTATAGTTCAACTTATGCAACTCATCAAACTCAGCATGCAACTTATCCAACTCATCGAACTCGTTGTATAACTTATCCAACTCAACATGCAACTTATCCAACTCATCAAACTTACTGTTTAACTTATTGAACTCATCGAACTTGCTGTTCAACTTATGCAACTTACCCAACTCAGCTTACAACTTATCCAACTAATCCAACTTACTGTTCAACTTATGCAACTTACACAACTCAGCTTACAACTTATCCAACTCATCCAATTTACCGTTCAACTTATCGAACTTAACGAGCTTATAGATCAACTTATGCAACTCATCATACTTAGCATGCAACTTATCCAACTCATCGAACTCAGCGTATAACTTATCCAACTCATCCAACTCAACATGAAACTTATCCAACTCATCGAACTCATCTTACAACTTATTCAACTCATCCAACTTACTGTTTAACTCATCCAACTCATCGAACTCAGCTTACAACTTATCCAACTCACCCAACTTACTGTTCAACTTATCGAACTCATCGAACTTACTGTTCAACTTATCCAACTAATCCAACTTACTGTTCAACTTATGCAACTTACACAACTCAGGTTACAACTTATCCAACTCATCCAATTTACCGTTCAACTTATCGAACTTAACGAGCTTATAGATCAACTTCTGCAACTCATCATACTTAGCATGCAACTTATGCAACTCATCGAACTCAGCGTATAACTTATCCAACTCATCCAACTCGACATGAAACTTATCCAACTCATCGAACTCATCTTACAACTTATCCAACTCATCCAACTTACTGTTCAACTCATCCAACTCATCGAACTCAGCTTACAACTTATCCAACTCACCCAACTTACTGTTCAACTTATCGAACTCATCGAACTTACTGTTCAACTTATCGAACTAATCGAACTTACTGTTCAACTTATGCAACTTACCCAACTCAGCTTACAACTTATCCAACTCATGCAACTTACTGTTCAACTTATCGAACTTATAGTTCAACTTATCCAACTCATCCAACTCAGCATGCAACTTATCCAACTCATCGAACAAATAGTATAACTTATCAAACTAATCGGACTCAACATACAACTTATCCAACTCATCGAACTCAGCTTACAACTTTACCAATTCATCCAATTTACTGTTCAACTTATCCAACTCATCGAACTCAGCTTACAACTTATCCAACTCATCCAACTTACTGTTCAACTTATCGAACTCATCGAACTTACTGTTCAACTTATCGAACTCATTATACTTACTGTTCAACTTATGCAACTTACCCAACTCAGCTTACAACTTATCCAACTCATCCAACTTACTGTTCAACTTATTGAACTTACTTTTCAACTTATGCAACTTTCCCAACTCAGCTTACAACTTATCTAACTCATCAAAATTACTGTTCAACTTATGCAACTTACCAAACTCAGCTTACAACTTATCCAACTCATCCAACTTACTGTTCAACCTATCGAACTTAACGAACTTATAGTTCAACTTATGCAACTCATCCAACTTAGCATGCAACTTAACTTATCCAACTCATCGAACTCAGCATATAACTTATCCAACTCATCCAACTCAACATGAAACTTATCCAACTCATCGAACTCAGCTTACAACTTATCCAACTCATCCAACTTACTGTTCAACTTATCCAACTCATGGAACTCAGCTTACAACTTATCCAACTCATCCAATTTACTGTTCAACTTATCAAACTCATCGAACTTACTGTTCAACTTATGCAACTTACCCAACTCAGCTTACAACTGATCGAACTCACCGAACTTACTGTTCAACTTATGCAACTTATCCAACTCAGCTTACAACTTATCCAACTCATCCAACTTACTGTTCAACTTATCGAACTTAACGAACTTATAGTTCAACTTATGCAACTCATCCAACTCAGCATGCAACTTATCCAACTCATCGAACTTACTGTTCAACTTATGCAACTTAGCCAACTCAGCTTACAACTTATCCAACTCATCCAAATTACTGTTCAACTTATGCAACTTACCCAACTCAGCTTACAACTTATCCAACTCATCCAACTTACTGTTCGACTTATCGAACTGTACGAACTTATAGTTCAACTTATGCAACTCATCCAACTAAGCATGCAACTTATCCAACTCATCGAAAATTTCGTATAACTTATTCAACTCATTGGACACAAAATGCAACTTATCCAACTCATCGAACTCAGCATACAACTTACCCAACTCATCCAACTTACTGTTCAACTTATCGAACTCATCGAACTTGCTGATCAACTTATTCAACTTACCCAACTCAGCTTACAGCTTATCCAACTCATCCAACTTACTGTTCAACTTATGCAACTTACCAAACTCAGCTAACAACTTATCCAACTCATCCAACTTACTGTTCAGCTTATCGAACTTAACCAACTTATAGTTCAAATTATGCAACTCATCCAACTTAGCATGCAACTTATCCAACTCATCGAACTCAGCGTATAACTTATCCAACTCATCCAACTCAGCATGCAACTTATCCAACTCATCGAACTCTTCGTATAACTTATCCAACTCATCCAACTCAACATACAACTTATCCAACTCATCCAACTCAGCTTACAACTTATCCAACTCATTGAACTTACTGTTAAACTTATCGAACTCATCGAACTTACTGTTCAACTTATGGAACTTACCCAACTCAGCTTACAACTTATCCAACTCATCGAACTTACTGTTCAACTTATGCAACTTACCCAACTCAGCTTACAACTTATCCAACTCATCCAACTTACTGTTCAACTTATCAAACTCATCGAATTTACTGTTCAACTTATGCAACTTACCCAACTCAGCTTACAACTGATCGAACTCATCGATTTTACTGTTTAACTTATGCAACTTACCCAACTCAGCTTACAACTTATCCAACTCATCCAACTTACTGTTCAACTTATCGAACTTAACGAACTTAAAGTTCAACTTATGCAACTCATCCATCTCAGCATGCAACTTATCCAACTCATCGAACTCTTTGTATAACTTATCCAACTCATCCAACTCAACATGCAACTTATCCAACTCTTACTGTTCAACTTATGCAACTTACCCAACTCAGCTTACAACTTATCCAACTCATCAAACTTACTGTTCAACTTATCGAACTTAACGAACTTATAGTTCAACTTATGCAACTCATCCAACTCAGCATGCATTTTATCCAACTCATCGAACTCTTCGTATAACTTATCCAACTCATCCAACTCAACATACAACTTATCCAACTCATCCAACTCAGCTTACAACTTATCCAACTCATCGAACTTACTGTTAAACTTATCGAACTCATCGAACTAACTGTTCAACTTATACAACTTACCCAACTCAGCTTACAACTTATCCAACTCATCCAACTTACTGTTCAACTTATGCAACTTACCTAACTCAGCTTACAACTTATCCAACTCATCCAACTTACTGTTCAACTTAACGAACTTAACGAACTTATAGTTCAACTTATGCAACTCATCCAACTTAGCATGCAACTTATCCAACTCATCGAACTCAGTGTATTACTTATCCAACTCATCCAACTCAACATGCAACTTATCCAACTCATCGAACTCAGCTTACAACTTATCCAACTCATCGAACTTACTGTTCAACTTATCCAACTCATCGAACTTATTTTTTAACTTATCCAACTCAGCGAACTCAACATGCAACTTACCCTACTTATCGAACTTAACATTCAACTTAGGTTACTCAACTTACTGAACTCTTCGAACTTAACTCAAATATTAAGACATATTATAAAGTATGATATCCTTTGTTCCCCAACCTATATGCTAACTATTATAACTCTCCAACTCAACTTACATTGTTTAGTATCCATGAATAGTTCGTTCTACACATCAGCTACTATTTGTTATATTTAATGTAACTATAACAACTTACCCTACTCAACTTACATCTTTGATCATCCCGTATGGTATAAGAACGTCCACAGAATAAATACGGTAAGCTGTAAGCTGAGCTAGATGAGTTAAGCTAAGCTGAGAATTCGTTGCGTTTTCGCCTCAAGAACAGCCAAAATATGTGCATACTTTTTGTCCCTATGTGCTGAGCATGATGAGCTGAGTAAGTTGAGCTGAGTTGAGATGTGACACTGTACCTATCCATTGTGTAGATATTCGGGACCGGGAGTATGAAGTATAAGCCAGAAATACACGTACTCGTTTCATTTGTCATGTTTTTCTTCATGAAGAATGAGCTACATGTATATAAATTACATTGGTTTGTTACATGTATATAAATTACCGACAATGTTCCGTATTCACTTGGATTTGGATAGGCAACACAATTTTTTCTCAATACAGCATGCACACACCGTTCATCCAGATACAACAAACGCAGAAAGGTCTTCCAAACGCGGATATAAACAATTGTATCGCGGGAATACACAAGGTAAGTAAACATAAACAAACAGCATTGAAATAGTTCCTATATAAAATGTGTTTATGCAGAGCTGATGCAAAATGGTTTATCTTGAGAATGGTACAGTATCATAACATAAGATTTGTGTAAACTATAGATACAAGCGATATTAATTCTTAAATCATAATTTTCTCGCCTACTTCCCGATTCTTTTCATATTTGTAGAATTTATTTATTTGGTTTCGTGCAAATATCTCTTCAAAACTAATTTCCGACATCTATGGAATATATTCATCCCATTCATCAAACTGGAAAAGCTTTTTTGGGTGTCGATATCCATGTTTAAAAATCAGCCTTGTTTATTTAAAGGTACAACTTACCACGGACGTTGATACTACACAACGCGGATGATCAACATAATTTGGGTAAAACAAACTCGGATTCGAAAATCTGGTTTTAACGTGCAAAAAACTGACAGAACGTATTCTAATTAAAATACAATGAAGAATCTAGATTTTTATCAAGTAAACGTGCTATAAAGGCATCCTGCTGGCTTTTTGGTCGTTTATTCACTTGATATATGTTCGAATTCGGGGATGGCAAATAACGTATAACACAATATTATAGCATATCTGCTACCAGATTTTTTTTCTATGGATAATTATTTCGAGTTCTTTGTGCACATTTTTATCACCACTAATAACTGCTCTTCTTGAATCTACGTAGTCTATGTACGTTTGTATTCATGATTTGTTTTCGTGCATGTTGTCATAGAGGACCTTTCACAAAGGATTTCATTTCGCCACACTTAAGAGTGAAAGACAATCATGATAAATATATTCTTGGCCATATCTTTATGAAAGATATGCATCCATACATTACATCGTATGTTTTACATGTAATAATCTACAGACATGCGTAATAGAGTTGGTGTTTGAATATGAAAGGCGAAAGCATTTGGAGCTCTGACCATATCTGACAGTATCAAACTTCAATAGTCGAAACCGCGGTATGGTCCACCCCCTTTCTCATTATTGTGTTCACTGCTCTTAAAGGATCTCAGTTTTGATTTTTATTTGCTATTACTGCAGCTGGTGTTGTGCCGTGTGGCGGCCCTAAAGATCTCCCCGTACATCATCCATAGTGCAGGTTATACTTTTTTTATCCTTTGAGATCAGCGAGGATATTCTGGGAAATGAGAAATTTAATATCGGTTAAGATTCATTTTCTAACCAATTTTGTCATATTTGGTCCCATTTAGATAATACTAGTTTGTATATCGACTACCCTGTTGAAAGTTGCAAAATTTCAGTAATCATGTGTCTTTGGCTCCATGTCGCCAAATCTTAAGGGTAATTGACGAGACTTTAATAGTATGGCCCATCCCTAGGTTTCACATTAATGTGTTCACTGCTCTTAAAGGATCTCTGTTTTAATTTTTATTCATGAAGCAACCTAAGGCCTTTAAATGTCGAATTTAAAGAAAGGTAACAAAGGCACGGACATTTTCTCGGTTAACATGCAGCTGATATGGGCATATCGTTCTATACAACATGTTAACATGGTTTCCTAATGTCGTCTGTCGCGGCCAAAGCGTATTGAAAGTGCTCATCCACGTTCCTTATGTTTTTATCACGCCATATTAATCCATAATTGGTCTTAAACCAACCATCTATGGACTCTAAACCATACAAAATTGGCTTTAACAATGACTGCAGACAGTTTTCCCCTAAAAATAAGACAAACATTTGTTTTTTATTATCCGCGTTTGTTGCACCGAATGGTCCGAGTTTATTTCACCTGCTTGAAACTTTGAACCGTGGTATGTTGCACCATATTAAATGAGAGTACCCAATTTCAAACAGTTCTTATTCTCTTTCTATAATTTTGCGTGGGTTCTTGTAATGGCAACACTTGAAGCGATCCCCGATCCTTCGAAAAACACCAATTTGTTCATATTTTCGTGCTTTAATAATGATTTACAGACATTCTTATCAAGATTTTGCTCTTTTCGTGCATCCAAGTCAGATTTAGAAGCCTATATTTCTCCAACTAATAGAATTTATGAGACAGGGTTTTAGGTAAACATTTGCAAAATTACGTACTTTTTCATCGTATGTCAAACAAAAATCAACTCATCCGTTATTCGTTATAATTAAAGATAATAAATACTCCCTCTGTTTTTCCAGCCTTCAAAATACTATTGTTTATATCCGCGTTTGGAAGACCTTTCCGCGTTTGTTGTATCTGGATGAACGGTGTGATGCAGCAGATTAAGATGATCTTCAACTACCTGTGTACCAGTGGATTATGTGTCAATTCATCCAGGAAAATGTCTTGAATGTTATACTGGAACAGAATAGACCTGTTTGATAGTTGATGGATTCGAATTTGAAGGTAGGCTTTTTCAAAGACAGGATCGAAGTGACACAGGGTATAGTGTGAAAACAAGAATAGGACCACTAAGAATTACACTTCTTCTTATTTTCAAGGAAGGCAACTATTTTTGTCCATAACGAAGGGATGGCACTTATTGGCCACCATACAATTACAATGCACTTCCTTTGGGAAAGTAAAATGAACGACATTTTAACAATCTTCGAAATTGAATGTATGTTTAACTTGAAATTCGCAACAAAATAGAGAATCTTACTAAGGTATTTTTATGTTCTAGGCTGTCCCACATTATAAGAGGATGTTAATATAGATAAACTGCTAAAAGGTTCGACCACCATGCAAGAATTGGGGACTAACATTAATGGCTGTAAATTTTTCACAATTCTTTTCTGTAGAGCTGTATAGCTTTTCAAACAAATAGTGGTTTTATCATACCCTCCAAATGTCAAGTTATTAGTTGGATAGTAGATATTTTCAAAAAACTTTTGAAATTTGCTTCAACTCAACCCCACCGGAAATTTGTCATGTCGGCGAATTCTAAAGCTATAAATTATGAATGACTTTAACTTTCTGCCTTTCTCAAATTGCATTCATAAGCAAATTAGTACCCGTACTCATATGTTCTCACATTGTTACCGTTGTCTAAAGCCCCTGTCAGTCCAGGAGGCGTTTCCGCAGCGTTGGCAAGACATTCTTTAATTTTGCAGAACGCCGCAAGAACTCCAAGAAAAAAATATTTTATTTGTGATAAAAAAGCCATGGCGTCCTCACCGCGTACTCGCTGCGTCTTTGTCGCGTGAAAGGCGTTGCTACGGAGTTCGCACTGCGTTCTACCGCGTTCCTGTTGAGTTCTATGTGGCGCGTCATGGTGCTTGCACGACGTTTTCACTGCGCTTGCGGTGATTTTGGTTTATGCACTGCATTTCCGCTGCGTTCTGGCACTGCGCTGACGGTTTGTAGGCAAAACATAAACAAGTCTAACTCATTTATACGTTTGCTCTCAAGGAGATCCTATACTTGGTACAAAAAGAAAAGCAAAAAAAAGTACAAGTAGGCAACGATCAGTAAAACGCGCTATCAGAAAAAGCATCCCACTCCAAAAAACGAGGCGAAAAAAAAAAACAAAACTAACAATAAGATACTTGTACCATGAAAACTTTTCGTAAGCCGAATAAGCAGCTATTTTCCAAACAGGTGGTCACTCAGTTACCTAAACTTAACTAAAAATATGATAACATACATAAGGCACCAATAGCACAAACATTTTAAACTCCAAGACATAAAACAATAAGAACCACCACAGAAGTATCGCATTGGAACGTAGTGAATCTCTAACTAGTCAATGAATCAAAGGATAAAAGGTGTAAAGAGTACGAGTCTGGGGTCGTTGAGAGGTTCCAAACATCTAAAGTAAATACCCAAAAGACGATGAAAAACGGTGCAATTTTAACGCAACTTTATATCTGACACCCACCTGATAGATGGCTAATGTTTGAAGCACAGTTTTGGCTTCTTGTGTAAAAGTTTATTCAATTTGTGGACGAATAGCATATCTTTGAATTGAGATCATTGATTTTTTTTTATTCTATATAATGAGCTTTAAGAAAATAATCATTAATGACATATTGCGTGTCTTATATACATGTACATTCATTTTCACTTTTATGTTTTGAAAACAAATGGTCGAAAAGCATGGGGTTTGTTAGATTTGTACTTTTACTAAATTTCAACACATTGTAAATAGAGTAGAGAGAGTAGAGAGAGAGAGAGAAGGAGATGAAGAGGCAGATTAGACCTCAGCCCATGAATATATGTGAGGTTACAAGTTTTCTACCACAGAAGAGAAAGACTGATCTGTCAGACATTCTCTTGCAGTCTTTTCATTGTTTCGAAATAAGTTGTTTATTTTTAATCGTTTTAATTTTTGTTAAAGCTATGTATATTTAGTTACTGAGGCTCAGATTCCTATGCAAAAGATGTTGCAGATACTATTGCTCTGATCACTGTTGAATCTGAGCTGGACTAGTTTTAAGGCATTACATTAATAGTATTGTTGTGGGGCTAGCCTAGACACCACAGACAATCAGGCAAATACCATATTAAGTAGAATCTAACATGAACAAAAGGCCACAAAGAATTTTCGAGTTTAAGGGTAAAATGTTAATAATTTCTGGTCTGTTGCTGTATGATTCACATGCATGGGATATAAGGGTATATCGTGCAAGAACTGATTTTCATTTTCATAAAAATTGAATGAGAATTTATTGTCGTCTTAAATAATGCGAATCGAAAATGATTTGCTCTGCGCATGTGCCAACTTTTAACCTCTAAAGCATCAAGAAACGATGTCAGCTGCTCCCTAATTAATATTCGTGAAAAAGAAATAAAGTTCCAAGACACACAAGCTTGTAATTTAAACCATCAAAATCCCTATATGTTAAATACTTTGTGGTATACTAATTTCAGAATGCCAATGATCGTCATCAAGTAACTCCAAACATACACATCAAAATGAAAATCGGTTTCTTGCATTCGGAAGCTTGATATCTCATGCAGAAAAAAGTAAATGCAATGATTTCTAATTGCATCACAGTTTGTAAAAAAAATAGTGGAATACAATTTTGCCTTTGATTGTATGATCTAATTTATACCATTATTTTATGTCAAACAAATTATTAAACGGTTTCCAGGTTTCGAGAAAGTTCTGCAATTTATTATTGTTTGTGAATTTGCAATATTGACTGGGCATTCATTTCATATTCAGGAAAGGTCAAATGTTTATGAGTGCCTTTGCATATATTCATGTAGGAGCCTTGGTTAGGGTATTATGGGATACGGGATATTCACCCATTTTATTTTGGGATATGGGATATTTACCCTATTTATTTTGGGATATGGGATATTCGGGAATTTTGGGATATTGGATATTGGAATTTATTTTGGGATATATTGAGTTAAATTAATTTGGGATATGGAATATTTTGGACGGTTTGTTTTCGGATATGGGATATTAACTACCCCTCTAACCAAGCCTCATGTAGTATAGCACCACAAACATTAAAAACTGGTGTTTGGATGATAAATCCCTAGGTTAAATTTTGATTCATCCAAATTTAATGAGACACTGATTTCCAGAAATTTGTCCGTTACTCCGTTTAAAAACGTTCAATATTTTACATCTGATAAAGTAATTTATTAGTGTTCATTTGCTCAGTATACGACGTCTCCATTCCAAATGAACAAAAACGTTTAGCGTAACACACCTAACATTAGAGTCAAAGTCAAGGCAAAGTCAAAATACTTTATTAGACAAAACACAAACAGTGTTTCTCGTCCTAAAGTACAAAGTAATGGCGATATGAGAAGAGCACGACAACAATATAAAGACATATAACACAAAAATCAGAACATATTTACATACACATGAGACAAGAAAATATCACTATTCCGTAATGTACAATAATAAATGAAGCTTATACATTCATCAACTGTTTCCGCTTTTTATTAGCTAGATACAAAAATTCCCCTATCTTTTTTTAAAGAAGCTGCTTGAGAATCCTTTAATAACTTAATAAATTTTTGTTTTGTTGGCCAAGTACAAAAATACTTTGGCAATGCATTTATTCTTAAGTCTCTATAGGCGGGGCAGACTGAAAGAAAGTGATATTCATCTTCAATAAGATTTGAGTTACACACCTGACATACCCGAAGGTTTCTATCTATATTTCTAAATCTTCCTTCCTCGATCAAAAGTTTGTGTGCAGAACATCTAAACCTGGTCAGTGCAATCCTATGACTATCAATTTTAATGCAAGATAAATATTTTTCTAAATCAAAAACTTTATTAAGGCTTTTTAAGGTTTCTAATTTACTTGAATTATTCAAATCGCGATACCAACTCTGGTAATATTGATCATAAATACATTGTATAGCCATTTCAAGTTGTAGTTTAGTTATACTTTCATTGATTATTCCATAAGTAGGTGAACCCCAATTCATTTAATAACGATCTCAACTGTAAGACCCGGTTATTTTCATTTGAACCTTGCAGTGAGTCATTGACCTGCTGTTTATATACTTTGTACAACAATGTGTTGTTTGAAGTCAATATTTTGTACCAGTATTTCAGAATACGAACTTTTCGTAAAATAGCCAATGGCCCTCGACCTACCTCCCCATACACTGCTATATTGCTAGTTTGACGACGAACACCCAAACTTTGCTTCAAAAATTTTACATGTACCCTTTCACCTGCCTTATGAAACCCCCAAATTTCACATCCATACATAAGATATAAACTATGTCAAAAGCCTTCTTAAAGTCGATAAATGCGCAATATATTTTCTTTTTCTTATTTAGCTGTTTATTTACAATTGCCTGGAGAATATATAAACAATCGATTGTGCTTTTATGCTTTTATTTTCTTGAAAGCCAAACTGATTTTCAGTGTGATGCCCCTGTAATTATTTACATCTGACAAGTCACCTTTTTTTCGGAACAGGCACTAACACTCCCATAGTCCAACTTTTGGGATAACTTTTGTTTGATAAAATATGATTAAATAATTTCACATTGGGTCACACAGTCAGCCGCATCAATGAATAACTCAGGCGGGAGTAAATCCGAACCGGCGCTCTTGTTTCTCTTAAGTTTAGAGATAGCCTTTATTACTTCATCACGAGAAATAGGCAAATCCAATGAATCAGTATTCTCTATATCGACCGATTCAGTTGCTTCTGAATTTCCAGATAAATTATTTTCGACAAAAGTCTCGACATGATTTATCGAGAAAGCACTATTTTCAGAATAAACTTGTGAAAAATGATCGTAAAAAGTTTGTAAACTGACATTGTTTTGTTTCGATTTGTTTTCTTTCAACCGCCGAATTTCTTGCCAAAACGACCTTGAATTAGAAGAACCTGAATTCTGGCCGACTTCGATTGGAACTATTCTAACTATGGTGTTACCATGAAAGGTGTAGTCTGCTACACGACTCTTCCATATCAAATGAGATTGACCAATCACAGCCATCGTTAGAAGTCTCCATCACAGAAGAGTTTTACCAAACTAACTATGGTAGCTACCATACCTAGGGCTGTGTTCCTTTGGTAATGGCCATTTCAATCTCCAATACAGAAGAGCTTTACTATAGTACGAATCGAACAACAACGGTAGCTACTACCTGATTAACTAAGTACCTGATTGTTTGTTTGGTTTTTTTCCCACCTTGGTTTTTGGAGTGGGAGTCTTTTTCTGATTGCGGCTTTTCCTGATCCTTGCCTACTTGTACTTTTTTATAGTCCTTACCATAGTCCCAATCGAAGTCGCCCTGTGTAAACGCTGCCGCTCATTTTGTTTGTATATAGCTTGTGCGAAAGAAAGAAAAACCGTATTCAACATGAAACGTTTAAAAGACCATGGATGTATATGAGTACGAGTTATCGTGTAAAAAGGTACAAGTACGCAAAGATCAGGAAAAGGTGCAATCAGAAAAAGACTCCCACTCCAAAAACCGAGGTGGGAAAAAACAAACTAACAATCAGGTACTTATACCATGAAAACATTTCGTAAGCCGAATGAGCAGCTGTTTTCCCAATAGGTGGCCACTCAGTTACCTTAACTTAACTAAAGATATGCAAACATACATAAGGCGCCAACAGCACAAACATATTTTAAACACCAAGACATAAAACAAAAAGAACCACCACAGAAGTATCGACTTGGAACGATCAGTACCACAACGTTACTGGCGGGTTTAAATCGATTTTACACGGCCGTAACCTCACCCTCAGCTTCTGCAGTGGTTCATAACATTTAGTTAGTTCTTCCGTCCTCGTGGTGAATCTCTCACTAGTAAATGAATCATCAAGAACAAACAAATAAATCATGATAAACATCCTGATGAACCAAAATCCAGGACTCACAGATTCAGTAAGCTGCCCGACGATGGAGATCCCTGGGCGCCGAATAACTTACTAACTCCGGAGCTAAAGACAAACATCAGTTGGACCCCGGTGGGCTAAGCAACAGACAAGAAGCTCCGGCCCCAACCAACTAAAATGAATAGCTTTAAGTCGGGGACATCATAGAGTCTGACGCCCGACCCACCGGCGTGCAATTAAAGAAGGCAGCATAGTTATCAACAAACTAAGCATGCAGACTGTCGCATAACATTCAAGTTATAACCTATATGTTTGTAACGTGTTATGATTTTTCTAAACTGAAAAGAAAAAATCATTACTTCCTATAAGTTTCTTAAATTTGTAAACCAAGTCACCATAAAATTCTGGTTCCGAAAGACCCTCACTTAAAAGCGTCTTTAACCCAACATTATATTTGGAAATCAATTCATAGTGTCTACGATAAAATTTAGAAAAGGTTTTTCGAAGTTTATGATACCGATAGCCCTGTTGGAGAAGTTTGGCCGTTAAAGAAAGATTTATTTCGAGCGTTGAAGTCTGTAACATGATTGCAGACTCTAGCAAACCTAATAAGTTGCGAAATGTATACACCATAAGAAGCACGTCGAGGAACGTCACCATCCAAAAACGGAAAATTTACTATATCGAAATCAAAGTCATCGCGCTTATCATAAATTTTAGAAGAAACAAATCCATTTGCAACAGAAAGATGTAGATCTAAAAAGGGGGCTTCGGTATCCGAGATATTGGCTTTGTTCAACTGTAGTTCAGATGGATAAATTTGATTGACCATACCTTCAAAATAAGGGTTGTCAATGTGCAAAAGGTCATCGAGGTGCCTAGAAGTGGAATTAAAAAGGTACAGGTAGGCAAAGATCAGGAAAAGGCGCAATCAGAAAGAGATTCCCACTCCAAAAACCGAGGTGAGAAAAAACCAAACTAACAATCAGGCACTTATACCATGAAACATATCGTAAGCCGAATGAGCAGCTATTTCCCAATAGGTGGCCACTCAGTTACCTTAACTTAATTAAAAATATGAAAACACACATAAGGCGCCAACAGCACAAAAACTTTTAAACACCAAGACATTAAACAAAAAGAACCACCACAGAAGTATCGCCTTGGAACGATCAGTAACACAAAGTTACTGGCGGGCTTAAACCAGTTTTACAGGATCCTTACCTCCCCCTCAGCTTCTGCAGTGGCAAAAGCCTCGATAACATCAGCTTGATTATCATGGTTAAGAGAATCCATGAAATCTCTTTCGTAGCAGTATAAAAATAAATCAGCTACGAGAGGTGCGCAATTTGTACCCATCGGAATTCCAACAATTTGTCTGTATAACTTCGTCCCAAATCTAATATAAATATTATCCAGTAGATAGGATAAGGCGTCGCACACATTCTGACATGACCAAAGTGTATACCGACTTTGGTCAGAGGAAGTGAAAAAAGCCTTTCTGTCATTACATGCCAAATAAAGTGAATCATAGATTTTTTAATGCCCTTTTGAAGGCCCACTCTATCAAATCCAGAAGTTTTTCTTTAATTAGATTATGTGGTAAAGTTGTATACAGAGTAGAAAAATCATATGTGGACAAGCTCGTCGCACGGAACCCTCTACACTTCAATTTATTGAGCACCTCACCAGAATTTTTTATAGACCAAAACCAATTTTTATTTGAAGTTTCATATACTGTCTCACAGTATCTTATAACATGAGATTTTATAGCAGTAAGACAGGAAGTTAATAATTTAGAAAGTTCAGTGGTAGAACAAGAGCTAGAATTTGCAATAAATCTTGCTTTGTATGGTCTTTTGTGAAGCTTAGGTAACCAATACATCGTAGGAAGTTTGTCTTGGCCTTCATTGACACAAACAGAAAACTTAATAGGTAAATCGTTTAAGTGGGCATTAACTACAGACATTTCATCAGTATCTGTCTCCAGATAAGCCCTGGTACCATCAAGCTCCTGTTTTAAGGTGTTAACGTAGTGAAGCCTACAAACAACAACAACATTGTTTGCGGCTTTGTCTGCCGGAACCAAGACATACTTTCTGTATAATTTTTGGATACCCTGCTTCAAATGCCTAAATGACGATTTAGGTTTAGGAGGTAAAAGATTAGTATTTTGTGAATAAAACTGTATACGTTTATCTACGATAGTAAAGATACTTGTTTTCCATTCTTTAAGAGCATTATCCTCAACACCCTCTCGTTTACACTATCGATTACCGAAATCATTCAATGCAGATGCAATCTCCTTTCTACATTTATCGAAATTGATGTAGGAAGGGAATCTATATTTCGGACCTTTAGAAACAATTTTGCGAATTCTAGAATCCTAAATTATTTTTAAATTTCCAGTAACTATATGTCCTGCTGGTTGATAAACAAATTTTGAATCGTTACAATCTCAAGACTTAGGAGTATTAGCATGGATATCAAGATCAGAAACAAGTTTATTGAAATTAAAAATAGTATTTCTGATTGGTTTATTATATGTGTAGCAAATAATGGGAGGTTCTGAATTTTTGAAGTACGTAGGTATAGACTGTATCACTGATTTATCCTGGAATATGCTTGGTAGATCAATAAAGTCAATTCCTTTATTAATGAAAGGAATTTTTAATAAAACTTCTAATGTGATTAGATTCGGAATCGATAAATGGACGAAGTGCATGCTGAGTATAACATCTTGTTAACAGCGCAGCGTCATACATTTGATGATTTCTATCGTAAAATCTATTAGCCTCTGTGTCCAAGGAACGTAATACAGTAATAGGTAGAGAACTAAGATAGGACAGCATTGGATGTCGACCGTGAATCCTTAGTTTAACAGCTAAATCATTAAGGGAAGTGTTCAATTTCATTGTAGCGCACCGTTTACGTTTGTCATTACCCTTTTTCCGTAAAGTTTCAAACAGTTTGTATGAGCTAGTATTATCTGAACTTGCGAATAACATAACTTTATCCGTGAATATATTGGACCTAACAAATTTTAGATGACCAAAATTCGTCTACTTAAAATTTGTATCGGCTTAGATTCATTTTCTAACCAACGTTTAATATGTTTGGCCCCTCCCTTTTTTATTATAATACAATGTGTATCGACTATAGTGTTTAAGGTTGCAAACTGACAGTAATTCTCTTTGGCTCCATGTTGCCAAATCTAAAGGGTCGCTGAAGAGGTTAAGATTCATTTTCTAACCAATGTTTAACATACTTGGCCTTATTTAGATAATACTAGTCTTTGTATCGACTACCCTGTTGAAAGTTGCAAATTTTCAGTAATTCTCTTTGGCTCCATGTTGCCAAATCTAAAGGGTCACTGACGAGACTTCAATAGTCGAAACCGCGGTTTGGCCCATCCCCTTTCTTATGAATGTGTTCACTGCTCTTAAAGGATCTCAGTTTTAATTTTTATTTGCTATTACTGCAGCTGGTGTTGTGCCGTGTGGCGGCCCTAAAAAGTCTCCCCGTACATCATCCATAGTGCAGGCTATATTTTCTTTTTGGTCCTTTGAGATCAGCGAGGATATTCAGAACTCTAAAATTTATTATCGGTTAAGATTCATTTTCTAACCAATGTTTAATATACTTGGCCCCATTTAGATAATACTAGTCTTTGTATCGACTACCCTGTTGAAAGTTGCAAATTTTCAGTAATTCTCTTTGGCTCCATGTTGCCAAATCTAAAGGGTCACTGACGAGACTTCACTAGTCGAAACTGCGGTATGGCCCATCCCCTTTCTTATGAATGTGTTCACTGCTCTTAAAGGATCTCAGTTTTAATTTTTATTAAGTAGCCGAAACCTTGGTATGACCCAACTCCTTTCTCATAATATGCTCACTGCTCTAAAAAGATCAGCTTTATTTTTAATTAAATATTAATCGGGCAAAAATAAGAAGACAATTGTCTGTGTGGGGAAAATCAATTTGCTGTGCTGTGTACAAGGTATTTAGCATATCGCAGAATTTGATTCCGTTATGAAACAACTTCACCACTTTTTTATAACACCGCAGCAGCGTGTAATGAGTTTCAATGTCATGGTTAAAATTGAATATTTAAAAGGATTGAAGAAAATAAAGCTTCTGTGTGCAGGGTAACATCGTATTTTAGGTGAAATATTGAACTGTTTGAAACAATGGCCAGGTAAAATAGCACAAACTGTGGACACAATTGTTCCAGATACGACTCTCCATGGACTCAGCTAGGTGTCATAACAATCAACAAGCTTGTCTTGGAGTAATATGAAAAGAAAGCAAAACTGATAACGGTATTTGTTTATAATTTGGTGTATATGGAAACATTTGCGGTCACATGATTGCCATCAGTGATGTTGCTTGATTGTTTTGGTTGTTTTAAAGACCCATTACAGATATAGTTATTGGGAGATGTCAGGTGAGCCAACCCACACTTTCCTTGGACACATAAGTTTAAAGCTAAATGAACAACCAGTACTTTCATGTACTTGCGTCAGTCGGAAAAGGGCTTAAGTTATAGAATAATTCATGACTAGTCAGAAAATTTCCACAAAATGAGGCATCAAAAATTAACTAATATGCCGGAAAAATGGGGTTGGTAGGTAGACATCCTTTTGTTTGTCGAAAACAGGTAAAAAGATGTTAATCAATTCCAAGCCAGAAACAGACAGGAAATGAAGATTGCTTTGTTAATTATTGGTTCATTTTGTTATGGGTTTTCTATGTTGTGAAGTTGTTTTCTTTTCCTCTTTGCTCCTTAGGTTGGCTGTATGTTTTGATTGTGGCACTACCTGAACCTTTCATCTAACTTTTTAGCCATTTGTTTGGTCTGTAAAATGGTCACATAACTAATGACCAACGGTCATGGAGAATTATCTTCAATGTACCAGAGAAGTATTATTGAAAGACCAGATCTTTTTAATATAGATTAAAAAGGTACAAGTAGGCAAAGATCAGGAAAAGGCGCAATCAGAAAAAGATTCCCACTCCAAAAACCGAGGTGGGAAAAAACCAAACTAACAATCAGGCACCTATACCATGAAACACATCGTAAGCCGAATGAGCAGCTATTTTCCCAATAGGTGGCCACTCAGTTACCTTAACGTAACTACAAATATAAAAACATACATAAGGCGCCAACAGCACAAAAAAATTCTACACCAAGACATAAAACAAAAAGAACCACCACAGAAAGAGGTACAAGTAGGCAAAGATCAGGAAAAGGCGCAATCAGAAAAAGATTCCCACTCCAAAAACCGAGGTGGGAAAAAACCAAACTAACAATCAGGTACTTATACCATGAAACATATCGTAAGCCGAATGAGCAGCTATTTTCCCAATAGGTGGCCACTCAGTTACCTTAACTTAACTAAACATATGAAAACATACATAAGGCGCCAACAGCACAAACAATTTTTATACACCAAAACATAAAACAAAAAGAACCACCACAGAAGTATCGACTTGGAACGACCAGCAACACAAAGCCACCGGCGGGCCCAAACCGGTTTTACATGGCCATAACCTCACCCTCAGCTTCTGCAGTGGTTCATAAAATTTAGTTAGTTATTCGGTCCTCGTGGTGAATCTCTAACTAGTCAATGAATCATCAAGAACAAACAAATAAATCATGATAAACATCCTGATGAATCAAAAACCAGGACTCACAGACTGAGTAAGCTGCCCGACGATGGAGATCCCTGGGCGCCGAATAACCTACTAACTCCGGAGCAAAAGAAAAACACCAGTTGGACCCCGGTGGGCCAAGCAACAGACAAGAAGCTCCGGCCCCAACCAACTAAAATGAATAGCTTTCTTACAAATTTAAGAAACTTAAAGGAATTAATGATTTTTCTTTTCAGTTCAGAAAAATCATAACACGTTACAGACGTATAGGTTATAACTTAAATGTTATGCGACAGTCTGCATGCTTAGTTTTTAACCCAATCATGGTTGATAACTATGCTGCCTTCTTTAATTGCACGCCGGTGGGTCGGGCGTCAGACTCTATGATGGCCCCGACATAAAGCTATTCATTTTAGTTGGTTGGGGCCGGAGCTTCTTGTCTGTTGCTTGGCCCACCGGGGTCCAACTGGTGTTTTTCTTTTGCTCCGGAGTTAGTAGGTTATTCGGCGCCCAGGGATCTCCATCGTCGGGCAGCTTACTCAGTCTGTGGGTCCTGGTTTTTGATTCATCAGGATGTTTATCATGATTTATTTGTTTGTTCTTGATGATTCATTGACTAGTTAGAGATTCACCACGAGGACCAAATAACTAACTAAATGTTATGAACCACTGCAGAAGCTGAGGGTGAGGTTATGGCCATGTAAAACCGGTTTAAGCCCGCCAGTAACTTTGTGTTACTGATCGTTCCAAGTCGATACTTCTGTGGTGGTTCTTTTTGTTTTATGTCTTGGTGTATAAAATTTTTTGTGCTGTTGGCGCCTTATGTATGTTTTCATATTTTTAGTTAAGTTAAGGTAACTGAGTGACCACCTATTGGGAAAATAGCTGCTCATTCGGCTTACGATATGTTTCATGGTATAAGTACCTGATTGTTAGTTTTGTTTTTTCCCACCTCGGTTTTTGGAGTGGGAATCTTTTTCTGATTGCGCCTTTTCCTGATCTTTGCCTACTTGTACCTTTTTATGTCGGGGCCATCATAGAGTCTGACGCCCGACCCACCGGCGTGCAATTAAAGAAGGCAGCATAGTTATCAACCATGATTGGGTTAAAAACTAAGCATGCAGACTGTCGCATAACATTCAAGTTATAACCTATACGTCTGTAACGTGTTATGATTTTTCTGAACTGAAAAAGAAAAATCATTAATTCCTTTAAGTTTCTTAAATTTGTAAACCAAGTCACCATAAAATTCAGGTTCTGAAAGGCCCTCACTTAAAAGCGTCTTTAACCCAACATTATATTTGGAAATCAATTCATAGTGTCTACGATAAATTTTAGAAAATGTTTTTCGAAGTTTATGATACCGATAGCCCTGTTGGAGAAGTTTTGCCGTTAAACATTTATTTCGAGCGTTGAAGTCTGTAACATGATTGCAGACTCTAGCAAACCTAATAAGTTGCGAAGTATCGACTTGGAACGATCAGTAACACAAAGTTACTGGCGGGCTTAAACCGGTTTTACATGGCTATAACTTCACCCTCAGCTTCTGCAGTGGTTCATAACATTTAGTTAGTTCTTCCGTCCTCGTGGTGAATCTCTAACTAGTCAATGAATCATCAAGAACAAACAAATAAATCATGATAAACATCCTGATGAATCAAAAACCAGGACTCACAGACTGAGTAAGCTGCACGAAGATGGAGATCCCTGGGCGCCGAATAACCTACTAACTCCGGAGCAAAAGAAAAACACCAGTTGGACCCCGGTTGGCCAAGCAACAGACAAGAAGCTCCGGCCCCAACCAACTAAAATGAATAGCTTTATGTCGGGGCCATCATAGAGTCTGACGCCCGACCCACCGGCGTGCATATATTATTTTAATGAATCACCCACTTCCAACTGATGTTTTTCTTTTGCTCTGGAGTTAGTAAGTTATTCGGCGCCTAGGGATCTCCATCGTCGGGCAGCTTACTGATTCTGTGAGTCCTGGTTTTTGATTCATCAAGATGTTAATCATGATTTATTTGTTTGTTCTTGACGATTCATTGATTAGTTAGAGATTCACCACGAGGACCGAAGAACTAACTAAATGTTATGAACCACTGCAGAAGCTGAGGGTGAGGTTACGGCCGTGTAAAATCGATTTAAGCCCGCCAGTAACTTTTTGTTACTGATCGTTCCAAGTCGATACTTCTGTGGTGGTTCTTTTTGTTTTATGTCTTGGTGTTTAATATTTTTGTGCTGTTGGCGCCTTATGAATGGTAGTAAGGTAGTAAGCTTGTTTATATATACCTTATCCAATGATTACAGAATATTGTCATAGAAATCTTTTTATACCAATTTCAGCTCTCTATGACATTTGGTTGCTGAGATATATACGTTTTTGTTGATATACCCCCTCTATTTTTCTGAGATTATTATCTAATATTTAAAGTTCTCATCGCTATTCGAAAAACAAGAAAGTCCGCTTATGTATGCGTCTTATCACACTATTATAGAACACTATTATACAAATCATTTGATACCTATTTCAGCTCTCTAGAGCTTTTGGTCACTGAGATATTAGCAATTTTATTGGTATGCCCCGTTCGTTTGCCACTGATTTTTCTCCTATATCTTAAGTTTTCTTATATATTTGAGACACAAGACTGTCAGCTTGTTTATACACCTTATTGCATGGTTATAGAATTTTGTCATAGCAATCAGTTGATACCAATTTCTGCTCTCTATGGCTTTTGGTTGCTGAGATATATACGTTTCCGTTGGTATATCCCCTCTATTTTTCTGAGATTATTATCTAATATTTAAAGTTCTCATCATTAATCCAACAACAAGAAAGTCAGATTATTTATGCGTCATATTACACTATTATAGAATATTGTTATAGCAATCATTTGATACCTATTTCAGCTCTCTAGAGCTTTTGATCACTGAGATATTAGCAATTTTATTGGTATACCCCCTTCGTTTGCCAGCGTTTTTTCTCCTATATCTTAAGTTTTCTTTAAAAATGAGAAACAAGGAAGTCAGCTTGTCTATATACCATATTACATGGTTATAGAATATTGTCATAGCAATCAGTTGGTACCAATTTAAGCTCTCTAGGGCTTTTGGTTGACGAGATATAAGCAATTGTGCTGGTATACTCCATTTTTCTGTTATTTTTTTTTTCTAATATATAAAGTTCTCATTATTATTTGAACACCAGGAAGTCAGTTTGTTTTTTAAATCTTATTACATGGTTATCAAGCATTGTCAAACCAATCATTTGATACATAATACTGCTCTCTCAAGGTCTATCAGTAGCCAAGAAACATGTGGTAATATAGGTGTACCACACTACTTCCTCTGCTTATTAGAGGTGGGGTGATCACTCTATGACTTCTCGTGACACACATGGGCAATAAAGAGATCCTCTGACTAAACTGGCACCCATGGGCATTTCATGCTGAGAACATTCTCTTATAAAATTAAGTGCGGTTACCCGAGAAACTAGGTGCTAACTCGGGTTAGATAAGGAAGTGCGGTTTTGAGGCTTCCTGCTGATAACAGGTGGCTTTGATTCACCATGTATTAATTATGACAATAAAATGATGTGGTAGTCCGAGCCTGATATCTGCTTGGTCATTAAAAGGTAATCTGATACCTTAATCAAAAGAATGGAAAATATATAATTTTTTTGTTTTTAAATTGTACAAAAATTTTAAGGCTATAGAGTTAAAGAGGAGGAAAAGTTAATTGAATTTCGTTTTTCAAATGTTAAATTTGACCAACAAATAGCACTTTGAATATCTGGTTAAAGTAAGGAAACTGAGCAAAATACAGGTAAATGCAGCTAAAGACTCTAGGTGCTAATTAATTTATTTGCATAATATGTGCATAACAGTAAGATAAGAATTCTGGTTTACAGATATAAGACTTGTTCTCATCATGTGTTCTGGTCGTTCGTCTCTCACTAATGAGAAAGACCATCATTATTTCTTGAATAGGTTCGTGTGTGTTGGTGAGTTCTTTGATGGCTGACTAGGCCAATTCTAGCTCTAAACTGTCGGTTGCAAGTAGAGCAAGTCAATGTCATTGAATCAGCTGGTGGCCCATTGGTATTGGCTTTGCGTTCTTTGCGCTTTCTTTCAGCTTCACAGATTCTCTTTTTTTCATGGAGAGCTGCTCCTTTGTTGATGAGACCTCGCCACTTTGATCGCTCCTGTGCAGTCTGTTCCCAAGACCCAATTGGTATGTCAAAATCCTTCAGAGAGGCTTTCAGGGTGTCTTTGTAGCGTTTCTTCTGACCACCTTGAGAGCGCTTTCCCTCTTGTAGTTCTCCATAGAAGACTTTCTTTGGAAGTCGCTCATCAGGCATTCTTATAACATGGCCGGTCCACCTTAGCTGTGCTAGCTTTAAGACAGTATGCATGCTTTGCATCCCTGCTTTCTTCAGGACCTCTGTGTCTGGGATCTTGTCTTGCCACTTGATTTTTAACAGCTTTCTCAAACAGCTTAAGTGGAGATGGTTTAGTCTCTTTGCATGACGCTGGTATACTGTCCAGGTCTCACATGCATACAAGAGGGTTGGAAGTACCACAGCCTTGTAGACTTTCAGCTTGGTGTCAAGCTTAATATGATTTCTTATTTCTTGTTTATCACTGAACCACTACAGAAGCTGAGGGTGAGGTTAGGTACCTGTAAAACCGGTTTAAGCCCGCCAGTAACTTTGTGTTACTGATCGTTCCAAGTCGATACTTCTGTAGTGGTTCTTTTTGTTTTATGTCTTGGTGTTTAAAATATTTTGTGCTGTTGGCGCCTTATGTATGTTTTCATATTTTTAGTTAAGTTAAGGTAACTGAGTGGCCACCTATTGGGAAAATAGCTGCTCATTCGGCTTACGATATGTTTCATGGTATAAGTACCTGATTGTAAGTTTGGTTTTTTCCCACCTCGGTTTTTGGAGTGGGAATCTTTTTCTGATTGCGCCTTTTCCTGATCTTTGCCTACTTGTACCTTTTGATTCCATTTCGCTCCCAGACATTTGCATGGAGTCTTCCGAATGCCACACTGGCTTTAGCAATTCTTGCAGGGACCTCATCATCAATGTGCACTGCTCTGGAAAGAGTGCTTCCCAGGTAGGTGAATTTATCAGCAACTTTCAGTTTTTCTCCATTCACAGTGATGGTTGGTTCATTGTACGGTTTTCCAGGTGCTGGCTGGTGTACAACCTCTGTCTTTTTTTGTGCTGATTGTGAGATCATAGTTATCAAATGACTGTGAGACTTGATCCATGGCTCTTTTCATTTTTGCCTCTGAGCTGGCATTCTTATCCATATCATCTGCATAGAGGAGCTCATCTAGCACATCGGTCTGCACCTTAGTTTTGGCTTGCAACCTTCTAAGGTTGAATATATTGCCATGAAAACGGTACCTGATTGGAAAACCAGTGTCACTGTCCTGAAAAGCATCCATGAGCATGGCAGAAAACATCATGCTGAACAGTGTTGGTGCCATAACACAGCCCTGTTTGACCCCATTTGTTACCTCAAAGGGTTCAGAGAACTCTCCATCATTTTGCACACGTGCCTGCATGCCATCATGAAATTGCCGCACCATTGCTATGAATCTGGGTGGACAGCCAAACTTGGCCATGATTTTCCAGAGTCCATCACGACTAACTGTGTCAAACGCTTTGGTGAGGTCGACAAACGTCATGTATAGATCTACATTCTGCTCTTGGCATTTCTCCTGTCCTTTCTGAATCCACATTGACTTTCTGGGATAAGTCCCTTCTGATCAAGATGAACATTCAGGCGGTTCAACAGAATTTCTTCCCAGCAATCGATACGAGGGAAATGCCTCTGTGGTTGTCACAGACTTGTGGATTTCCTTTCCGCTTGTATAGGTGGATTATGGATGCATCCTTAAATTCTTGTGGGATGGCCTCCTTCCTCCACATGCAGTGAAACAGCTCGGTCAGTGTCTCTGCCATGGGTAGCCCCCCGGCCTTATAAACCTCTGCAGGAATTGCATCTGCACCTGGAGCTTTGCCAGAAGACAGTTGTTGAACTGCTTTTCTTGTTTCCATGACGGTTGGAAATTCATCTAACAGAACATTGCACTCTATCTGTGGCAGTCTGTCAATTGCATCCTCATTGATGCTTGATGGTCGATTTAGCACACTATTAAAATGTTCTGCCCACCTTTTCAAGATAGCCTCTTTGTCTGTGAGAAGAGTGTTTCCATCTGCACTGAGTAATGTGGTGGCTCCAGAACTCTTAGGGCCATAAATGGTTTTCAGTGCATCATGAAATTTCTTCATGTCCTTTCTGTCTGCAAAAGACTGAATTTCTTCTGTTTTCTTCCTCAGCCAGGAATCTTGCATGTCCCTAAGCTTGGTCTGGACTGTCTTACAAACGTTGCTGTAGGCTGCTTTCTTGGATACTGAGCTAGTATCATCTTGATGTGCCTTGTGCAATCTGTGTTTTTCTTCAAGAAGCTTCTGAATTTCGTCATCATTCTCATCAAACCAGTCTTGATGTTTGCGAGATGGATGTCCTAAAGTAGTAGCAGCTGAAGAATGAACTGTTTTATGGAAGACTGTCCAGTTTTCTTCGGGGTTCTCTGAACTGAGATTGATTGCATCCAGTTGGTTGCAAATGTCTGTTAAGAAAGCTTGTCGCATGCTGTCTTGATTCAGCTTTGAGACATCCAGTCTTTTAGCAGCTTTCTTGCCTTGAGGTCGCCTCGCAGGCTGGATTCTAAGGTTGAGTTTGCTGACAACCAGTCTATGGTCTGTCCAGCAGTCTGCACCACACATAGTCTTTGTCACTCTGACATCCTGCCTATCTGTTCTCCGCACTATAACATAGTCTATGAGATGCCAATGTTTGGAACGGGGATGCATCCAGGATGTTTTATTTCTGTTAGGTAGACAAAAGACTGTGTTGGTGATTAGAAGATCATGTTCAGCACACTTCCTTAGAAGCAAGAGACCATTGCTGTTGCACTTTCCAACACCTTCTGGACCTATAACTCCTTCCCAGGTCTGGTGGTCTGTACCAACTCTGGCAGTAAAGTCTCCAAGAAGGATAAGTTTGTCTGTACGGGGTGTAGCAGAAATAATGTCGTCTAAGTCATTATAGAACTTGTCTTTAACCTCATCTGGATTGGTCATCGTGGGTGCACAGGCACTGACAATAGTTGCATGTTTATTGCCTGACAGAGGAAGTCTCAATGTCATTAGGCGGTCATTGATGCCTTTTGGCAATCCTGAAAGCTTACCAACAAGTTCTGTTTTAATGGCAAAGCCAACTCCTGCTTCACGCCTCTCTTCACTTTTGCGTCCACTCCAGAAGAAGGTGTATCCAGCACCAACTTCTTTGATCTCCCCAACATCTGCTAACCGAGTCTCACTCAGAGCTGCTATCTGAATTCCATACCTCCCAAGTTCTCTGCCCACAAGGGCCGTTCTACGCTGCGGTCTATTTGACCCAGCACTGTCCATCAATGTTCGCACATTCCATGCGCCAATCCTCAAAGGGATTATCTTTGTTTTTTTCTTATTTTTTCGACCGCTAAAAAGGGATCCCCGCTGATCGCGGTTAACCAGCCAGGGGGTTTGAAGCAGGCAATTGTTTAGGGCACCTTTTCTAGCCCCTTCCCCATGCTACGGGGGTGAGCAGTGCGGTCCTAAATAGGTCTGCTCAGTCGCTCAGCCGACTGCCGAATTTCGCTTACTGCTTCTCCTCACGGAAAACGACCATATAGAACTGAGCCGCCTGCGTGCAGGTCTGCAACTACAGCTCCCAGTGTGTCCTACACCTGCTGCTTCGGCGCTCGCCCATCGCCACAGGACTTTTGTAGGTATGTGGGTGCATGTGTGATGAAATTGTTGTGTATTCAAGTGCTTGTGTGTTGAGAAATAAGATGACGTGCGCTATGAAATTGGATTATAGTGAGGAAGAGGTGCGCAGCGTCAACCTCACTCACTCGTCCTCACCCAACTGTGCCCAGAGGCAAGACACGGGTCAAGACGTCTGGAGTAAGGTTTGGATGCAGTGGATGACCGTAACATCTATAGTGCCTTATCACGCTCTGCATGTTCCACAACATGTTGCTGTATCGCTTTCCGAACCGTTGAATCTGATGATTTCTTCCGCTCCGTCTACCGAAACAGTCTTTGCATATCTGGACCAGGCATATCCAGACACACAGGTTTTATTTTGGAATTACCTTTTCCTAGATGAATTGCTGGCCACAGCTGAAGGGCTCCATCTACCCTTTCATAGGTTTTGTTTAGAGACCTGTAAACTCCTAGGAGGACTGTCAACCAAAACTAATGAGTTCCCCCTGCCCAGCTAGGTTTTTGTGTAGAGAACTAGCAAACTCCTAGATGGGTTGCCGTCCAAGGCTAACGAGCCCCATCTGCACCGCATGGCAACAGGGTCAGGTCAGATTATCTGCTACTGTAACAAATGGGGTCAGGTCAGATTATCAGATTACTAAAAAATGACAACAAAACCAAAACTAAGTCACTTTTTTGGATTTGGACTGCCAAGTATAAATTGATCATGTCATTTAAAAACAAGGCTTCTCGAAATTACTTGGCAGTCCAAATCCAAAAAAGTGGCTTAGTTTTGGTTTTGTTGGCATTTTTGAGTACATTATTCTACCTATGCTCATAATATTCCTTGGCATGTGCCCAAACTCCTTCGGGTGGATGCCAAGTCTGTAAATGACCCTGGGCCACAGAACAATGTCAAAGGTCAAACGAGTGCAAAATAGCAAAAATCTGTAAAAATGAAAAAAGACATTATTGTTTTGGAAAATAATGGACTGATTATAGGTAACTTGTACTCATGTCATTCCTTGACATGTGTCCAAAGACATAGAGGTGGATGCCAAGACTGTAAATGCTCCTGGGTGACAGAATTAGGTCAAAAGTCAAATGATTGCAAAATAACAAACACCCGTTACAATAATCAAGTATTTCCTAAATCAAACATGAACTGACTAAAGGCAACATGTGCTTATTTTATTCATTGACAAGTGTTTAAACTCATATGGGTATATTCCAAGTCTGTAACTGCCTCTGGGTCACATGATTAGGTCAAAAGTCATATGAGTGCAAAAATATCAAAACCTGTTATGATAACTAATAGTCTTCTAGCTACCCATACCCCCTTCCCCCATGGGTAATTTTCTACACTATGATTTTCTATTTTCAGTACATTGAAAAAGCTATCAGACCCTGTTTTCTGCCAGTGGAAGCGTCTGCGTTTTATGCTATGTTCTATTAAAGTACCCTAAATATTCATTTTTTTGCGTTTTTATAATGGGGGTACACATAGAAAATTGAAAATATCTCAATTATATGTAATCCTAGACCATTGAACTTGATCTCATCTTAAAGCTTAGGCATAGCCCTTTCTCCCTATGATAAGTAATGGAAAATATCTAATTTGCATATTCATGAATTTTCATTATAACTTTAGAATGAATATAAAGAAACAATTAAAAATCAATTATCCCTTAAAAACTAATGTAATGCCTAAACTATCATATTGTACCAATAATACTATTTGACAAATTTGTTGATGACTCATGGGCCTAAATAATAATCATCTCATTTGCATTTTCATGAATATTAATGAAAATGGCGAAAATCAAGACATACAAAGGGAAAATCTATTGCCATTTGAAGGGTTAAGGGTGGAATATCTATAGGATGTACCTTGCACCCTTAGAACAAATGTTCATGGGTGCCAGTTTGGTCAGAGGATCTCTTTATTGCCCATGTGTGTCACGTAAAACCATCGAGTGTTCACCCCACCTCTAATAAGCAGAGGAAGTAGTGTGGTACACCTATATTACCACATGTTTATTGGCTACTGATAGACCTTAAAAGAGCAGAAATAGGTATCAAATGATTGGTTTGACAATGCTTGATAACCATGTAATAAGATATAAATATCAAACTGACTTCTTGGTGTTCAAATATTAATGAGAACTTTATATATTAGAAAAAATCACAGAAAAATGGAGTATACCAGCACAATTGCTTATATCTCGTCAACCAAAAGCCCTAGAGAGCTTAAATTAGTACCAAATGATTGCTATGACAATGCTTTATAACTCTGTAATAAGATATATAAACAAACTGGCTATCTTAATGCTCAATATTAAAGAGAACTTCAGATATTTGAGAAAAATAACTGATAAATGAAGGGGGTCTACCAACAAAATTGCTTATATCTCAGCAACCAAAAACTTTAGAGAGCTGGAATTTATATCAAATGATTGATATGATATTGGTTCATAATAATAAGATGAGATACAGAAAGAATGTGACTTTCTTGGGGTTCAAATCTTGATGAGAACTTTCAATATTAGAGAAAAATCACAGAACAATGGAGGGGTATACCTACAGAAATGCTTATAGCTCAGCAACCAAAAGCCATAGAGAGCAGAAATTGGTGTCAAATAATTGCTATTACAACATTCTAAAACCACAAAATAAGATATATAAATAATCAGACTTTCGCGTTGTTCGAATATTGATAAAATCTTAATGAATATTAGAGAAACATCACAGCAAATGAAGGGGTTATACCTACAAAAACGTTTATATCTCAGCAACCAAAAGCCATAGAGAGCAGAAATTGGTATCAAATGATTGCTATGACAATATTCTATAACAATGTTATATGGTATATAAACAAGCTGACTTCCTTGTTTCTCAAATTTGTAAGAAAACTTAAGATATAAGAGAAAAGTAACTGGCAAATGAAGGCGGTATACCAATAAAATTGCTATTATCTCAGTGACCAAAAGCTCTAGAGAGCTGAAATAGGTATCAAATGATTGCTATAATAATGTTCTATAATAGGGTAATAGATGCATAAATAATCTGACTTTCTTGTTGTTAGATTAATGATGATAACTTTAAATATTAGATAATAATATCAGAAAAATAGAGGGGGAACACCTACGGAAACGTATATATCTCAGCAACCAAAAGCCATAGAGAGCAGAAATTGGTATCAAATGTTTGCTATGACAATATTCTATAAACGTGTAATAAGGTATATAAACAAACCGACTGTCTTGTTTCTCAAATATTTAAGAAAACTTAAGATATAGGAAAAAAATCAGTGGCAAACAAAGGGGGTTTACCAATAGAATTGCTAATATCTCAGTGACCAAAAGCTCTAGAGAGCTGAAATAGGTATCGAATGATTGCTATAATAATGTTCTATAATAATGTGATAAGACGCATAAAAAAATCTGACTTTCTTGTTTTTCGAATAGTGATGAGAACTTAAATATTAGATAATAATCTCAGAAAAATAGAGGGGGTATATCAACGGAAACGTATATATCTCAGCAACCAAAAGTCATAGAGAGCTGAAATTGGTATCAAAAGATTGCTATGACAATATTAAATGATCATGTGATAAGTTTAGTATCTTGTTTCTCAAATATCTAAGGAAACTTAAGATATAGGAGAAAAATCCTTGGCAAGCGAAGCGGGTATACCAATCAAACTGCTAATACCTCAGTGACCAAAAGCTCTAGAGAACTGAAATTGGTATAAAATAATTGCTAGGATAATATTCTATAACCATGTTGTGAGACACACAAACATTCTGACTTTCTTGTTTTTCGAATATTGATAAAAACTTTAAATATTAGTGAAAAAACACAGAAAAGTGGATGGGGTATACCAACAAAATGTTTTATAACTTAGCAACCAAAAGTCTTAGAGAAGTGAAATTGATATCAAATAATTGCTATGATAATGTTCTATACACATGAGATAAGATACGTGAATAGTTCGACTTTCTTGTTGTTTGAATATTGATGAAAAATTAAAATATTTGATAAAAATCACAGAAAAACAGAGGGGTATACCAACGGAAATGTTAATATCTCAGCAACCATAAGTCCTAGAGATCTGAAATTGGTATCAAATGATTGTTATGACAATAATGTATAAACATGTAATAATATATATGACCAAGCTGACTATCCCGTTGGAAGAAATTAAGAGACTTACGATATAAGAGAAAAAACACAGACAAATACAGGGGAGTGTACCAATAAAATTGACAATATCTCAGCAACCAGAAAATGCAGAGAGCTGAAATTGGTATCAAATGATTGCTACGATCATATTCTATACATAATTGATACAAAACGTACCTAAAAGAACTTTATCCCCATCAGAATAACTCTTGACACTGATGTCTATACAGGCAATTGTAAATGGGCATGAAAATAAGCATTTTTTGCACTAAAGTGACCTTTGACCTAAATCTGCATTACTTTGTTGTAACAATTGTACTTGATTACACCATGAAAATGCATTAGATATAATTTGGGGCTTTTTTTGCAAAAAAAAAAATTGAAAATATTTCATAAGATACTGCTATAATGTTGAAATATCTCAAATTTTGCACTTAGTTGACATTTGACCTATTGTTGGGACTCTGGGGTATTTTCAGACTTGGCATCCACCCTAGCGTGTATTGTTACAAATTAAGGTACACATTAGGCATGGATGCCAAAATGTACTCAAAATGCCAACAGAAAAATATTTGGGGGGCTTGGGAGGCCAACTAAATACCACTGTGTATGTTTGTGCTTTTCAGTTGCTTGAATGAATCATTCGAGGTCATAACAGTCTGCACACAGAACTGGATTGCCGTTTGCCGCACTTTCTCTTCCTCTAACGTCGCCATTTTCATTAGGTTGTAAGTTTAACAGACAACATTTAAATGTGTGCCATTTTCAAAAAGATGATATGTAACATTCGAAATTTTCTCTGGTGATGTTAAAAGAATGTTGCTATGAGCAGGCAGCTTGTTTTGGCGCTAAACACTGAAATGGTTGAAAAAAATATTTCTTTATTGAACACACAGAAGATCATTTAAATGTGTTTGTTTGGGTTGCGCCGGGTTCGCATACACTGACCAACTCAGTCATGCACATTTTACGAGTTGTACATAAACTTATACTTTTATGCACCTCAGTTTACTGAATTTAAATTACGGAAGGTATTTGAAAAGTTTTATGGCAATAGGGCGTCAAATAATGAAAATATCAACAAAGTACACGATTTACCGGGCCACGCCTCGTAAACAATGAAAACATTTCATGAGCCGAATGAGCAGCTATTTTCCCAATAGGTGGCCACTCAGTTACCTAAACTTAACTAAAAATATTATAACAAACATAAGGCGCCAACCGAACATTTTTGTAACACCAATACATAAAACAAAAAGAACCACCACAGAAGTATCGCCTTGGAACGATCAGTAATATAAAATTACTGGCGGACTTAAGCCGGTTTTATAGGTACCTAACCTCACCCTAAGCTTTTTAGTTAGTTGTTCGGTCCTCGTGGTGAAGTTCTCGACTCTATAAATTCTAGAAACAAAAAAGAACAAACTTAGAATGAAATAAATATTAATCAAAATTAATCAACAACCCCTGCAAGCCTAGTTTTACTATATAAACGTGGGTTATAAGGGGGTATATTTAACACGGACATGCTATCCTGATAAAACATTTTAAGCCCGATTTTTAGTTTCTTGAATAAACGTTTGGAATTTGTAACGACTAGTAGGAGGTCTTTCAAAATGTGCTATTACATGTGCTAAATAACTTTGAAGTAACAGAATCAGCAATGTATGATAGTTGATTAAATCTTCAATGAAGACATGCGTACAACCCTGGTCACTGGATCAATGCCCTATCGAAAACAACCTGAAAACAAATGCCAATGCAAATGCATTATTTTGTCAAATCAGTTTTAAAAAGTCTCCCCGTACATCATCCATAGTGCAGATTATATTTTTCTTTTGATCCATTGAGATCAGTGAAGATATTTGGAGTATTTCAAATATATTGTACGTTAAGAATCATCATCTTAACAGAATTTTGAATATTTGGCCCCTTTGGGAATATTAGTCTTTGATTTAGACTATACTGGTGAAAATTCTTGAAATTGCAGCAATCATGAATGTCTGGCTTTCGCTGCTCGTTTTATAAAGGGTCACTGATGAAGGTTCATTACCCGAAATTGTACAATATGGCCCACCTCTCTTTGAATGTTTTTACTGCTTCCAAAGGATCTAACAATTATATTTTATTTGCTATTACTGCAGCTGGTGTTGTGCCGTGTGGCGGCCCTAAAATGTCTCCCCGTACATCATCCATAGTGCAGATTATATTTTTCTTTTGATCCTTTGAGATCAGTGAAGGTATTTGGAGTATTTCAAATATATTGTACGTTAAGAATCATCATCTTAACAGAATTTTGAATATTTGGCCCCTTTGGGAATATTAGTCTTTGATTTAGACTATACTGGTGAAAATTCTTGAAATTGCAGCAATCATGAATGTCTGGCTTTCGCTGCCAGTTTTATAAAGGGTCACTGATGAAGGTTCATTACCCGAAATTGTACAATATGGCCCACCTCTCTTTGAATGTTTTTACTGCTTCCAAAGGATCTAACAATTATATTTTATTTAATGCTAATGACAATGTGTAACTTTGCTAACTAATGCTGCCCAAGCCTACCTATGACAGAATCTTATGACCGACACTCGTAAAGCAGATATGTCATCAGGAAAACATGTCCGTGCAATGAATACCCCCGTTAACCCCACTTTTATATAGTAAAACTGGGGTTTGTAGGGGTATACCTATTTTTCTTATTTTTGCTCCAAAACATAGATTGTGGTTACTCGTTAGAACCGCCTCGCCGTTCCCGCGGTTCTAACGTGTACTCACAATCTATGTTTTGAGCAAAAATAAGAAAAATATCAACAATTTTCGGATGAAAATTTTCTTTTTTTACAACTTTAAAAATCTCTATATATTGCATGGGCATATTTTGAGCCGCGACGCGAGAAAACCGGTCTTCGGGTTTCCGAACAGGTCCGACACAAACCGGCCTGTACAAGCTCAGAAAAGAGCTAGAAGCTTGAAATTTCGGATTTAAGTAGAAGAGGAATTGTACTATCCGAGTAGCGAAAACAAAGGCGCTGATCAGCTTCGCGGTTACCGCGAAGCTGATCTGCGCCTTTGTTTTCGCCTAGGCAAAAATCCGGTTTTCTCACGATGCGGCTCTTTTCGTAATGAGTTAGAAGTGAGGCTTTCTGAAGCCAAACAAAAAGTAGTCCCAATAGTATTTCTCGTACAACTTTCGCAACATGGATTTAGGGATCTCTTTAAGATAGTCTTGCATTGCCTCACTACTTTGTCTGTTTGTATACCCCGTCTGATTACGCTCAGGCAACTTACAATAAATATCTGCACCTACGGATTTAAGAATTTTGTTCATATCTTCATTGAAATTTTCCGTTGTGCCAATGAAATCCAGGTTTAGTTTACACGGGTTACAATCTCTAGAGAATGATCTCAGATGTTCATTTATCGATTGATCTGGGGTTTCTAATACTTTCTCCAGAAAAGCTTTAACTGTATAGGTCTGATTGCGAAACATGCCATGAGGTAAATTTGCTCTATACGCTGACAGTAACCTTTCAATGGGATCTCGAACAAACATAAATTTCGTGTAGGATTTAAATTCAGTCTCAAAGTCTGTCTCATTTTTGAATTTCTTTTGATAATTTACACCATATCGGGCACTGCCCGTACGTACTTTGTTTGCGTCTGAATATTTTTCCAAGTTTTCGAGTGTGAATAAAGTTCTTCCAATGTTGGTAGACCCAGCTTTATGCACAGTACAGGAAACGAGCTTGAATTTCCTTGAAACCATCCAATTAGCCTTGTTCAAAAAATTTTTTTCTTGAAATTGTGTTGCATTTTCCGGCGTCAGTTCTTTGCACGCACGCAGTAAGTGTTCCTTTATATCTTCACCACGTTGAGGAGCCCCTGTTGGAAATCGCGGAGGCCGGTCCTGAAATTCAAGATCATGGTAAAGATAATTATTACGAAAAACTTCTGGTTTTAAACAAAAGGTAGAAGTAGGCAATGGCAAGGGAAAATGCGCAATCAGAAAGAAACTCCCGCTCCAAAAATCGAGGCGGGAAAAACCAAATTGACAATTATGTACATATACTTAGAGAACATATCGTAAACCGAGTGTGCAGCTATTTCTTAATAGGCAGCCACTAAGTTACCCGAACGTAACTGAAATGTACATAAGGTTTGAACAACACATGAATTGACTCCAAAACATAAATCAAATTTAACCACAACAGAAGTATCAGTAATATAAAACAACTGGGGGCTCAAAACCTGCTTTACAGGGCCTAACCCTCACATTCTGAAGTGGTTCACAGCAGTTAGTTAGTTGTCGGTCCTCGTGGTGAATAACTAATCAGGTAAAAATCTAGAACACCATCAAAATGTATATTATTGATAGAAGTCAATATCTTCTAAGCAGTAGACCCCCACCTCGAACGGAATCCCTGATTTTTACTAAGGTTTACAGCAATTGGCAATTTGTTTGCCTGAACTGACGTTAACCCCGGTCACAGAAACTGCTGTCGTCAATGGATAGTTTGAATACGTATTCATATATCAAAAGGTAATAAGATAAACCTATTTTTGGACTTTCAGTTTTTCTACTGTTTTAGTTTCACTGGCGCGCCGTTGCACGACTTGGCAATCCCGATAGGCGTCATGACCTTGCACGGTCCCACAGCACAAGGCTTTGACTCTCCAGGCGGAATATTGTCCATACGGCCATAACGATAAATGTATGTCATACGAAAAAGACGCTGGGCGACATAACAACGTTGTTTTGTCGTGGTTTTTGTTTGCATTGACGTACAGTTTATCTATCTATCTCTATATACTGTCATACGCCCTTGCGGACAATCTAGGCAGGTCGGTCTATAAAGGTACAAGTAGGCAACGATCAGGAAAAGGTTCAATCAGAAAAAGAATTCCTCTAAAAAATCGAGGTGGAGAAAAACTAAACTAACAATCAGGCACTTGACCGTAGGTTTCTTGGTATAGGTAACTAAATTTATTTTTGTCCCGCGCTTCGGTTTGTGGAGTGGGAATTTCTCTCTGATTGCCACTTTGCCTGATCATTGCCTACTTGTACCTTCTTATACCACGAAGACATATCGTTAGCCGAATGTGCAGCTATTTTCCCAATAGGTGGCCACCCAGCCACCTATTTCTAAGTAAACAAATATGAAAACATACATAAGAAGCAAACAGCACAAAAAAAAAAACACAACAGAAGTATCGCCTTGGGACGATCAATAATATAAAATTACTTGCGGGCTTAAATCGATTTTACAGGCATCCAACCTCACCCTCAGCTTCTGCTGTGGTTTACAACATTAAGTTAGTTGTTCGATCATCGTGGTGAAATTTCTAACTAGTCAATGAATCATCAAGGACAAACAAATAAGTCATATTAACCACCATGATAAATCAATCACAAGGGCTCACAAATTGAGTAAATAAAATTACACTAACTAAGATCCTTTAAGAGCAGTGAAAATATTATTTGACAAAACTAACAGCGATTAGACAAGATGGTGGCCAAGATGACCATCGTATTCATAATTAAATGTTCTCTAGCTATAGCAGCATTCCAATGATTCAAATACTGAACGACTTGTGTTTTAAATGATCATTTTATGTTGTAAAGAACGCACTTCAATGTTCATGTTTATTTTGACACCACAAAATATCAATGAGGCATATTGGCCTACGCTATCACAATACGACTGAGAACATCTTCACTGATTAAAACAGTATTTCAATGTAAGTGTTACATATTGATTTAGCAGTTTAAAGGGAGGGAAGCAAAGCAAAGCAATCTACACAAAATATAGGCGCTTTATAAAACAACCAGCTTGTACATTTTTTTTAAATGCCATTGAAGAAACAGCTGCTGGAATACTCGTAGTTGAACAATATAGCTGATGACGTCGTCAGTTATTACGGCGGTAATTACACAGACGAAATACTTGTCTCGGTTTAAGATTACGATGCCTATTGTATCTTTCATGATGTAGATTTACATCCCTCTCTTTATTCTGCTTACTAAGAACTTAATAAAAAATTTTAATGAACCACGTCATGAGAATACCAACAATTCGAATATGCGTAAAAAAGCCGCAGACCAGTTTCGCAACTGCAAAGCTGATCATCGCCTTTGATTTCGCTACCCGGATAGTACAGTTCCTGTACTTTCTAAATCAGAAATTTCAAGCTACTTGTCATCTTCAGTGTTTGTATAGCTCGTTTTTTGTCTTGCATGTTTGGAAACCATGTTGGTTTTCTCATGAAGCGGCTCAAATATACATTTAGAATGATATGTTTTTGAAGCAGAGGCCATTTCTCCTTATATTATGATTAAGGTGGCCATCTTAGCCACCGTCTTGCATCATTGTTTGATCAGGACTAATCAAAACATTCTAACGTGAAAAGTTCAAACACAAGACGTAGGTAATATTCAGCACGTGAATATGTTATGATTTCGGCGACCATCTTGACCACCATCTTGCATCATGGTTGAGTCAGAACTAAACAAAAACTCCAACTAGTACTGTAAACAAAAAAGTGAACATTTCAAACACTAAACGTTGCTTATATGCAGCAAATGAATGGTGTATTTATCATGGAACAAGTTCTCTATATTGTGATTTTGACGGCCATATTAAACACCATCTTGCTTTTTTGTTATGATTGGAGCGTCAATACATAAAAAATTTAAATCATGGTGTTTATGTTAATTAAAACATAAAATGGCAATGTTGAACACATGAAATTGTGTATATGCATCTCAGGGATGCTACTTTCTTGTTAATATCAATCATTTTTGACGCATTCTTGAATTTAAACTTTTCAAACCATGGAACAATGGCAGAATGCCATCATTCAGTTTTTGGAATGGGATGGTCTAGTGAACCAGAAAACAGACATCAAGAACAACTATAGTAGTTAACTTTTTGTTTTACATAAATATATTATGTTGGTTCTGCAATATTTACCTTTGACGTGTAAATTGATGATTATTGTTTAGAAAATCACTTCCGAATTTTCATAGAATGCTGGTAAGAAACCAATTATTAAAAATAAGGTCACACTTCATCATTTTAATCGGCCATTTTCGAGCTACATGAGATTAACCAAGTGCTGCGTTTCTTTTGTCTTAAAGAGAATTTCGACGAAAGGGAAACATGTCTAATAGTAGTTAGTAGTAGTGGTGGTAACAGTGGAAATATGCGGTGTAGCAGCAGAAGAGCAGAGGTGTAGTATAATTATGTAGAAGGAAAGTAATATTTGCTAGAAGTAGTACTTGCTCGAACAGTAGCATCAGCAAGTTGTAGTAGTAGTAGTAGTAGTAGTAGGTAGTAGTAATAGTAGTAGTTACAGCAGTAGTATTACTAGCATAAGTAGTAGTAACAGCCGCAGTAGCAGCAGCAGTAGTAGTAGTGGTAGTGGTGGTGGTAGTAGTTATAGTAGAAGTAGTAGTAGTAGTAGTGCATGTAGTAATAATAGAAAAAAGTAGTCAAACCTGCGCATATGGTTGTTGATTGATCAGTTCAAAGTCACTTCCTTTATACTTGAAGCTTCTGTAAATTCCAAATAACAGAAACAGGCCTGTAAGAGAAAATAAAACATAGACCTTCCGAACATAGGCGGTAACCTCAACGTACAATTGTAAAGTAGATTGTGCTCTTGACTGCCATAAACATATTTTTGATAGCAAACGCATGCTTTCAGACAATAGTAAACGATGTATTTGCCTTCACGATCTTAAACGCATACTTTGGCAATCAAAAACATTTCTTGTATATAAAATGAGTTGTTCGCGATTGCTGCTGATCTGGTGGTGTACCAGTAAAGCCTGTTTCACATCATTCTTGGATCATTTTGCAGGTGACGGGCGCGGTGTGTACACCTCAGCATTGGGACAGTACTTGTAGCAGCACTTCTACAGGTATTGGCGAATTCTTTTTCTTTTATTATATGTCTTGGTGTTAATTTTTTTGTGTTGTTGGCGTCTTATGTATGTTTTCATATTTTTAGTTAAGTTAAGGTAAATGAGTGGCCGCCTATTGGGAAAATAGCTGCTCATTCGGCTTACGATATGTTTTTATCTGATTGTTAGTTTGGTTTTTTCCCACCTCGGTTTTTGGAGTGGGAATCTTTTTCTGATTGCGCCTTTACCTGATCTTTGCCTGCTTGTACCATTTTATTGTTTAAATTGTTACGTGCCAGGCGTAACTAGAAGATTAAGGAAACCTACAAGTTGGTTAGCCAGCAACAAGCTTTGTTTAAAATTTAACAAATCTATTTAGAAGTGATTTAACCAGTAATTACATGTGAAACAATCAAAAGCATATATACAATCAAACAAAAATGAATGTACAATACCTTTCAAGATGTTAATTCCCTTAAAGAATGTCTGAATGTCCCTCAGAATTTTTTAACACAAGTCTGTATCAGTTTCTGATCCCAAGAATTAAAAAAAGTACAAGTAGGCAAAGATCAGGAAAAGGCGCAATCAGAAAAAGACTCCCACTCCAAAAACCAAGGTGGGAAAAAACCAAACTAACAATCAGGTACTTATACCATGAAAACATTTCGTAAGCCGAATGAGCAGCTATTTTCCCAATAGGTGGCCACTCAGTTACCTTAACTTAACTTAAATATGCAAACATACATAAGGCGCCAACAGCACAAAAATATTTTAAACACCAAGACATAAAACAAAAAGAACCACCACAGAAGTATCGACTTGGAACGATCAGTAACACAAAGTTACTGGCGGGTTTAAATCGATTTTACACGGCCGTAACCTCACCCTCAGCTTCTGCAGTGGTTCATAACATTTAGTTAGTTCTTCGGTCCTCGTGGTGAATCTCTAACTAGTAAATGAATCATCAAGAACAAACAAATAAATCATGATAAACATCCTGATGAATCAAAAACCAGGACTCACAGATTGAGTAAAGTTTGTTTCAAAATAGCACTTTGTCCCAATCCAGAATCGAATATCACAAAGTAATCCAAGAATAAGTTTAAATTCCAGTAAGATAGATTTTGACTTCTTAATAGTAACAGTACCCAAAGATTGTCCTTATGAAAATTTGTAGCCCTTATATAGCACTGAGGAACATTCAGAATTCTTCCAGCAAATTCTATGATATCATATACTAAAAATAACAAGTTGTTTACCAAAATTTAATGTTCTGGAGTATTCTAGAGAGGCCATTATCCTTCCAGAAAATTCCACAATATTCTTTTGACATAAAACAAAGATTTTTCTAGAAGATTCTACATCTTTGGTTCTTCCAGATTTTTCCGGACTTTTCCGTCAAAGAACAATTTGAAATTTCTAGAAAATTCTGAAGTAAACAACCTGTTTCTGTCCAATATCTGGGACACTAAAAGTAAATAATTGCTAAGGACAACAAGTAAACATCATATGTATAACATCATACTTTCCTGGGCATACTCCCTTGGGAAGTTTACCAGTACTGAATGCACATCTTTCAACAAGTAACTGTCATACATAACAAAATCAAATTTGATAAAATATGTAACCTCTTCGTAGTTTTCTTAATTTTACACCACGAACATTTATTTATCTTTGGCATGTTTTAATTTATATCTGAAGATGGGTGTTCTTATATAGAATTGTTAGTTAAAGAATTAAAAGTCGCTTGTTTATCGAAATAATACATGCATTTTGCATGTATACATTATTTTCATAACTGTCTAAGTCTGTGCCATTGTTGCATGGAGAGGTTTTTGCTCTTTTAATAATAATTAATAGAATATAAAGCGTGATCCTTTCGAAGAAGCAGAAACGTTCAATGGGAGGTATCATGGGCCATATTGCACAATTTTGGGCATTGAACACACATCAGTGACCATTCATAAAAGTAAAAAGGTACAAGTAGGCAACGATCAGGAAAAGGCGCTATCAGAAAAAGATTCCCACTCCAAAAACCGATGCGGGAAAAAACCAAACTAATGATAAGGTACTTATAATATGAATACATTTCGTAAGCCGAATGAGCAGCTATTTTCCCAATAGGTGTCCACTCAGTTACCTAAACTTAACTAAAATATGATAACATACATAAGGCGCCAACAGCACAAAATATATTTTTAAACACCAAGACATAAAACAATAAGAACCACCACAGAAGTGTCGCCTTGGAACGATCAGTTATGTAAAATTGGTAATATAAAAGTAGGCAATGATCAGGAAATGGTGCAATCAGAAAGAAATGCCCACAACAAAAACCGAGGTGCAAAAAAAACTTAATCAACAATCGGGTACTAACATATTGTAAGCCGAATGGACAGCCGTTTTTCCAATAGGTTGCCACTCAGCCACCCATTCTTAACTTAAATTTGAATTGTAGCTCATAAGGTGTTAACAGCACAGACATTTAACCCCAAGACATAAAACACAGAACACTATCACAGAAGTATCATCTTGGAACAATCAGTAATATAAAAATTCTGGCGGGCTTAAATCGATTTTACATGGACATTACCTCAGCTTCTTCAGTGGTTCCTAACATTTAGTTAGTTCTTTGGTCCTCCTGGTGAATCTCTAACTAGTCATAGAATCATCAAGGACAAAAAACAATCATTATAAACATTCTGATACATGAAATACAAGGACTCAACAGATTCAGTAAGCTGTCCGACGATGAAGATCCCTGGGCGCAGAATCACTTACTGAAACCCGGAACAAAAACAAACACCAGTTTGACCCCGGTTGGCCAAGTAACAGACAAGAAGCTCCGGTCCCAACCAACTCAAACGAATAGCTCAGGAAAAGGCGCAATAAGAATGAAATTTTCACTCCAGAAACCCAGGTGGGACACAAAACTGTCACGGACTGACTCTACTTAATATAAAGTCAGAGGATACAATGGCTTGTTGTGCCCAACAAATCATGTATCGAATGACCAAGGGTATACGCTTCCTGCTATGAATGACCAGCAAATCTATGGGAGGGTTCAATTAAACAGAATTTTCAAATTATGATGATTTATTTATAATGATGTTTAAAGTGAGAAGCAAAGAAGGAGAAAAAAGATAGAAAGAAATTACAAAAAAGAAATTACTGAGAAAAGAAAAAAAAATACGTCCTTTGTTCATCAATGTCCCACACACTTTCCCATTGGCATCTCCGGGTATACTGTCACACGTTCGTCTCACTAGTACACTCCACACCACTGCTTGCAAAAACAGTCCAGTGTTCCCAATACGAACTGTAGACCACGCCCGTCCATTGTAAACCAAACACCAATGATTTTATATCGTCCCGTTTATACCGTCACTGCCACCCCATATAGTTTAGCCCAGTTTAGTTTCAGGAATTCAGATTACGTCCATAAATTACAATTTCAGCTTCAAGGCCTGAAATAAAGTAACTGTGTCTTAACAACAAAATAACTGATAGTGTCGCAATTTATCATAACGAAATCTCCTGCAGCTATGCACGTCACAACATCCAATTGCAAATAACCTCCCACAATTCCGTACCCCGGAACTGTATTAGTTTATTCGCTAGATTGCTTGTACTATACATATAAACCATAATACTCCAGTATCTACATTGAAACATTTATTCACATGTACGATACAGTTAAACCACATATGTCGCGAACTAACCCTAGTTCCTTTCCCAGCGACATCACAAGCAAATCTCCGACATGCATCCACAATTCCTCACCCAGGAATTGGTCCTGCCAATCTATGACCAAATTCATAGAAAGCCATTTCTCAGAATACGATAAATCTTGCGAGACAATCTTGTTACAATATTAAACTTTTCTTAAATGACATCACTAATTTCAGTAATAGCAAATATTCTTAATGACATCATTAACGTCAAATCAAAGCGTTACGTTACTATAACGTAAAACTTAAAATCTGAAATTTCCAGCCTTACAGCTTTGTTCCTTTAACTTCCTTTATGATGAGATGATTAGATAACATAACATAACATGAAACTAAATGTACGTCAACGACAATAACGTCGCTACAAGTAACGTAGCACATAACAGAAATTTCCATTTTACAACTTTGGTTGACATACATACCGCGCAATGTCATTCTTACGCGAAATTTAATACATAAAAACTAAACCAATGCCGCTTCACGGCAACGTAGCGTGCAGAAATATAGAAATCTTCATTTTTACAACCCTATCAATGTGCTTTCCACCATAATGAGCTACATTATTATGGCTATACAATCTCACTGTACAAAATGTATATTTATGAACTGTTATAACTTACCGACGGCCGACTACTCAGACTGGCGCTGACCATAACCAGGTGTACCAGATAAATCCATATCCAAACATCTCAAATTCATGCCCAATCTTTACATTCCTCTCGATAATTCATATTGATTTCACACAAAATAAGCTGCCTATTTATACGCATAAGTTTGTGAACATTTCCCTGAAAACCATACCGTTTTCCATCATATATTCCAAAACCATTCATCAGAACATGTGAATAACCCACCGTGAGCAAGTGAATAACAATTCTAAATGCACATCCACTGACAACCACACCCAGATCAGCTTGCAAAAAGTTATATTGCTAACCATAAAATCGGCAATACAAATTTTCTCTGGATTATACCTCAAGGTGTAAATCATATGATTCAAATCCCCGGACTTCATGTTTTCGTTAAAGCCGTGTCACTCTCAGAAACCATTTATGGCAAACTGATAAAACACAAATCTGAGCCCAGTACAGAATCCAATTAAACTGCACATAATGCCAATTTCCACGCCACAAATCAACAAATACCATAACACAAAAAGAATGTTAAAATATCACAATTGAGCATAAAATTCTTCATGGCACAAATATTTTTTGCCGTGTCTAACATACATAGATATCCTTGACAATGCAGTAAACATGTCATGTTTACTCCTGTGTAAGAGTTTCCAAGTACCTATTATGCTCAACTAAACATTTAAAAAATCAAACAAATTATCCAAACCCCACAAACAGCAAAAGTACATTTTTTATCGTGACATACCTTCCCCCTTTTGAAGTGTGAAGCATCTGAAAAATGCGTAACACTAGATCTACGCGATAAAAAATTTACTAAATGAAGTCATATCTAGAGAATCATACTTGCAAAAACCTGCTTCCACGTATCGCAATCTAAATCTTTTTATGATAAATGGAACAAACTCGGATCTCGGAGGAAACTGCAAAGCTGCTTTCTTGCCCTTGATTCACTACATACGCAACAAATAGATAACCTTAATGCACAATACTCATGTTTCACAGAGTAACACTAATTGAAGTCATATTTAGAAGATTATACTTTCAAGAACCGTACCCCGATTACCGCAAACTTAAACTTTCCATGACAATCGGATCTATACTCGGATTCCGGAGGAAACAGCAAAAGCTATCGGCGTTAACCGTAATCCACTAAATACGCGACAAATAGTCTGTTCCGACTTCCTTGCTTTCCATCTTACAAATTTCCATTCAACGTCACTGGAACACTCCGCATTACTACATGTAGTATTAACCTTATTATTGGGCTTCCGTCTATGCGGCCACAGCCACCAGTTAGTTATTACACTGACTACACTTACCCAAATAAAAGATATATGCCAGTCAGTTACAATACTGTCTACCCGCAACGCCACGGTAACCACCGCAACAAACGTGATCACGTTATTACATATCGACAAAAACCAAACCATGAATGCCAATATATCTCCTGGACATTGGGAAGTAAGGAACAACATTATACTGATACAAATGTGTACCCAACCTGTGAAAGTAAGATATTGTCTACCTGCCAAACTCTCGTTAAATCTTAAACCTGGATGATATCTTGTCTCTAAACTACAACTTCCGGTGTCGGTCTCGTTAACGTCGGAGCTGAAAATACCAACCATACTTTGAGCATAACACTGTGTTACATCCTTTGCCGGCTTTTCTTCTGTCGATCTTTCTGGTAACAAACCTGCATTCGCTCCCACTGGCAACGTTGCCACACAATCTCCATCTCGGCCATTCTGACTTTCCACGTTTCTGTAAATGATAAGTGGTAACTTACCACAATCTGCTGATTTCTCCGTATAGATTCTTATCAGCATGCTGTTTATCGTCGACCTGAAATGTTCCACAAATACGTCATGTACCGTAGAATACGTGGAGGTACACGGGACGGTATACAGAGCGATGTACGGGTTGATGTACGGGTTGGTGTACAAGTTGGTGTACGGGTTAGTGTACGGTGTAGAGTGCGGTGTAGAGTGCGGGCCCGTCATTGATCGCCTGAAAAACATCCTAGTACTCACTTCCTTCATAATGGATGACGTAAATTGTGATCCTAAGTCTGAGCTGATCTCATCGGTTACTCCAACTTGATTAAAAATACTTACCAATGCATCTGCAACAGTTTCCGTGTCAATTGACGCCAATGGCACTGCCTCTGGATATCTCGTTGCATAATCAACTACTGTAAGTATGAATCTATTCTTACTGTATGTCACAGGTTTCAAAGGTCCTATCAAATCAGTTGCAACTCTCTTGAATGGTACATCTATTCTAGGCATCTTTCCTAAGGGTGCTCGAATTATCTTACCCTTGGGTACAGTACGTTGACAAATGTCACATGACTGACAAAATCGTTTTATGTCGCTACTGATGCCTGGCCAATAAAATTCTGAGAGAACCTTTTGTATGGTTCGTTTAACAGCTAAATGACCTGCCATTATTGACTCGTGAGCCAACTTCATTACCGTTTTGCGAAATTGCTGTGGCACTATAAGTTGTGTAAATAACCTACCTCGCTCAATGTTCGGCGAGCTAAACTTCCGGTACATCAAGTTATTTTTAATAAAATATGATGCATTCTTAAGACACTCCTTGGCTTCACACCGTGCCTTCATTACCTTCAAACTCTGATCTTCATTCTGGGCCTTCCGAATTTGATCCGGTGTAACTTCTTGTATAACTATTTCTGGTGTCTTCATACTCACATGTGTTCCTTCCTGTTTCTTCTGTGCCCTAGTTTGCACTGCTAATGTTGGCACCCAGTCTATATCCGGTTTGTTGCGTTCCCGTGCACCTGGAATATTACCTATGATTAAATCAACCAATGGCTTTTCCACACATAGTGCCAATACTTCTCCTTTGTAATATGGTGTGTCAATATTTACCTTCACTTCCGGTACAACTCTTGTAGAATAATCTACCATTACCATAGTTTGATTTCTTCCTGTATATGCACCTTCCGGGACTACATGTTTACTTACTATCACGCCCGAACATCCAGTATCTCGTAAAACCTCAACCGATTTCTCTTCAACCATTCCTTGTACAGTACTAAGTTCTGAAAGAGATGATACTGAACTCACACTTACTTGGTGTTTCTCATGTATGTTATCCTTACTCTCCATTGCTGCTTTGGAATAACTGACAGTATTTGTATACGTCAAGCAAGCTCCACATTTCTTAATATCTGTTGTTGTATCCTCATGACTGTCTTCATATGTAGTCTGTACCTCCGAATCTTTGCTCTGAAAAGTAACCTTCTTTGTTGGTGATCTACCTCTATGTCCTACCGCACCTACTTTCATGATACCGGGTTTTAGTTCCGGACACTCCCTCCTGTAATGTGTTCCACCACAATTATAACATTTCAAACCTGGATAGTATTTACCTCTTCCTCTTCCATATGAGTTTTGATTATTAGGATTCTGGTCTCTTTTCACTGGTGACCTTGATCTGGATGCTGAATTAGAACGAGATCTACCTCTGTCATTCTTGAAAGTCAAATTAACAATATCCACATACCTAGCTTCCTTGTAGGAATCCGCCAATTTACTAGCTTGCTCCAACGAAGTTGGTTCTCTCTCCCGTAGAAATAACTCCAGTTCTCTGTTACAAATAAATGTAAACTGGTCTCTCAACATGAGATCCTGCAAACCTTCAAAAGTTTTAGGAATACCTGACATATCTATCCATCTTGTAAAGTAGCTCTTCAACCGTGCTGAAAACTGCTGAAATGTCTCACCGGTTTCTGGTCTACACTTTCTGTACTTACGCTTGAATCCTTCCTCTGTTAATTGATACCTTTGTAACAATGCACACTTCAACTTGTCATAGTCCATTGCATCCTCCTGTGGCATCAATGCGTACACATCTAACGCTTTACCCTGTAATAACGCACTCAAATCAGTTGCCCATGTTTCTCTTTTCCACCCTTGTGCTGAAGCATACCGTTCAAACCTAAGTAAATATGCATCCATTTCGTCCTTACCTTCATTAAATGCCGGGATTTTAGGCGTTCTTGCCTTAATAGTGTCTCTTGGCGCTGGGATTGGCCTCTCCGCCCTTTGCGCTGTGATCCTCTCCATTTCTGCAAAATGTCTTCTGTCCTGTAATTCAATTTGCATTTCAAACTCACTTTCTAATTTCTCTCTCTCTGCTACTAACCTCTCTCGTTCCAATGCAATCTCTGCCTCATACTTAGCCCTATCTGCAATTCTGATCTTACGCTCTTCATCTGCCTTAAGCTCCATTTCTTCATTTGCATGCCTGTATTGTACTTCCAGTTCACGCTCTTTTAATGCTCTCTGGGTTTCTAACTCTTGTTCTTTTAATTCTTTCTGTCTTACCTTTTCAGCTTCTTGCGCTAGCAACTCATTCCGCTTCAGTTCAATTTCCTGTTTCTTAAGTTGTAATTCATACTCCTTAATTTCACGCTGCTTTTCTTGTTCATCAGCTTTAGCTTTTAACTCGCGCTCATGGCGTTCGCGTTCAGCTCTTAATTCCATCTCGCGGATTTCGCGTTCTGCTTTTTCTTTTTCGCGTTCTGCCTTTTCTTTTGCTTCGCGACTAATACGCTCTGCTTCTCGACGCTCACGTTCTGCATCACGTGCCGCTTGACGTTCATCACGTAGTATTACTTGTTGCTCTGAAACAAACGCATTAAGTGCTTCACCTTCAAGACCTAAATCTTTTCCCACTTTGGTTAACTCTTTAACTACATCCATGATTATTTCCCTTTTGAAAAATTATTACTGTTTGTAAGGATGGTCACAATAAAACGAAATCTGAGTTATCAATTGATTCTCAACAACGTAAACTTCACAGTATTCACATCAATAAATAAGCAAAACCCAATGCTTACCAAGCTTCAACTTTTGTTTACCAATTGCCTCAACGCAACCTATTCTTAATAACCCATTAAGAATCACCCAGACATTCTACCACAATCACTAATGCCTTTAACCGTTGCGTAACAATTTACAAAAGTAAGCCCATACTCATGAATACTTTCAACAAACCGTTCAATTGACAAACCTCAAATTTCAGGATCACCTGGTGCTTCACTGGTACACCCCGTCTCTGGTGCTCGCCAACCCTGACAGTCGGTCGACGGGAATATGAATTATCGGAGGACTCCCATCAGTCTAACCATCGGCCCCCATAACTGAAATATACTTTGATATCTTGTTCTTAAGTGACAGTGTGACTGTAACATATACCAGAACAATGAAATTTTAGAGTTTACATTTGCATTATTTTAAACAATTACTTTTACTTTGCTTAAGCATTGCTTACTTTGGTACACTAGAGAATTTCACTGTGATTCACATTTGGTTCTCTAAATCCTAGCATATATAAACACCTCCAAGAGTTACTGATATCCAATGCAGAAATGTTGGGCGAATCCCACTTCTGACACCAAATGTCACGGACTGACTCTACTTAATATAAAGTCAGAGGATACAATGGCTTGTTGTGCCCAACAAATCATGTATCGAATGACCAAGGGTATACGCTTCCTGCTATGAATGACCAGCAAATCTATGGGAGGGTTCCATTAAACAGAATTTTCAAATTATGATGATTTATTTATAATGATGTTTAAAGTGAGAAGCAAAGAAGGAGAAAAAAGATAGAAAGAAATTACAAAAAAGAAATTACTGAGAAAAGAAAAAAAAAATACGTCCTTTGTTCATCAATGTCCCACACACTTTCCCATTGGCATCTCCGGGTATACTGTCACACGTTCGTCTCACTAGTACACTCCACACCACTGCTTGCAAAAACAGTCCAGTGTTCCCAATACGAACTGTAGACCACGCCCGTCCATTGTAAACCAAACACCAATGATTTTATATCGTCCCGTTTATACCGTCACTGCCACCCCATATAGTTTAGCCCAGTTTAGTTTCAGGAATTCAGATTACGTCCATAAATTACAATTTCAGCTTCAAGGCCTGAAATAAAGTAACTGTGTCTTAACAACAAAATAACTGATAGTGTCGCAATTTATCATAACGAAATCTCCTGCAGCTATGCACGTCACAACATCCAATTGCAAATAACCTCCCACAATTCCGTACCCCGGAACTGTATTAGTTTATTCGCTAGATTGCTTGTACTATACATATAAACCATAATACTCCAGTATCTACATTGAAACATTTATTCACATGTACGATACAGTTAAACCACATATGTCGCGAACTAACCCTAGTTCCTTTCCCAGCGACATCACAAGCAAATCTCCGACATGCATCCACAATTCCTCACCCAGGAATTGGTCCTGCCAATCTATGACCAAATTCATAGAAAGCCATTTCTCAGAATACGATAAATCTTGCGAGACAATCTTGTTACAATATTAAACTTTTCTTAAATGACATCACTAATTTCAGTAATAGCAAATATTCTTAATGACATCATTAACGTCAAATCAAAGCGTTACGTTACTATAACGTAAAACTTAAAATCTGAAATTTCCAGCCTTACAGCTTTGTTCCTTTAACTTCCTTTATGATGAGATGATTAGATAACATAACATAACATGAAACTAAATGTACGTCAACGACAATAACGTCGCTACAAGTAACGTAGCACATAACAGAAATTTCCATTTTACAACTTTGGTTGACATACATACCGCGCAATGTCATTCTTACGCGAAATTTAATACATAAAAACTAAACCAATGCCGCTTCACGGCAACGTAGCGTGCAGAAATATAGAAATCTTCATTTTTACAACCCTATCAATGTGCTTTCCACCATAATGAGCTACATTATTATGGCTATACAATCTCACTGTACAAAATGTATATTTATGAACTGTTATAACTTACCGACGGCCGACTACTCAGACTGGCGCTGACCATAACCAGGTGTACCAGATAAATCCATATCCAAACATCTCAAATTCATGCCCAATCTTTACATTCCTCTCGATAATTCATATTGATTTCACACAAAATAAGCTGCCTATTTATACGCATAAGTTTGTGAACATTTCCCTGAAAACCATACCGTTTTCCATCATATATTCCAAAACCATTCATCAGAACATGTGAATAACCCACCGTGAGCAAGTGAATAACAATTCTAAATGCACATCCACTGACAACCACACCCAGATCAGCTTGCAAAAAGTTATATTGCTAACCATAAAATCGGCAATACAAATTTTCTCTGGATTATACCTCAAGGTGTAAATCATATGATTCAAATCCCCGGACTTCATGTTTTCGTTAAAGCCGTGTCACTCTCAGAAACCATTTATGGCAAACTGATAAAACACGAATCTGAGCCCAGTACAGAATCCAATTAAACTGCACATAATGCCAATTTCCACGCCACAAATCAACAAATACCATAACACAAAAAGAATGTTAAAATATCACAATTGAGCATAAAATTCTTCATGGCACAAATATTTTTTGCCGTGTCTAACATACATAGATATCCTTGACAATGCAGTAAACATGTCATGTTTACTCCTGTGTAAGAGTTTCCAAGTACCTATTATGCTCAACTAAACATTTAAAAAATCAAACAAATTATCCAAACCCCACAAACAGCAAAAGTACATTTTTTATCGTGACAAAAACCCAAATTGACAATTAGGTACCGAAGAGGTAAGGTAGTTAGAAATAGGAAAATGTAACTGAATGCAAGCAATCCCTGACAATTGGAAAAATAAGAGCATTAAATGGATGTACTGAGAGACTTTTAGGGCCGCCACACGGCACAACTACAAGAACTCTGACATAAGAAGGTACAAGTGGGCAACGATCAGGGGAAGACACAATCCGAATGAAATTCTCACTCCAAAAACCGAGGTGGGAAAAACTAAATTGACAATTATTAATTTATACTTAAAAACATATCGTAAGCCGAAAGAGTAGCTATTTCCCAATAGACGGTCACCCAATTACCCAAACTTAAATAAAAATAAAAACTATATAAAACGTACATAAGGTTCTAGTAGCACAAAATGCGACTCCAAAACATAAAACAAATTGAACCACAACAGAAGTATCGCCTTCGAACGATGAGTAATATAAAATTACTGGGGGCCTTAACCGGTTTTACAAGCGCCAAACCTCACCCCCACCCTAATCCACCTTCTGACTTTCCAGGTAAGCATATCATATTCGTGAGTCCTCGATCACACCGTTCATCCAGATACAACAAACGCGGAATGGTCTTCCAAACGCGGATATAAACAATAATATTTTGAACGGCAGGGGAAAAAGAGTGAGTATTTATCATCTTTGATTATAATGAATATCGGCTGAGTTGATTTTTGTTTGACATACAATGAAAAAGTACATACCTTTGCAAATGTTTACCTAAAATCCTTTCTCATAAATTCTATTAGTTCGAGAAATATAGGCTTTTAAACCTGACTTGGATGAACGAAAAGAGAAAAATCTTGATAAGAATGTCTGTAAATCATTATTAATGCATGATAATATGACCAAATTGATGTTTTTCGGAGGATCGGGGATCGCTTCAAGTGTTGCCATTACAAGAACCCACACAAAATTATAGAAAGAGAATAGGAACTATATGAAATTGGGTACTCTCATTTAATATGGTGCAACATACCACGGTTCAAATTCTCAAGCAGGTAAAACAAACTCGGACCATACGGTGCAACGAACACGGATAATAAAAACCAATTCTCGCCTTATTTTAAGGAAAACTGGATGCAGTTCTTAAAGCCAATTTTGTATGGTTTTAGAGTCCATAGATGGTTGGTTTAAGACCAATTATGGCTTATAATGACTTGATAAAACCACAAGGAACGTGGGTTCATGAGCACTTTCACTACGCTTAGGAAACCTTGTTAACATGTTTTATAGAGCGAAAGGTCCATATCAGGTGCATGTTAACCGAGAAACTGTCCGTACGTTTGTTTCGACAATCATAAGCCTTAGCTACCTGTAGCTTTATGAAGTTTGATAGTGTCAGATATAGGCAGAGCTCTAAATGCTTTCGCCTTTCATATTCAAACACCAACTAAATTACGCATGTTTGTTGATTATTACATGTAAAACATATGGTGTAATGTATGGATGCATTTCTTTCATGAATATATGGCCAAGAATATATTTATCATGATTGTCTCTCTCACTCTCAAGTGTGGCGAAGTGATATCCTTTGTAAAAGGTCATGTATGACAACGTGTAAAACAAATTATGAATACAAACGTACATAGACTACGTAGATTTAAGAAATAGATCAGCTCTAGCAGTGAATTGTTGAGTAATAATTCACTGTTTGGAGGTCAGTTGTAAAGAAGATCAAATCACGAGCGCGTAGCGCGAGTGATTTATCTTTTTACAACTGACCGACAAACAGTGAATTATTACTCAAAAATTCACGCACTTGAGCTGATCTATTTCGATTCTAACACACAATAAACGGAACAAATGTTGCTGAAACCGTCGATATCGTTCAGCTTTCCGCCATTGCATTGCAGATATCCTGCCAAAATATTTGACTGTAATGCTGGTATTTACACACACTTATTACGTTTGTTGTGCGCTAAAACGACGTTTCACCGTCTCACGCTGCTTTGTGGGATAGCTGACGTCACAAAAGCCGCAAAGTAACGTCACGCTTATTCGCCCAGTGAAATTGTTGCACAATATAACACGTTTTTTACCATTGGCTATATAGGCGAGGTGTGTTAGAATCAAGAAGAGCATTCATTAGTGGTGAAAGAAATGTGTACAACGAACTCGTTACCACGCCTCTGAGAGGCTTTTGGTGTGAAAACGATAATGACTGACCGTTTCTATATGACCTTGGCTGTTGATCCTGTAGTTTTAATTGAAACATTTTTATTCAGATTCACAAATAACATATCTACATACATTGGCTAAAGGTACATGACGAAAATGATTAGAACGAAAGCAGAGCTTATGTGCAAACGTTGATCCTGTACATAATAAAAGAACAACTAGAGGACCAAATGGCAATGGTCCTATAAAGGCTCACCTTAGAATTGGGATATATACCAATAAACTTGTTTGACTATTATGGTCATGGACGATCTATTTTGAACTTGCCGTAAAATAGGTCAAGGTCATCACAGGGTCATAATTTTTATATGGAAGTGGCTGCTGACAGCCGGCTGTCAATAGCGAAAGTTCGCTACTGACAGCCGGCTGTCAATAGCGAAAGTTCGCTATTGACAGCCAGCTATATATTTCATTATATTTTTGGGTTTTTAGCAGGTGGCTTATCTTTAATATTGTCAGATAAATGAATGGCATTTAATCATATGACCCTAGATTCATCACATGTATCCTTTAAGCATATATTTTGTACTGTATGTATGTTTGGGATTTGGGCCAGAAGACAGACTTTCAGAAAATGTTAAAATTTGTGGTAATAATTTAATGTTTCTTTTCAAGTTTTCCATATTCTGACAGCCCCTTTGTGACTTATAAGGCATTCATTAAACTATAAGAAACTTAAAGTGTAAATTTCATTCAATGGCATGGAGCTTTAGCTTAGGGTCCATACCCGGGGTAGGACTAAAATGTCATAACATTTCCATAACAGGGTAGGATACAAAATGTCATAATATTTCCATGTCAGATCACATCTTGTTATAACTCTAGTATGGCACAAAGATGACTAAGTACTTTACAAACCAATTTGATAAACGACTAGGCAAGCTGGCTGTCATTAGCGAAAGTTCGCAATTGACAGCCAGCTATATACTTCTTATTAAATTTATACCTGTTGGTTTCTGATAAGGATTTAGATTTAATGTAAATATTGCCAGATAAATGAATAACATGAAAGCCCAATGATTCTAGCTTACAGTCTATGACATGATGCCAAATGGTACATACATGGGGTAGGGCTAGAGAATATCTTTTGAACATAGTACTTTCTTCATATTAATGTTAATTGTTTCCTAAAGTCCATCTTTTGACAACTGCATAGGCTACATATAGGACTTGTATTCCATATACATGTATGGCGAATGCCATCAAATCCAAGGGACTAGTCTTTTGAATTGGAAATGGGGTCAGGGGACTAGGACTAAAGGCCAAAATCTAGATCTTTAAAATTCTAAATCAATATTGTCCTTTATAATAATGTAGAAATCCTATTTGTACCTGTATCATGTAAGACTTGTACTCCAGGGTTTAAATAATGCCTGAGGTGAGTTGAATCATCAAGTGTAGGATATCAACACAGGTCATGGCTGAGTTCACACACATTTTATGCCTTACTGAGGAATAATTCATACTGGGGATAACACTTATTGAGAAGTCATACATGTACATGTAACTATTTCTGAGATCAAAACTAAATTTTCTGGCCCTGAAAATGAAAACTAAGGTGAGTTGAATCATCTAGTCTAGCATAAACAGTGGTCATAAGTCCACGCACATTTAGGCCTTACTGGGGAATAGTTCATACCGGGGATAACACCTATTGGAAATTAAATAAATATCAGATCTTGGAAAAATCTCCAAAATGTAAAATTCCTGCAGATTTTGAATGTTCTTTGTATTTAACAAAAACATGATAATTCAATCATCATCAAAATTACAGATTTCTTAATAAATTGTACACAAAATGTCATGTAATTTTCATGTCATATCTTGTTGAAGCTCAAGCATGTGACAGATTCTGACAATGATCTCGACTCGGGAACTACTTCATTCAGACACTTATGCATAAGATGGAGGAATACTGTTATAAAGTCATTAAAATGGTTATAAACTTGCAGGAAATGGATAAAAAATTCATCTTTTTGAATACAATTTGAAATTTTGTCTATGCCTCAGTGCTGTATAAATATTCATAACATAATGTTTCTACATCTTTTTCAAAATAAACTGCTGGATGGTGGGTAATGCAATAAATAAATAAATTTGTATATAAATAAATGACTTTATAAATCATCAACACTTCAATAATGAATCTTTGATAGCAATATATTGGTGCAGCTCTGACAGAATATTAAATATAATGAAAATAATAAATACTGAATTTCAAGTTATTCGCTTTCCTTGTGATGTGTTTGACTCCCATGGGGTTGATTGTTACTAGGATTTATGAAACCATTTTATCTTAACTAAAGAGAAATAAACTAATGCACATTAATATATATGAAAATGTCTAGCTGGCTGTCAATAGCGAACTTTCGCTATTGACAGCCGGCTGTCAGTAGCGAACTTTCGCTATTGACAGCCGGCTGTCAGTAGCGATCGCCTTTTTATATACATTGTAGTACTCTAGTCCACAATTCTACGTGCCAAGTTTGTTGAAATTGATCCACCGATTACGGAGAAGAAGATTGTTAAGGGTTTTTACCATATATGGACATACCGGCCATCTTAGTCATGTGACCCGGATTACTCATGTATACCATCAGGAAAACATGTCCGTGCAATGAATACCCCCTTCTGCCATACTTTTATATAATAAAACTGGGGTATGCAGGGGTATACGATTTCTTCTTATTTTTTTTCCTAAACATAGATTGTGTGTACTCGTTAGAACCGCCTCGGTGAGGCGGTTATAACATGTACCCCCAACCTATGTTTTGAGCAAAAATAGGAGAAATATCATAACTTTTCCACTGATATTTTCATTTTTATGTGAAAAAAAAAATCGCTGTATTTTTGCATCGGCGTGTTTTCGTAATGCACTGGTTCCCTTCCTATAGCTAGAAGATCTTTTAATATTATTGTGATATACATGTATATTACCCCGGGAAGGGGTCAGACCAGCCCCTGTGGTCCATGTTTTTTTTTTTTTTTTTTTTTTTTTTCTTTCAGAATCATAACTCTTCAGTCCATTTGCCCATTTTCTTCAAATTTGTTCTCTTCAAGTGACATTTTGACATTTTTCCTCATTCAAATGCATAGGCCATCTATGTTGACCTTGCCGTAAAATAGGTCATGGTCATTACAGGGTCATTTATATAAACTTTGTAGAGCGCCTCTCCCTGATGCTTCATGTCAAGTTTCAAAATCATAGGCCTTCTGGTTCTGGAGAAGAAGATTTTTAAGGGTTTTTACCATATATGGACATACCGGCCATCTTAGTCATGTGACCCGGATTACTCATGTATACCATCAGGAAAACATGTCCGTGCAATGAATACCCCCTTCTGCCATACTTTTATATAATAAAACTGGGGTATGCAGGGGTATACGATTTCTTCTTATTTTTTTTCCTAAACATAGATTGTGTGTACTCGTTAGAACCGCCTCGGTGAGGCGGTTATAACATGTACCCCCAACCTATGTTTTGAGCAAAAATAGGAGAAATATCATAACTTTTCCACTGATATTTTCATTTTTATGTGAAAAAAAAAATCGCTGTATTTTTGCATCGGCGTGTTTTCGTAATGCACTGGTTCCCTTCCTATAGCTAGAAGATCTTTTAATATTATTGTGATATACATGTATATTACCCCGGGAAGGGGTCAGACCAGCCCCTGTGGTCCATGTTTTTTTTTTTTTTTTTTTTTTTTTTTTTCTTTCAGAATCATAACTCTTCAGTCCATTTGCCCATTTTCTTCAAATTTGTTCTCTTCAAGTGACATTTTGACATTTTTCCTCATTCAAATGCATAGGCCATCTATGTTGACCTTGCCGTAAAATAGGTCATGGTCATTACAGGGTCATTTATATAAACTTTGTAGAGCGCCTCTCCCTGATGCTTCATGTCAAGTTTCAAAATCATAGGCCTTCTGGTTCTGGAGAAGAAGATTTTTAAAGGTTTTTGCTAGTTATAGCCATGGCTGCCATCTTGGTTATATGACTTGGACCATTTATATAAACTATAAGGATGCTCTACCTGACGTTTGGCTTTCATTGGCCAAGCGGTTTCAGAGAAGAAGGCCTTTGAATATTTTGGTAATATACATGTATATTCCCCCGGGGTGGTGGCAGACCAGCCCCTAGGGTCCAAAGTTTTTTAGAATCATAAATCTTCAGTCCATTTACCCATTTCCTATTAGTTTTTTCCCCTTAAAATGACATTTTGACAATTTTCCCCATTCAAATGCATGGGCCACCTATATTGTCCTTGCCGTAAAATAGGTCAATGTCATCCCAAGGTCATGATTTATATAAACTTTGTAGAGCTCCTCTCTCTGATGCTCCATGCCAAGTTTCAAAATCATAGGACTTTTGGAGATATTTAAAGGTTTTTACTATTTATAGTCATGGCGGCCATCTTTGTCATGTGACCTGGACCATTTATATAAACTTTCTTTCCCCCTTCCTAAGGATGCTCCTTGATTGGCCAAGCGGCTTCAGAGGAGAAGAATGGTGGACGACGACGGACGGACGACGGAGCATGCCCATCATATAAGCTCACCATTGGCTCAGGAGAGCTAAAACTTACGTGGCATAGTTTGACCCCTGATCCGGCGAGGTCGGGGGGGGGGGGGGTATGCTGGCACCAGTGTTTTGTCTTTGAGTAAGACATTTTAATTCCCGTAGAACTGGTTAGTACCCAGGAAGCGGCGGCTCCTTCCTGACACGGCTGAAGAGTCGTTAACTGGGATGTTTATTCACAACACAAACATACAAACAAATACCTTTACATGTGTATATATCATTTCTCTGATTCTACGAAATAATCGTCCATAGAAAAAAGCTGTTAGCAGTTATGTTATAATATGGTGTTATATGTTATATGCCACCCCCGAATTCGACCATATATCAAGTGAATAGCCGACTAAAAAGCCAACAAGATGCATTTATTGCACGTTTACTTTATAAAAATTTAGATTCTTCGTTGTATTTTAATTAGAAAACGTTCTGTCAGTGTTTTGCACGTTAAAAACAGATTTTCGAATCCGTGTTTGTTTCACCCAAATTATGTGGGTCATCCGCGTTGTGTAGTATCAACGTCCGTGGTAAGTTGTACCTTGAAGTAAACAAGGCTGATTTTTGTACATGGATATCGACACCCAAAAATCTTTTCCAGTTTGATGCATGGTATTAATATATTCCATACATGTCGAAAATAAGTTTTGAAGAGATATTTGCACGAAACCAAACAAATAAATTCTACAAATATGAAAAGAATCGGGAAGTAGGCGAGAAAATCATGATTTACGAAATAAATTCGCTTGTATCTATAGTTTACACAAATCTTTTGTTATGATGTTGTACCATTCTCAAGATAAACCATTTTGCATCAGCTCTGCATAAACACATTTCATATAAGAACAATTTAAATGCTGTTTGTTTATGTTTTCTTACCTTGTGTATTCCCGCGATACAGTTGTTTATATCCGCGTTTGGAAGACCTTTCCGCGTTTGTTTTATCTGGATGAACGGTGTGTCGATTTTGATTCACCATGGTGTTTGTCATAAATTCTTTGTATGTCCGTGGTGATTTAATTGCAAATCATACAACACGAGGACCAAAACAATAACTGAAAGACGTGAACTACTGCGGACGCTGAGGACGAGGTTAATAATCGAGTATACACGTCTCTCGTTAATTTTATATAACTAATCATTCAAAGATAATACATCTGTTGTAACAGTTTTTTTTTTTACATTTTTCTGTTAACACCTTTTATGCAAGTTTTTTTATTATTAAGTGGCTACCTACTGGGAAATACCTACTCATTCGACTTATGATATGTTCTCTTTGTTGCCTGATTTGATTGGCAATTTACTTCTTCCCCGCCATTGGAGAGTTAATTTCTTTCTGAATTCGCCATTACATGGCCATTACCTTTTGACAAATGACACCTACAGTAGTTATATGCATTTTGTACTCGGGTATTAAATACAAAATAGATCTTACAACAAAAAACCTGAAATTATAGTTTTGCCCTATAATTCGAAAGTCATCGAAGGACCTGTTGTTGCGTTTTGTTCAGTATATGTATGGACGGTTTGACAATGATACTTCACTGCATCAAAAAACGCGTTGAAGCAAGTTTCGGTTTTCATAAAATTTCATTAAACTCGGAGTTTTAGATTTATTTCAAAAGCCTATGGGATTTAATGGCTGATTTTGGCCTTATGCATTGGTAAAAACTAAATTTTGGAATTTTGAGAAAAAAAGTATTGCAAATAGCAGGTATAGATCCTTGCTCATGAATTCTAGCATAAGTATCACATTCAAATTACACATGTTGCCATGGCAACGCTCCGACAAGCATCGAAATACCATTTTTTTGTCATTTTGTGTCTATTTTTTATTTAACATCATTTTCAACCACAAAGCCACGCGACGGACAATTTCTTATTATGAAATAATTATGAAGTATCATCCAGAGATATTGTATGCATAGTATCACTTTGTTTATCTTGTGGGCCGGCACTTAAAAATAAAATAATGTGTTCAGAAATGGTCAAAATAGACCAAAAAGTGCAAAATGGGCTCTACCTATGGTTTTTCTGCATGTTATAATGGCAACGTTTGTAGGATAAATGAAGTTATTGTTCTGGTTTTTAAACGACGAGACATATGACTGTTTTACAAATAGTTTTCTCACCTAAATTCCAATATGTATTCACATTTTTAGTGAAGTTTAGGTAACTGAGTGGCCAACTATTTGGGAAATAGCAGCTCATTCAGCTTACGATATGTTTTCATGGTATAAGTACCTGATTGTTAACTTAGTTTTTTCCCACCTCGGTTTTGGAAAGGGATTCTTTTTTTTCTGATTGCGTCTTTTCCTGATCTTTGCCTACTTATACCTTCTTAGACGCCCTAGGCCTTTTTAGGTGATACAAAAATTGACGTTGTTTAAGCATTTTGTTATGATTTCTATTCCGCGTTTACCTACGTATAAGCATGAATTAAATTAGAAATAATTTGACGTCTAAGATTTTATTAAAATTAAAGAAAAAGATAATGTGAAATTATTTGGACACTTAAACTCAAAGTATATTCCTGATATATAAGAGTACAAAGCAAAATTATTTGTCCGCCACTTCTTTTGTAAAATGAAATTCAAATGTACTCCATTATTACCACCCTCTGATTTACTCTTAAACTCCAAGTAAACGGCTTGAAAATTACTTGTGTTCAGTAAAAAATAACTGTAATAAAACTTGGAATTTTTATGTAAAAAGGAAATCCCTAAAAGCGGTGGGTTCGAATCCAACTGTGAATGCCGACAATTACTCGTTTACAAGGCATATAATTTGAGTTTACCTTCTTTAGGTTTTACGTTGTGTTGAGTATTATTTGCAAATAAACGCAGTAAACGGTTACCGTTTACGTTGCATTAAACTTAAAGAAAGCGAGAAGTATATTTGAAATATGAAAACAACGTAAACTCACAAAAATTCAATTACATTAAACGCGTTTTTATGCAGTGATTAATCAGATGGTCAGTCAATAGAAGCACATCATCTATTTCACACAGTGACCTCCTATATAATAACTTATACATGTTATTGTTGTTGTTGTTTCTGTAGAGTTCTCTGTTTGCTAGTTTTGCTGCTTCAGAATGTTCAGTTAGAACATTACGCAGTATTTAAATGTTTTATTCTATTTCGTTTTATCATTTTCACCGTTAGCTACTTCTTTTTAATCATATCTGTTTAAAAGTGAACGAATTTTTATCTATTTATCCATTCAGAAATTATGTAATACCCAATGCTTCGAGAATGTTTTTTGCATTTTAGATATGAATGGTATGTACTTACACATCAACACTGTTTTTAGGAATTTCTTAGACATTCCTTTGATATATTACTGTCTCTCTCTCTAACATAAGTTCTGAATGAAATCAGTTATCCATTACAGTTCAAACCATGCATTATTTCTTTATTTACATGGTAGAACGTTTTTATCTTGATGAAGATTCATCTTTAAACCAATAAACGAGGATCGATCATAGCGTAATATACTTAAACGCAAAAGTTTCGCAACACTTATAAACTGCAAATTTCGTCTTATCGAGTGAGGAATTTCTTTTGGTGATATTACGATTGACAAGTCCAGTTCTTTGCCTTGCGTACAGCATGAAAATCAGAACACTGCTGCTTATGGCTGCCGAGAAAACGGCAAAACTTCAAGGTTACCCATTTTTTAAAAGTCACAGAGGTGCAATACCTTGCATTGTATGCGAAAATGAAATTTCAAACCAACGTTTGGTTTTCAAAAGCACAAAGGGCAACAAGCGCAAATATGGAAAATTTACGCATTGGTCGACGCTTATTATGTGTATGTGACGTGTATAAGTTTTAACGTAATTGGCTGTTAATAGGCAAACGGATATCAATAATCGAAACCTTTTAATGACATAATGTAGCTATTAGTACATTTCACAAATGACAAAAAGATTGCGTCCTAACCGGGCATAATGAGTATGTAATGACTGTTTGAAAAAAAATAAGCTAACGTCATCAAAGAAACGCATCAAATAAGAAAGCTGCTAAACAATAATTTCCAAGCAGTTTTGTTGTTTTCTGCTTGTACAGATACTAGGCTACCGATTGATTCTGTTTGTTTTTCAATCGAAATAAACGTCCATATTTTAGACGCAAATTGTCAAAAAACACAGACGTCACATTAACGTCAAAACGAAAACATGTGATCAAATACAGTTTATGGCAAATCATTACTTATTGTGTAGGGACATAAAATATTTTTTTTAAAAACTATCCTTACATGGGTAATGTAGAAGAAAACGAGAATGTAAGTTGTTGCGTTTCTTTTGCGTATAAGTATATAACTTGCTGAATAACTCCAGTAAGACAGTACACTCAATTTCATTACAAAAAATTGCACATGCAGTATACAGTGATTTTTAAAGTTGTAAAAAAATGACACATTTACAGTAGAAAATCTTCGGTATTTTTCTTATTTTTGCTCAAAACATAGATTGTGGGTACACGTTAGAACCGCCTCGCCGAGGCGGTTCTATCAAGTACCCTCAATCTATGTTTTGGAGCAAAATAAGAAAAATATGTATACCCCTGCATACCCTAGTTTTTACAATATAAATATGGGATTTAAGGGGGTATTCATTGCATGGACATGTTTTCCTGATGAAACTCCAATCATAAACAGTGCAGCACAAAACATCACAATTTTGTTAACACACTTTAAGAGCAAGATGACCAACTGTTTTCCAATAAGGTAGCCATCCGGCATATCAGAAAGCGCCACGCGCCTATGGAATTAAAACACACACACAAAAGCCACTACACCTTAGAAACAAGCTCGTCGAACTTTGCAAAAACGATTTGGTGAGCACTATCGTAGAATCAGAAAGCCAAAAAATAATGATACCTTTCTGTACCAGCATTTTAAGAGCACTGGTCATTCTCCCAATGATGTTATAATTCAACCAGTGGAGAAAATCTCATATGATGAAAATTCTTCAGTTAGATTCAAAAACATCAAACGATTTGAAACTGAACTTAAATGGATAAAATTACTGCAAACACCCTTTCCACTGGGATTTAACGACATCATTTACCATGAAGGTAACATTTCCAAAATGCCCGATTTTGATGTGCTTACACTTTCAGAGTCCCGTAAACGTAAATCTAGATCTCATGGTATACGGAAAAAGGGTAATGACAAACGTAAACGATGCGCTGCATTGAAATTGAACATTTCCCTTAATGATTTAGCTGTTAAACTAAGGATTCACGGTCGACATCCAATGCTGTCTTATCTTAGTTCTCTACCTATTGCTGCATTACGTTCCTTGGACACAGAGGCTAATAGATTTTACGATAGAAATCATCAAATGTATGACGCTGCACTGTTAACAAGATGTTATACTCAGCATGCTCTTCGTCCATTTATCGATTCCGAATCTAATCACATTAGAAGCTCTATAAAAATTCCTTTCATTAATAAAGGAATTGACTTTATTGATTTACCAAGCATATTCCAAGATAAATCAGTGATACAGTTTATACCTACCTACTTCCAAAATTCAGAACCTCCTATTATTTGTTACAAATATAACAAACCAATCAGAAATACTATTTCTAATTTCAATAAACTTGTTTCAAACCTTGATATCCATGCTAATACTCCCAAGTCTTGAGATTGTAAAGATTCAAAAATATGTTTATCAACCAGCCGGACATATAGTTACTGGAAATTTAAAAATAATTTCGGATTCTAGAATTCGCAAAATTGTTTCTAAAGATCCGAAATATAGATTCCCTTCCTACATTAATTTCGACAAATGTAGAGAGGAGATTGCATCTGCATTAAATGATTTCGGTAATCGATGGTGTAAACGAGAGGGTGTTGAGGATAATGCTCTTAAAGAATGGAAAAGAAGTATCTTCACTATCGTGGATAAACGTATTAAGTTTTATTCACAAAATACTAATCTTTTACCTCCTAAACCCAAATCGTCATTTAGGCATTTGAAGCAGGGTATCCAAGAATTTCATAGAAAGTATGTCTTGGTTCCGGCAGACAAAGCCGCAAACAATGTTGTTGTCGTTTGTATGCTTCACTACGTTAACACCTTAAAACAGGAGCTTGATGGTACCAGGGCTTATCTGGAGACAGATACTGATGAAGTGTCTGTAGTTAATGCCCACTTAAACGATTTACCTGTTAAGTTTTCTGTTTGTGTCAATGAAGGCCAAGACAAACTTCCTACGATGTATTGGTTACCTAAGCTTCACAAAAGACCATACAAAGCTAGATTTATTGCAAATTCTAGCTCTTGTACTACCACTGAACTTTCTAAATTATTAACTTCCTCTCTTACTGCTATCAAATCTCATGTTATAAGATACTGTGAGACAGTGTATGAAACTTCAAATAAAAATTGGTTTAGGTCAATAAAAAATTCTGGTGAGGTGCTCAGTAAATTGAAGTGTAGAGGGTTCCGTGCGACAAGCTTGTCCACGTATGATTTATCTACTCTGTATACAACATTACCACATAATCTAATAAAAGAAAAACTTCTGGATTTGATAAAGTGGACCTAAAAACTATGGTTCACTTTATTTGGCATGTAATGACAGAAAGGCTTTATTCACTTCCTCTGACCAAAGTCGGTATACACTTTGGTCATGTCAGAATGTGTGCGACGCCTTGTCCCATCTCCTTGATAATATTTATATTAGATTTGGGACCAAGTCATACAGACAAACTGTTGGAATTCCGATGGGTACAAATTGCGCACCTCTCGTAGCTGATTTATTTTTATACTGCTACGAAAGAGATTCCATGGATTCTCTTAACCATGATAATCAAGCTGATGTTATCGAGGCTTTTAATTCCACATCTAGGTACCTCGATGACCTTTTGAACATTGACAACCCTTATTTTGAAGTAATGGTCAATCAAATTTATCCACCTGAACATCAGTTGAACAAAGCCAATATCTCAGATACCGAAGCCCCCTTTCCAGATCTACATCTTTCTGTTGCAAATGAATTTGTTTCTTCTAAAATTTATGATAAGCGCGATGACTTTGATTTTGATATAGTAAATTTTCCTTTCTTAGATGGTGACGTTCCTCGTCGTGCTTCTTATGGTGTTTACATTTCGCAACTTATTAGGTTTGCTAGAGTCTGCAATCATGTTGCAGACTTCAACGCTCGAAATAAATGTTTAACGGCAAAACTTCTCCAACAGGGCTATCGGTATCATAAACTTCGAAAAACCTTTTCTAAATTTTATCGTAGACACTTTGAATTGATTTCCAAATATAATGTTGGATTAAAGACGCTTTTAAGTGAGGGCCTTTCGGAACCTGCATTTTATGGTGACTTAGTTTACAAATTTAAGAAACTTATAGGAATTAATGATTTTTCTTTTCTGTTCAGAAAAATCATAACACGTTACAGATGTATAGGTTATAACTTGAATGTTATGCGACAGTCTGCATGCTTAGTTTTTAACCCAATCATGGTTGATAACTATGCTGCCTTTCTTTAATTGCACGCCGGTGGATCGGGCGTCAGACTCTATGATGGCCCCGACAAAGCTATTCATTTTAGTTGGTTGGGGCCGGAGCTTCTTGTCTGTTGCTTGGCCCACGGGGGTTCAACTGGTGTTTTTCTTTGCTCCGGAGTTAGTAGGTTATTCGGCGCCTAGGGATCTCCATCGTCGGGCAGCTTACTCAATCTGTGAGTCCTTGTTTTTGATTCATCAGGATGTTTATCATGATTTATTTGTTTGTTCTTGATGTTTCATTGACTAGTTAGAGATTCAACACGAGGACCGAAGAACTTACTAAATGTTATGAACCACTGCAGAAGCTGAGGGTGAGGTTAGGATCCTGTAAAACCGGTTTAAGCCCGCCAGTAACTTTGTGTTACTGATCGTTCCAAGGCGATACTTCTGTGGTGGTTCTTTTTGATTTATGTCTTGGTGTTTAAATTTTTTTTGTGCTGTTGGCGCCTCATGTATGTTTTCATATTTTTAATTTAGTTAAGGTAACTGAGTGGCCACCTATTGGGAAAATAGCTGCTCATTCGGCTTACGATATGTTTCATGGTATAAGTGCCTGATTGTTAGTTTGGTTTTTTCCCACCTCGGTTTTTGGAGTGGGAATCTCTTTCTGATTGCGCCTTCTCCTGATCTTTGCATACTTGTACCTTTTCGTAAATGAATGTCAAATTTATCAGTTTTCAAAATTGAGTCATTTTGCGTAAACAAAAAGGAACAATTTAATTGTTTGGTATTTTTTTTTTAAATTACCAAGGATTGTCACCACACTATTCCTACAATTTGTCTACTAGGAATGACTCAAGACTTGGATGCAACAGCGCATTGATTTCCCCACTGAGAATGCATTGTACGAATTTCAACATTTGCATTATGATGTGAAAAACACTTTCAAATAAAGAAAAAAATGTTTTTGTTTTTTTTTTATTTATAAGTTTATTAAACCGATAGTCTAGGGTGTTTTATCGTTTGGATTTTTTATATGATCAACCTGATTATTATACCAACTGTTCTCTAGCTTGATAAATGTGTCCATACCAAATTTCAGACAAGTCCGAAAATATTAAGACCCCACCCTCTTACCGGCCAAAAGTTTTCGTCAGATAGGCTCTGTCGAGTAGTGTCGACGCTATATGTGGAATATTTGATAACTCGAGAATTATTCCGAATGGATATAAATTATGATATATTTTATATCAAAAGAAAAGCCAGTTATAAACGTATTTATCTGTTTTAATCTTCCTATAAACTGTTATATGTATAGTTCATGCAAACACCTTTTGCTTTTTTTACCTATTTTTCAACATTTTGGATATACACGTGTGTGCATAATATTACTTAACATCAATTTCTGTTTCATTTGTCTTGAAGAATAGAAAGGTATTTAATGTCAATGCTGTGAAAATAAGTGCTATTCTGTATCTGTATTAACTTCTTTTCATCCTTCATAAAACAAACGCACATGTAGTTTTACAAATACGTAGGTCAAATGTCTTTATATGAGTTATAGTTATTTGTGTTTTTGTTTGTTTAGTAGTATTTAAATCTATACTGGTGTATTTGATGTCAGGAATTCTAGCGTTGCCTTCTCGGGATTGCTTTTAAAAGTTTATATCTTGACCCTACCAAATTGTGGATCAGTATTCTGTTATGGAATTCTACTGTAGACAGTCTTTCAACACTTCTTTTCCAGTTCCACTGTTTTCTTATTAAAATTGTACAGTCCAATATTATCTGCAGTTGAGTATCTTCTGATAGTTCATGAAACTTAACACTATGCATGGTTCTGGTTTAGTTCTGAGCTAATGTCCTGTATAATTGGCTTTCTCACAAGATCGAGAGTATCACAGTGTAGGATAAAATGTTCTAAGGTTTCTCCAGCTGTATTACATAACTGACAATTCGGATTTACTGCAGACTGTTTACAGGAAGATCTTGTTGACTGTAAGGTGTAGGCACCACATAACATTTTCAGCTTCACAGCTATTCTGTTTGCAGAAGGGTGTGAAGCACTCCAGGTTTATATTGTTCCAGATTTATAATTATATCTGAGAGTCTTGTATACCTTTGTTTGCCGCACTAGATATTCCCTCCAGTAGCAGTTCAGGTTTTTACTGGTTAACTTTTTCCATTCTTGTTTTGAGGGTGGATCATTCAAATAAACATCTGCTTCATCAAGATCATATTTCAAAAGCAGCTTTTTCACATCAATAAACCAGCTGTTACTTTTTAGAGTTTAACTGTTGTTTGTCTAATAGCTAGTCGTTTTTCAATTGAGTCACTGGACTGATTACATAAGTTGTTGAAGAATATGAGTACTTTCTTGTGATTTTGTGCTTCTATTGGTAAAAGTCCCGTAAGAATGTACACTGCAGCATCCGGAGTGTTCACAGGAACAGATAACACTTGTTTTAACAACTTTTTCTGGTACAGTTCTAGGCGATCTAGTTGCGACTTGTTCAACAGGATGATTTCAAGCCCATATAACAACACAGGAAGGATATAAATCCTTATAAGGTGTATCGTTGTTTGTGGATCTAGACCGTTATGTCCATGAAAACCAGAGGCAAACATGCTGTAAGCTGTCCGGTGAGCTCTGCTAATGTTGTGGCTGACATTCTCATCACCAGTTTTGTTTGTTGTTATCCCCCTTTTGATCCCCAAATGAGTAGCAACATTTACATTTTTAAGTTTCTGTCCATTTAATTCAAATTGCGGTTGATGTACACTTCTAGGTCTATTTCCAGGTTGGGCCGTCAAAAATACACTTTTAACCGGTTGGAGTTCATAACGTTCCATTGAAGAAAAGTCCTGGGTCCCAGAAACCATGGTTTGCCCCTCGCTACCGTCCCTACACCCCACTGTCAAGTCGTCAACACAAGCAGAGGATGCACAATATACGAGGGGAAAGCAAAAGGTTCGTGGACTGTCAATAAAATCAAAAGTATATATGCGTATCGACCCTATCTTGATTCCGAGGTTTGGGTCTTGGAGTCTCTCTAACAGTGGATTAATATGGACTTTATATAATCCGGAACTTAATATTCCTCCTTGTCTTACTCCAACACGGATATTGAATGGCTCAGACTTTTCACTCGCCCACTTTATGATACTGGTTGCATTCTGATGCATGTCGTTGATGAGAATATAGTGCTTGTCTTTAACGCCAGTATGATACAGTCGTCTCATCATGAGGTTATGGTTAACCATACCGAACGCAGACTTAGCATCGAGGAAGATGAAATGGGCTGTATCCCGTGCGCCCCTGCATTCCCTGATTGCTTCCTCAACAATGAGAGCAGCATTTAATGGCGAAGTTTTGGCAGTGAACCCTCTTTGTGCCACATTCTGTTTACCGTCAATTGTTGGTTGAAATATAAAAACATACATAAGGCGCCAACAGCACAAAAAAAATTTTAAACACCAAGACATAAAACAAAAAGAACCACCACAGAAGTATCGCATTGGAACGATCAGTAACACAAAGTTACTGGCGGGCTTAAACCGGTTTTACAGGATCCTAACCTCACCCTCAGCTTCTGCAGTGGTTCATAACATTTAGTTAGTTCTTCGGTCCTCGTGGTGAATCTCTAACTAGTCAATGAATCATCAAGAACAAACAAATAAATCATGATAAACATCCTGATGAATCAAAAACAATGACTCAACAGATTGAGTAAGCTGCCCGACGATGGAGATCCCTGGGCGCCGAATAACCTACTAACTCCGGAGCAATAGAAAAACATCAGTTGAACCCCGGTGGGCCAAGCAACAGACAAGAAGCTCCGGCCCCAACCAACTAAAATGAATAGCTTTAAGTCGGTGCCATCATAGAGTCTGACGCCCGATCCATCGGCGTGCAATTAAAGAAGACAGCATAGTTATCAACCATGATTGGGTTTAAAACTAAGCATGCAGACTGTCGCATAACATTCAAAGGACTGAATGTCAATGATTCTGAAATAAATGGACACAGGGCTCATCTGCCCCCCAGCCTGAGGCAATTTACATGACAGTATATTACCATAATATTCAAACACCCCCTCCTTTGAAACCACTTGACCAAACAATGCCAAAGTTTATACGAAACATCTATAGAAATGGGGGAGTGTGTTTATAAAAATCGAGGTCACATGACCAGGATGGCCGCCATGCCCAAATATGAAAACAAAATGGGCAGTAGGACTGAATATTAATAATTTTGAAAAAAAATGTACGCCAGGGGCTCATCCGTCCCCACCCCCAGGCAATATTATAAGAATTTTACATGACTCCGGAGCGACTGGTCCTGGGTTCTTCTTTGAGCACATTAATCTCTCTATAGTTCTTATTAACACCCTGAATAAATGTTAAGCCAAAATCAATCCAAAGCAAATCGATGTTGAGATAGTATATCCCCCACCACTCGTGCCATACACCAAATGTTAACTCCGCTTTTATATTATGCAGATTGTTGGTTTTCTCATGAGGCGGCTCGTATATTGGATGAGTTTTTATTTTGACCAGATCAGCTGAAGGACAAAAGAGTTAGCTGTCCTTGAGTTTCTGGTTAGCGTTCCTAACACTCTAGCGCCTTTATTTTTATCAGGTCTTCATCATTCTTGGCAGTAACAAGGAGTGAATTTCAAATTTCAACTAGATCCCGTTACTGATTGAAGAGGTAAATGCGCTTGGGAGTTTGAAAAATCCCTATTGAGTGAGCTACAGATTCCTCTAATCATTCTCAGGTGAGCGCTCGTTGCCCTTTGAGTTTTTGTTTAAGCATAGACGTTGGTACCAAAATCCTAAAATCGTCAATGCCTTGAAGTTTAAGATGAGACAAAATGGTATTCTTAAATGGCAGTCATTTTAATACCCACAGAAAATTTATAGCTCAATTAAGACCTCTAACGTCATGATGTCGCACGTGAAAGTGTGCTCCGATTTTAAGAGTACAAAAACCTACTTGGTGCGCTACCGAAGTTTTTCGGAAAACTTGCGGCTGTTCGTCCTGATCTTCCTATCACGTGCTTAGTCATGGAGTCGACTGACTTTTGTCGCAACAGAGATAAAAAAATATATATACGGGGGTCATTCAGGAATTAATGACAATGATTCCATTAATCTTTTTGCTTAACACTTGTGTGCTTCTCATATACTAATTACCAAATTTGAAGATGTATGCTATTCAATGGTTCCTCCAAAAGTTCGCTAAGATGTCAGTTCTGTGGTTGCTAGGCAACCAAAGAATACAAGGTAAATGAGCTTGGACGCGACACACTGTTGTTTATAAAAGCTAGTACTTGCCTGGATGGAAGACCAGTATTTTGGATATGTTAACAACATTTAATGAGGATTAAATATGTGGTTGCTGTAAGCATGACTGTCAATGGTATTGATCACAATGACACTGTACACAGAGTTTCAAAATGAATCAACACCGTCTCCAGTTCAAATTTAACTGTATCAAATCTAGCTAGTCTTTTTAAAATCTAATACTTGTTCCATAACAGTCTCAGATTTTTGATTTTTTGTTTTTGTTAAGAAGCCATAGGAATACCTGTAAGATTAAACACATCACTAGCTGTTGGAATTTATTCGATTGTTTCAATATTTGGTTTAAAATACACTGTTAGGCTCAGAATGGGTTTATTTTGTCCTGTTCTGCTGTTGCTTAGCAACCACGCGTGTTGCAAATCAGGAAATTGACATAAATGTTATGGTTGCCCTTGTTGACCTCTATTGCTTTTATTATTCATCAAAAATCACTGATAAGACTGTCCAAGCAACAATCCTACACGTTTTGCTTACCCTACCCCCGTACAAAAATAAGTAAAAAAGACTTTTTCGCGTCCATGGACACTTCAGGAGCCATATTCAAATTAGCATAGCGTCAAATCTAGACATGATAAAAGCACAAAATTTTCAGCATGAATGCATAATATATGTGTCCACATGTAACATATCAAATAAAGCCGAGCTTATTTATACTTTCCGAGATATGGATCCATTGTCATTAATTCTTGAATGACCCCCGTATGTATTGTCTGATCTTTAATATTTTCAAACATTTATTTTCCTTTATCTGTCTTCCCTCTTTTGTTTTCAACAGCTGTTCCTGTTCGTAAAATCAGATATGAGTACTTGAACTTACTTTTAAATGAAAACAAAAAGTGATTTCATGTATGATATTTCACCGCAGAAGTGCGGTGCCGAGGTGTCCGCTGATGCACGTATATAGATATCCGCTAATCTGTGCGTATCAGCAACGTGCATATGTTGCTGGCGATTAACAGATATGTCATTGACAAAAGGATGAGAGGTCTTCTAAAGGCTTTAAAGCATGTTTGTTTTGAGTACTCTAGAATGAATTATCATAAAGATAAACAGATAAAATAAATGTACGCGTATAATGTAGATTTGGTATTGTGATGCTTAATGTAACTGTCAAGAGACAGAACAGGTCAGAACGCTCACTTCCTAAACACACTATGCGTGCTTACCAGTTATTCAGAGACAACCAACGCAGATATGACAAACAAAATGCTGCATGGTGCAAACATCTTTGTTGAAACATTTTACAACGGATCATCATCAGTTATTATTATTATACGGGTTTCATCTGCACGCACTTGACTGTCGTTTTGCATTAACACCTTATATTCCTGATTATAATTATCATCGAGTTGTAGAACGGTTTATTAATTTATCTATTTATATTCACAACTCACAAGCAACAGTTTTCTGAATGCATTTTATCTTGTTCAGTGCACAAACGGATACACAGAGGTTTCTATCTCAATATATGCTGAAAGCAACACGAATTCCTTATGACTATTAATTCTAAAAGTAGCGGTTTGTTTTTATTGAAAGGTACAAGTAGGCAAAGATCAGGAAAAGGCGCAATCAGAAAAAGCTTCCCACTCGAAAATCCGAGGTGGGAGAAAACCAAACTAACAATCAGGTACTTATACCATGAAACATATCGTATTACTAAGCCGAATGAGCAGCTATTTTCCCAATAGGTGGCCACTCAGTTACATTAACTTAACTAAAACTATGAAAACACACATAAGGCGCCAACAGCACAATAAAATTTTAAACACCAAGACATAAAACAAAAAGAACCATCACAGAAGTATCGCACTGGAATGATCAGTAACACAAAGTTACTGGCGGGCTTTAACCGGTTTTACAGGCGCCTAACCTCACCCTCAGCTTCTGCAGTGGTTCATAACATTTAGTTCTTCGGTCCTCGTGGTGAATCTCTAACTAGTCAATGAATCATCAAGAACAAACATATAAATCAAGATAAACATCCTGATGAATCAAAACCCAGGACTCACAGATTGAGTAAGCTGCCCGACGATGGAGATCCCTGGGCGCCGAATAACCTACTAACTCCGGAGCAAAAGAAAAACACCAGTTGGACCCCGGTGGGCCAAGCAACAGACAAGGAGCTCCGGCCCCAACCAACTAAAATGAATAGCTTTAAGTCGGGGCCATCATAGAGTCTGACACCCGACCCACCTGCGTGCAATCAAAGAAGGCAGCATAGTTATCAACAATGATTGGGTTAAACACTAAGCATGCAGACTGTCGCATAACATTCAAGTTATAACCTATACGTCTGTAACGTGTTATGATTTTTCTGAATTGAAAAGAACAATCATTAATTCCTATAAGTTTCTTAAATTTGTAAACCAAGTCACCATAAAATTCAGGTTCCGAAAGGCCCTCACTTAAAATTTTAAAAATATTTTTGTGCTGTTGGCGCCTTATGTATGTTTTTATATTCTTAATTAAGTTAAGGTAACTGAGTGGCCACCTATTGGGAAAATAGCTGCTCATTCGGCTTAGGACATGTTTCATGGTATAAGTGCCTGATTGTTAGTTTGGTTTTTTCCCACCTCGGTTTTTCGGTTTTTGGAGTGGGAATCTCTTTCTGATTGCGCCTTTTCCTGATCTTTGTCTACTTGTACCTTTTTAACCCAACATTATATTTGGAAATCAATTCATAGTGTCTACGATAAAATTTAGAAAAGGCTTTTCGAAGTTTATAATACCGATAGCCCTGTTGGAGAAGTTTTGCCGTTAAACATTTATTTCGAGCGTTGAAGTCTGTAACATGATTGCAGACTCTAGCAAACCTAATAAGTTGCGAAATTTATACACCATAAGAAGCACGACGAAGAACGTCAACATCCAAAAAAGGAATTTTTTTTTTTTTTATTTGTTCTCTATTTTCACACACTGTACAACAAATATATGATATTCACCAAGACAATAAATAAACCTCAACATATCAACATACATAAAGAGAGATACAAGTTTCAAGGTCTGTTATGCAAAGTTTATACAATGTGCAAAAATAAATATTTTAGCTGAGAGAGAGAGAGAGAGAGAGAGAGAGAGAGAGAGAGAGAGAGAGACTGCACTCTGTGGACAATTTGTTCTATTATTCAGTTTAATGCTTGTAAAAAAGCATTCCATTTTTCTTCGAAGAGATGTAATTTGTCGTTTGACAAAGCTATTTCTTTCTCAATATAGATTTGTGACGAAATAAAGTGTTGGACTCGCAGATTAGTTGTAGGCAGTCATCGGGAGCGAGGAGCGCCTTCAGAGGACGATAATACAGCAACAACACCATCGGGTATCTCCGACGATTTCCGGCAACCTCCGTCATCACGTGACCTGGGAAAAGCCCGTGCTAGAGTGTGAGCGATATTCGGGATTCAACCTCCTAGACTTCAACCTGAACAGACGTACCTGCGAGAGCGGTTTCCTGAATTCAGGTAGGTTGATTCACATCACATGGCGACGAGGATTACAAAGGTAATTGAAGTGATTCCCTCAGTCCCCTCGTGCTATTTTTAGCTGCGCAAATTTCCGTAAAATTTTTAGGGAGACAGTTTTTGAAATTTAATGCAATTTTCTTAATTTTTGGTCTTTCTCTTTAAATTTGAGCCAAAAAAAATTCTAAAATTCCTTATTTCTAAGTTTCTTTGTCATTAAATGCTAATTCTTACGTAAATTTGATAAAATTCGCCGAAAAATTATCGAATTTTCCGAAATTGTCTGTTCCGGTTCGTTTTTGGCACATTTGGAAAGCAAATGAAAATTTAGCTGTCAAATTGAGGCTATTTCCGTTTTGTTTGTGAAAAACGTGGGATTTCTAAAATTTAGGCAAAATTTTGATATTTTGACAGGTAATTCCTTAATTTTTGAGGCTGTAAATTACGAGTATTATAGTCCCTACATAGCAGCTAATTTCTGTGTTCATTTTCATGTTTTCAGGTGTATTTTGACTTCGTCAAGCGCAGAACATTTTTCGTTTTGCAAGTGACGCATGCTTTTCATTTAATTTGGAAAATTTGAATGTGTTTGAGTTGTTATTTTCCCCATGTCTTTATTCCAATTGCTTTGAATTGCTTACCTGTTATTTTGTCTATTTGTTTTGCTCACCTGTAATTGATATTTTGTATTATCACAATGGCTATGAATTTGTATACATGTTCTCAAGCAGACTTGGAGACCCTAGAAGGCATAGGGCCTAAGTCTGCCTCTGATATTATTGCTTTGAGGAATGAAGTATTGGCAGGCCAACGCCCAAAGATTACGGTTACCCATTTGGCCCAAATAAGACTTCAGACTGAAAATTGGCAAGCTTTTATTGACCAGGGGCTCCTGTCAATAACATTCCATGCATCTGTTGACCCAGATCAGACTGAAAAAATGCAATTTCCCCCTGCAAATCCCTTGACGGAAAATACTTTGTCACCGGGACAAACAGTGACGTTTGGACAGACAATCACTAATGAACATGCTACAACAGTTGGACAGACTGTCACAACAGAACAAACTGTGACTACTATTGCACAGACTATGGACAATGGTCTATACCAGCTGCCCCCTCCTCAAACGGGACAAACAATGACACAAGGGAAATTTAAAATACACCCTGTACAAGGTCCACTGGAGGAATCCGTAGGAATTTTGGGGCATCAGTTTGACCACTTGAACAGCCAAATGCACAATTTGGGTATGGCATTGACAGAGAAGTTAACATTACTTACCCAGAGCATGGATCAACTTCAACAAAATAGCAACAAGCTACAATCTCAGTTGTCTCAACAAAACAAAACAACATCGGAGATGCAAACAAAATTGTCAGGTCATGACACCTTCATGGCGGATATCAGCAAATGGATACCCCCACCTGTACCAATTTCTCACAATTTACCTATATATAAGACACAACCAAATACACCCCCACCGAGCGGAGTACAAATGGATCAGAAAAGCTCACTTGTACAAACATTTGGCCAGTTAGCTACACCTAATGCAGCAAAAGCAATTGTGACACAACCAGTCTCATTAAATATACCTGTTTCTACGCCCACACACTTCACATCTGTATCTCAGCCTATATCATCAATCATCCCTTTAGATGTAGAACCCAAACATCCTCAGCAATTGTTGATTGACAATATTGCAGCAGCTATTCCAAAGTCTGCGATATTTTCAAGTACCATCAATCCTGTTGCTGCAGCAGCAAAACACACAGTTTTGACTGCGGCAGACAGCATTCCAAATACTGAGCCACCAGCTGCATCTATACAGAATACAACACAGACTGGACAACCTCAATCAGTGACCGGACAAATACAGACTGTACAAATGTCACAGACTGAGACTTCAACCGGACAGATGACCGGGGACAGAGGTCGATCGAGGCACAGGAAATCCCGATCCAGACGATCGACCTCGGCTGATAGCTCCAGTCAGAGTAATTCACCCCCGCCCCCTCGACTGCAGTTATTTTCAGGGGACTCTGCTGGTCAATCCTGGTCGTCATTTATTATGAAGTTCGACAGGATTGCTACCAGGAAGGGGTGGACGGACCAGAAGAAACTTGACAGACTGTATGACTGTCTAACTGAAAAAGCTTTAGAGTATGCTGCTCGGTCTGATAACAAAGACAATTATAATGGACTCAAACAGGAACTTGCTTTGCGGTTTGACCTTAAAGAAGAACCCATAGCTGCAAGGCAAAGACTCACAACGATACGACAGGACGATGACGAGACACTTGAAGATTACTTACAGAGAATTTTGACAATTACACTTGACGGGTTTAAAGATGAGAGATCGGCTCTAATACAGCAAGTCTCTACAGAAGCATTCCTTCGTGGCTGTAGGCATAAAGATGCAGCTATGATGGTCATGAATGAGGCACCGACCACCATTCATGATGCCTGCAAACGGGTAAAAACAATAATGGCCAATAAAAAGGCAATAAATGGAGGAAAGGTTACTTTTAAGGAACGACAGTTCACTGTCGAAGAGGAAAAACGGGTAGCTGGCATAGAAAAAAAGGTGGATGACCTTGTGAAAGTTATTCAAAATCAAAGGTCACCCACATACTACAGGTCACCATCACGGTCTCCGTCACGGTATTCAGCCGGTCCACAAGGCCAAAGTTGGCCACCTAGACAAAAGACACCGGACTATTATCGTGGCGGTTCCCCTGGTGGTGGTCAGCAATATGACCGGCGTTCACCTTCCAGACAGGGTTCTTACCCATACCAGGGCTATGCCACCCCAAATTACCCCAGAAGCCCATCCAGAGATGGGGGTAACCCAGCAATGGATAGATACTATTCTGCACAGTATGCCCCCAGCTCTGGATACCCTCCAGGGCCTCCACAGTATGCTGGTAACCGGGGGTCTCAACAGTCTTCGGGATACTCCCCACAATACCCGGATAGTCGTGGGTATCCACAGTACCCGGATAGTTGTGGGTATCCACCATCTCGGGGATATTCCGCGGCTAGTCAGCAACAACCCCCTAGCCAGTACAGAGGCTATCAGAATCCACCTTGGCCATATAGGGATAAGGACCAAGGTCAAAGTAGGTCACCACAAAGGTACCAGAATTCTCCTGCTTATTCCAGGAGTCAATCACCAAGTCGGTCAGATCCCAATTATTCTGTGCCACAGCAAAACAGACCTAGAAGCCCCGAGGCCCATGTAAGGTCCTCACAGCCCGTCCAAAATTTAAACATGGACGGACTAGGTCAACAGACGACCACCACCTAGTCCGATCAGATCTGAGTCGTCATTGTGAGGTGCTTGAGGTTTCTCTACCAAGCCAAAGAAATCTCACTGCTTCCATTAAGACATTAATTAATGGAATTGAAACAAAGGCTATTCTGGATACAGCTGCCATGGTAACATTAGTACGTGATGACTATCTTGCCCCAGTATATAGTCAAGAACAAGTGGGCCCTGTTTGTGTTCTATCAGGCATTGGCACAGACCCTGTAAAGGGGCGTATTATTTACAATGTGCCGATTACTGTTGGAACACAGACTTTCTTGCATACCGTCTGTGTGGCCCCAGTTAAAGATCCCTGTTTGCTTGGGCTTGATTTTTTGAAAGCTACCTCTAGCATTCTTGATCTAGGTAATGAAACTTTGACTATTGGGGAGGATACTTTGCATGTTGATGTTACCATGACACCAGGTTACCAATTTTCCAAGGTCACTGTTATACGCCGTACCGTTGTACAGCCACACTCAGTTAGTTACATAAAAGCTAAACTGGACCAGCCAATTGAGGGTACTTATGTAGTTGAGAGTATTCCATCCAAACATGTTCTGGCATCTCGTGTTTATGGTGAAGGTCAGCATGTGACCTTGAAAGTCATAAACGACTCTGATTTCTTTGTGACCTACAAAAAAGGTAAAAAAATAGGTCATGCAGAGTACGCCACACCTGTACCGGAAATAGATGAAATTATCTCCCCTGAGGATCCGGTAGGCCCTGAGCTAGCCCATGCATACCAAGCACACCAGGCACAAGATCTACAGACAGAGAGGGACCATGAAGAAATACCTTCACATTTACAAAAAATGTATTCAGACAATATTTCCGAACTTTCGGAAAATCAGAAATTTAAATTTAAGAAATTGATCACTGAATTTTCAGATATTTTTTCTAAGGATGATTTTGATTTGGGATGTCTCAATTCTGGAGTGGAGCATAAAATCCAAACACATGATGAAATCCCAATTAATGTAAAATTTCGGCGCACTCCACTCCAGTTTCAAAAACAGGAACAAGAGTATCTTGAAAAACTCTTGAAGCAAGGTGTTATTGAACCCTCTGTGTCTGAATGGTCAGCTGCTCCAGTGCTTGTGCGGAAAAAAACTGGGGAGCTCAGATACTGTATTGATTACCGTGCCCTGAATGACAAGACATACAAAGACAATTACAGCCTTCCATTGATTGAGGACTGCCTGGACTCCCTCTATGGCAAGAGCATGTTCTGTGTCCTTGACCTTTGCTCTGGATACTACCAGATCCCCCTCGAAAAGAGTAGTCGTCATAAAACTTCATTCAATACCCGGTTCGGGAGTTTCCAATGGACCCGTTTACCGATGGGTCTCTGTACAGCCCCTGCAACATTTTCTAGGGCTATTCAGTTGGTAATGCGGGGCTTGACTTGGGAAGAAGTTATTGTTTACTTGGACGATATTATCGTTCTTGGCACAGATTTTGAGGATACATTAGTAGCACTCAGGAAGGTTTTCACCCGTTTCCGTGAGCATTCTCTCAAATTGAAACCACGCAAGTGCCATTTTTTCAGAGAAAAGGTAGAATTTCTTGGCAAAATGGTGAGCGGAGACGGTGTGTCTATCTCTCCTGACAAACTTGAGGCTGTCAAAGGTTGGCCCGTCCCCACCAATGTGAAAGAGCTGCAATCTTTCCTTGGTTTCATGAACTATCACAGGAATCACATCAAAGATTTTGCTCAGGTCTCAGCTGACCTATATGCACTTGTTCATGCAGATTCATTTTATTGGAGAGGTAAACATCAGGCTTGCTTTGAAAAATTGAAAGAATTAGCTATAACGGCCCCAATGTTGTCGCATCCTTCACCTACTGGCCAATTTATTCTGGACACTGACGCAAGTGGTAATCAAATAGGGGCCGCATTATCCCAGATTCAAGACGGAGTAGTAAAGCCCATCTGCTTTGCCAGTCATGTTCTCCTAAAGCAGCACAGAAACTACTGCACAACGCGCAAGGAATTATTGGCTGTCGTAAAGTTCTGCCGCCAGTTTCGGCATTATTTGCTGGGACGCCATTTTCTTATCCGCTCGGACCACAATTCCCTTGTTTGGCTAACCCGTTTCAAGCATTTAGAGGGTCAGTTAGCTCGATTTCTTGAGGAACTGTCCCAGTATGATTTCAAACTGATTCATAGGCGTGGGGCAGAACACATTAACGCGGACGCGCTCAGTCGCATTAGGGACCCTTTGGAGGCATGCGACTGCTACAGCGCTGGCCAGAATTAAAGGGATCTCCCATGTGGGGGTGCCATTATTGTACGCGGGCACATAAGCAGTGGGCTCGGTTCAACGAGGATGTGGATGATGTTGTCCCTTTGGCAGTGCGTAGTGTAGGGGTTGAATTAGCAGATCAGGCTGTGCCAGGGGCACAGGCAGGTTCCAATTGGATGGAAGGTTTATCGGCCCCAGAACTCAGAAGATCCCAAACAGAAGACCCTAACATTGGCATAGTGATAAACTGGCTAGAGCACTCTTATGAGCCAACCACTCGTGAACTGCAACTCACTAGTCCTGAAACAAGAGCTCTTTGGCTAAACCGGGACTATCTGGTGTTGCAGGACGGTATTTTGTACTATTCTTGGGCAAACCAGAAAGGCAACTCTGCATGCTTAATTGTTCCTATGGAACTCAGGCCTCGAGTCCTGTACTACTGCCATGACTCGAGGGATTCTGGACCTTTAGGCCAACAAAAGACATTAGACAGACTGAAGCAGAGATTTTATTGGTATGGGATGTCCAAAGATAGTCACATATATGTTAAACAGTGTGCAAATTGCAACAAGAACAAAAAAGGGAATCGAACACCCAGGACTGCTCTAGAGTTATATCACGCAGGGTATCCAATGGAACGTGTTCACTTGGATATCATTGGACCTATAAATCCTAGGTCCAAATCAGGCTCAGCCTATGTATTGGTCATGGTGGACCAATTCACGAAATGGGTTGAATTGGCTGCGTTACCAGCCCAAAATGCAGAGTTGACAGCCGAGGCGTTCTTAAAACACTTCATAGTAACCTTTGGCTGTCCTCTGGAGGTCCACACAGACCAAGGGAAAAATTTCCAAAGCAATCTATTTAAGGCATTTTGCAAGGTCATAGAGATCTCACAGACCAGGACGACACCATACCATCCTTCTGGTAATGGCCAGGTTGAGGTTTATAACCGGATTATACTACAGATGATAAGAGCTTATGTCTCTCGGGGTGTAAAAGGCTGGGACGAGCATCTTCCCCTCATTTCAATGGCCCTTCATTCAATGAAAAACAAGTCAACAGGTTTTTCGGCCAATATGCTCATGTTGGGGAGAGAGGTTATCCAACCAATCGATCTTATTCTTGGGCTACCAAGAAATACTCCCCAGGACCCGCCAACTTGGGTCGCAAATCTTACCAGTAATCTCTCCAAGATACATCATTTGGCCAGGGAGAAGATTGGCTCAACTCAACTGCGTCAAAAGAGAGATTACGACCTAAGGCTATTTGAAAGGTCCTTTAAGGAAGGCGACGTAGTCTATTTAAGAGACTCCGCTACCCAGATAGGGATAAGTTCCAAAATGAGACCCCCCTGGATTGGTCCATATTTAATTATAAGAGCTCGGCCCCCAGTCTATGCACTCCAGGGAAGACGTAGGGTGACATTTGTGCACCATGACCGTATTAAGCCGTGTGAAGATTCTTCTTTTCCACTGTGGTTGCAAAGGAAGCGACATTCATTTCTAAGCACTTTGCCCATGGATGAAGAGGAGGGTCTTGACACAGAGCCTGAAGAGATCGGTCTGGATGATTTCCCAGATGGTGGGTTGTTTGATCCTGATCAAACACTCCCATACATGCTGGGGGATGATCCAGACATGACATTGCCAATGCTGTTTGGGGATAAGAGCCTTTCTGAGGGCAGTGACTTGGTAGAGAATGACCCCAATCCCCACAATGGTTCACAGTGCGGCTCAGAATCTGACTCTGATGAGGAGCAAATTTCCAACACTCAGCTCCCATTGGAGCCTAGGACCACAAGGGTAGGAAGGAAGATCAAATTACCTGCCAGATTTCAAGAATAGACTATCTGCCATGATTTTGTACAGAGATCAGTGTGTTGTATGTAAGTGACGTCAGTGTCTGCTGTTGCTTCATGCTAGCTCTTTGAAACTGCAGGACAATCGCTGACAGTGACGTCATAGTTTGTTTTTGTTACGTGGAATAAGTGACGTCAGTGGTCGCTGTCACCTTTGCTAGCTCTTTGAAACTGCAGGGTGATTGCTGTTAGTGACGTCATGATCTATGTTTTGTCACAATGTGTTTTGCAATTTTGTCAACGTTATGACGTCATCAGTTGTTGTCGCCTATGCTAGCTCTTTGAAACTGCATGGCGACAGCCTATGGTGCCGTCATGATTACCAGTCCATCTGCATTTTTCATACATTATTTCAATTTTGGAGCTTGATCTGGTACCTATTCTTGCTAGTGCTTTGTATCTGCGGAATTTGTGCTTGATCAAGTGATCCAAGGGTTTCATTTGACACATGCATTACAAAAGCTGACATCTGTTTTGGTGATGATTCACGCTAGCGCTTTGAAACTGCATGATCATTGCTAAAACATGGTGTTGGAGACTCATCTTCTCTATCATTCAAGATTAGTCAGTGCAAATTTGCACTGAATTTTGGTATTTACCATGTTTACATGGTAAATGTATGAAAATATAATGAAACATATTTTTTGCAAGTAACTATATTAAATTTCATCATTGGTCAGTATTTCATATGCTGCATTTCAGGAAGTCTGTCTTTCATGGCCAATAGTTATGATTTGTTGTCTCAATATGGCCATTAACATTGCATTTTCATGTCTGATTTTCATGGCCGATATTAGCTTGTTTTTTTGTCTTGATGATCATTATTCTGCATTTCATGTCTGTTGTGGCCAATATTACATGTATATACTATAAATTGCTTCATTGCTTAGCATTTTTTTACCATTTGAGTCATGGAATGAATTTATATTCATTCCATGAAACAGATACTTAGGATATTTTACATGTGAATATATGCATGTGTTGAGTGTTGGCCCCATATTTGTGTGGAGCATGCCGATGGGCATCCTTCATGTTCTATACTTGCAGGATGGCATCAAGAGCTAAGAGAGGAAGAGCCTTCTATGACAATTGCCAAATCTGTGGGGCCAACTGTCCCCATGTATATCGCCACATGTTAAGGGTTCATCTACCCTGGTTTATGAACCCCGCCACTTCATGCATAGATTGTCATATGTCTGCTGGGAATGAGCGGGAGCTCCGTAATGTGCATGGGCAGCATCAGCTGTTCTCTGGGCAGGGTCTCCTTCAGGCCTGGTTCTTACTGGTGAATGGGATGTTCTTGTTCATCAGTCAGGAGATGGGCCTGGGATCTCCCCTGGAGCTGCTGGGCTGTGCAGCAGTTAGGGAGCTCACGTCGTCATCTCCCCTCAATTTCTCTGAGAGAGAATATTTCTTTCTCGGAGAATATGACCGAAGGGCCGGTTTGGAACCTGTTCCTCTGGGTGAATATATTGTGCTTCCCCCCAAAAGACTCATTGCTCTGATTCACCCAGCTCTCTTAACACCACTTTTGTCCAGTTTCACTCCTCAGGCAATGATGGGTGTCCACCCCCATATGATCACGGAAACTGAGGTAGAATTATTGTATGATCAGTTGAAAGGGATGGTGGAGAAATATCCGGAAGCTGTGGGAATAGGAGAGGTTGGCCTGGATCTAACTACGAAGTGTCTACATGGCTGTTATGATAAAGAATACTGTCGTAGTCAGAAAATCCAGGGACAGCTCAGATTCCTGCGGCTTGCCTTTCAACTGGCAAAACAGCTGAACAAAGTCTTGGTTTTACATGTGCGAGGACCATGGTATGTCAACTTTGGCGGCTAAAAACGTTCACGACCTACTTGAGGATATGGATATGCTTAACCATCCTATCCACCGCCATTGTTTCATTGGGGGGCAGGAGGAGTACAAACAGTGGAGTACTGACATGCCCAACTGTTATTTTAGTATTTCCCCGGTAACTGTTGACGACTCAAGAACTATGAATGCCCTGAGCTCTTTGGATGGTCACAAAAGACTATTGCTCGAGACGGACGCTTCTTATTTGGCTCAATACCCCTGGGACATTTTGGATGTAGCAGAAAAGGCTGCCAGACACTTAAATATGTCTGTGACTGACATTGTGAGGCTCTGCAATCGGAACGCTGCCAGGTTGTATAACTTGCCCTGGTAGTCTCCTATAAATGTTAATCCACTGTTACACCTTGGTTCGGCTCATGTATGCAACAAGATACTAGGTTTGATTGAAGAACCACTTTTGGGTTCATAGTTCTTAACAGAATTTACAGCGCGGATATAAAAAGATTTAAAACAAAGAAATTCAGCTGTTTTCTACTTTTGGTATGAAGATCAATTCTCAAAATTATTCATATTTTCCTTAGATGGCTAGCTCTTTGAAACTGCCGTCTCTGGGAATTTGTTATTTTTGATAGTATATCAATATATATATGTTTGCTTGGTATTAACCTTTTCTATTTTGTCATTGCAGATTCCAAAACCGTCTGACTGTAAGTTTATGCATGTTTAGAGTAGAGCTAGTAATTGCTTCTGTAGCTGCATACTATCTTACCTTATTTTATTCTCAGTTTTTAGGAATGACTGCCACATGCATAGACTATGCCACCATGTTAATTCAAAACTATAGATCAGTTGTAAGTTATCTGTAAAACTTTTCTATAGAATATATACATAAATTTAACATTGGCCTCCATGTAAAGTCTAGGCATTGGAGTGGTTCTTAAGAACTCAGTTTTAGTTACATTTAGCCTGATTTTGTTTAGCTCCAAGCTAGAGCATTCATATTCAGTTTGATTTAGTTTTCTGTTTTATATTGTTTTGATTTGGTTCTATCTATTTGCTTTCCAATTATATTATTTCAGTTCAGCAGATTTATATAGTTGCAGCTAGTCCTTTCCTGATGAAGGATCGCGAGCCATCAGATCTCACACTGATATATTTTACTCCTTTGCCTGTATATATTTATTACTCATTTGCTTGTACATGTATATATACTTATGTTCCAATTTGTATTAGTTGCGTATGTTCTCGCAGACATACAAATACATGTCTCATCTTGCATATGGCCTATCGCATGAAGTGGCTATATCTAGTTTGTATATGGGTAAAATAACCCTTATACAGCTGGGAGGAGTTATCTCCCATGTACTCATTAGTTTTCATTTGTATAGGGGTGAAGTGACCCTCATGTATGCTCATTAATCACTAATTCTTATTTTGTATACGGGTAAAGTTACCCTTATGTAGCTGGGAGGAGTTATCTCCCATGTATAGCCATTAATCATTAATTTGTACATAAAGCTACCTGAAATTGGAAACTAGCTGAAATTTAAGTCCAGACTTGTATAGAGTCTAATTTTACATAATGTTCATCAATCATAATCATTAATTACATGAGATAAACAAAAATGTTGATTGGCAATTGATTTAGTGTTGGTTTCGTTTTACGATGTTTATGTTTATAGATAAAATGTTTTGCTTGGAAAATAATAAAGTTCTTTCCATTTATATTTTTCTTATTAATTTGATCACAAATACCGAAGGTAACTGTTTTCATGTTTATATCAATATTCATATGAGTTTGGCTAAGAAAACTTTGCAGTGATGTCCAGAAATCTTGTACATGTATACACTCCCAAAATAGATGGGAAAGTGTCTCGATTTCCATATTACAAAAATCACAAAGTGTAGAGCTTGTGATGTGGCATTTGGTCAAAAATTGATTTGTTGGGATTATGCGCATTAAATGTTTATATTGAAAATTTCGTAATCTAATGTCATTTGTTGACTTCTGAGCGACTAAGTAAATTATTCTCCAGTTACGATTTTCATTTGAAAAGATACTATTCCATTTTTCTCGCGGTTTAGAAGTGTTTATTTCTGTTTTTTGCATTAGCGTTTTATAGATATAAGAATTGGTTAATTTATTTTCTTCTATCATTTGAATAATTTTTACATCTGGTTGGATATTTTGGTCTTCATTTTTAAATTGGCGTTTCCATGCTTTTGGTATGCTATTTAAAATGCTTAAGTATTTAAGAAAATCCGATGGCAGTAGATTGTATTTTTCTTTTAGAGCAGGAAATGTGTAAAAACTCTGTGTCCCTTTATCAAACATATCTTTGACATATTTTATGCTCTGAGAAAGGATGATTTGGCAAAAAATAGAGTTTATGTCGTCTTTGTTTAGGTTTGATTCAAAGACAATATTACCACCGAGTTTCATTAGATTACTTTCATAAATTTTTCTCAATAGTTTATTATTATCCGTTTGTGTTAGGCGCTTTATCCAACCGACTTTGAGTGAAAGTATAAATCTCTCAATATCTATCATTTTAAGACCGCCACGTTCGTAGTCCTGCGTAATTGTCTCTCTTTTTATTTTGTCCGGTTTACCGTCCCATAAAAAATTGAACATGATATTTTCTAAATGCTTGACAGTTTCTCTTGGAGGATTCGGTAATGATGTTAATGGATAAATGAGTTTTGGAAGTGCATAATTTTTTATTACAACGATTTTACCCATCAAAGTTAATTTTTTGTGTTGCCATTGCTGTAAACATTTTTCAAAGTCTTTTATTTTTGGTTCTAAATTTAATGAAAACAGCTTTTGTTTATCTGTGTTGAAAATCATTCCAAGACACTTTGCTTCGTCAGAACTCCACAGGTATTTTCTATGTTTTAAATATTCAATAGATTTTAATTTCATAGAACCTATTCGAAGAACTTGACATTTGTTTGTGTTTAGACATAGACCTGATAAATAACTAAAATTATCCATAATATTTATTAAAGTTTCAAAGGACTTTCTCTTACCATCCATAATAAATGCTGCATCATCAGCAAACAAAGATGTTTTGAATTCAGTTCCTGCGATGTTAATGCTTGTGTTTCATTTATAATTGTTCGTAAAACGGATTTTATTCTGTTTGCTATTACCTTTGAAGCTATTTTATAGTCAACGTTTAGTAAACTAATTGGTCGCCAGTTTGACAAAAAACAAGAATCTTTACCTACTTTCGGTAAAAGAGTTATAATGCTCTGTTGTTGAAGTTCTGTTAAGCGACCCGTTTGAAATGACAATTTAAAAAGGAAAATTTACTATATCAAAATCAAAGTCATCGCGCTTATCATAAATTTTAGAAGAAACAAATCCATTTGCAACAGAAAGATGTAGATCTAAAAAGGGGGCTTCGGTATCTGAGATATTGGCTTTGTTCAACTGTAGTTCAGGTGGATAAATTTGATTGACCATACCTTGAAGTCAGCATAAAAACACAGGGAAAAATGTGTGTTTATATTTGCTAAACTGATTTCATCTGCACTCGCCTGACTGTCGAAACCTGATATACTATTTTGAATTAGTCACCTTATTAGCTCACCTGAGCCGAAGGCTCAAAAGGTGAGCTTCTAGGATAGCCATGCTCCGGCGTCAATCCGTCGTCGTCCGTCGTCTGTCGTACACAATTGCAAAGATCTTCTCCTCTGAAACCGCTAGGTCAATCAAAGCCAAACTTCATGTGGAGCATCCTTAGGAAGGGGGAACGGAAGTTTATGCAAGTTGGCTTCTTTAAAAAGAATCCAATAGAAAGGTCTCTGCTAGTTGATAGAGGTGATCCAGTAGTAAAACATTTTAGAGATTTCAGAGGAAGCAAGAAATTGGCTGCGAGCAAGGCGTACAGTATATCCTCCGCAAGGTGATAACTTGTAAACCCTATTTGCTAGCTGCAAAGTATTTTAACTTCGCCAAACTTCTTCATAGAGATGCAGTTTAAACACATTCTTAACAATGATTTTATCTTCAAGAAAAATCTTGAAGCATATCACTAATTTGTCTGAAAGATAACTGCGAAGTATTTAAAAAAAAGATTTACTGAAAACTCTAGGAGGAGTTGATATTACAAAGCAGGCACTATATCCCATTATCTAGTATGTAAAGTGAACAAAAATCGGCTAAGTTTAAACCACTGTAAACTTGTTATTTTTTTTTTTCATCGAGAAAAAGCTCCATGCACATCTGCAATATGAGTGAAAGCTAACTGCAAATTATTGAAAGGATACACTGAAAAGTCTAGGAGAAGTTGATTTCACAAAGTATAGTACGTTATGCCATAGTTCAATATATGTGAAGTGAACGAAAATTGGCCAAGTTCAAAACGCTGTAAAATTATATATATATATATATATATATATATATATATATATATATATATATATATATATATATATATATATATATATATATATATATATATATATATTAACATTAACATAAATAAACGGTCCTCTCGCTCCAAACAGCAAATTATGGCTGTTTCGCCCCTTTACCGCCACAGTTGGCTCTCTCGCCACTTACGGATGACAATGCCTAGAACAGATGACATTTAAGTAAAAAAATCATCCTAGACAATTTACTGGATCACCCATTAATTTCTGAAACTTATTTACATCTAAAAACCATAAAAGCACACTTGTTACATATATTTTTTCAACCTTAGGCAGACCAATCCTTTAAATCACCCTCAGGCAGACCAAGACCAGACATAGGCAGACGTCTGCATTTTATTCAAATTAATTACGGCTGCTATAAATAGTTCTTAAAATACACTCAGAAAAAACAACAACAGATTTTCTGGTTAAAAAGCCATCCGGCTATGAACAACCGACATATATACATTTTGGTCTGCCGAAATTTGGGTATATACAAAAAAGCCCTTAAGCAGACCATCATTAGAAGGACAATATACATATGTTATTCAGTCCGCCTTATGATGATCTTAACAACTTCAAGAACTTCAGGGTCGTTGCTTGATTGTTTTGGTTGTTTTAAATACCCAAAACAGATGTTGTCATGGGTAGATGACAGGTGAACAAAGCCCACACTTTTCTTGGACACTAAGTTTAAAGCTAAATAAACAACCCTTTCACATCAGGACAACATGTCCGTGAAATAGAAATACCTCCTTATACCCCACTTTTATATTACTAAACTGGTGTATGCAGGGGTATACCTATTTTTTTATTTTTTTTTCCAAACATAGATTGGCGAGGCGGTTCTAACGTGTACCCACAATCTATGCTTTGAGCAAAAATAAGAAAACTATAAGTTTTTCTGAACTTCTAAATTATTAACTTCTTGTCTTACTGCTATCAAATCTCATGTTATAAGATACTGTGAGACAGTGTATGAAACTTCAAATAAAAATTGGTTTTGGTCAATAAAAAATTCTGGTGAGGTGCTCAGTAAATTGAAGTGTAGAGAGTTCCGTGCGACAAGCTTGTCCACATATGATTTTTCTACTCTGTATACAACATTACCACATAATCTAATTAAAGAAAAACTTCTGGATTTGATAGAGTGGACCTTCAAAAGGGCATTAAAAAACTATGGTTCACTTTATTTGGCATGTAATGACAGAAAGGCTTTTTTCACTTCCTCTGACCAAAGTCGGTATACCCTTTGGTCATGTCAGAATGTGTGCGACGCCTTATCCTATCTCCTTGATAATATTTATATTAGATTTGGGACCAAGTTATACAGACAAATTGTTGGAATTCCGATGGGGACAAATTGCGCACCTCTCGTAGCTGTTTTATTTTTATACTGCTACGAAAGAGATTTCATGGATTCTCTTAACCATGATAATCAAGCTGATGTTATCGAGGCTTTTAATTCCACATCTAGGTACCTCGATGACCTTTTGAACATTGACAACCCTTATTTTGAAGGTATGGTCAATCAAATTTATCCACCTGAACTTCAGTTGAACAAAGCTAATATCTCAGATACCGAAGCCCCCTTTTTAGATCTACATCTTTCTGTTGCAAATGGATTTGTTTCTTCTAAAATTTATGATAAGCGCGATGACTTTGATTTTGATATAGTAAATTTTCCTTTTTTGGATGGTGACGTTCCTCGTCGTGCTTCTTATGGTGTATACATTTCGCAACTTATTAGGTTTGCTAGAGTCTGCAATCATGTTACAGACTTCAACGCTCGAAATAAATGTTTAACGGCAAAACTTCTCCAACAGGGCTATCGGTATCATAAACTTCGAAAAACCTTTTCTAAATTTTATCGTAGACACTATGAATTGATTTCCAAATATAATGTTGGGTTAAAGACACTTTTAAGTGAGGGCCTTTCGGAACCTGAATTTTATGGTGACTTGGTTTACAAATTAAAGAAACTTAAAGGAATAAATGATTTTTCTCTTCAGTTCGGAAAAATCATATCACGTTACAGACGTATAGGTTATAACTTGAATGTTATGCGACAGTCTGCATGCTTAGTTTTTAACCCAATCATGGTTGATAACTATGCTGCCTTCTTTAATTGCACGCCGGTGGGTCGGGCGTCAGACTCTATGATGGCCCCGACTTAAAGCTATTCATTTTAGTTGGTTGGGGCCGGAGCTTCTTGTCTGTTGCTTGGCCCACCGGGGTCCAACTGGTGTTTTTCTTTTGCTCCGGAGTTAGTAGGTTATTCGGCGCCCAGGGATCTCCATCGTCGGGAAGCTTACTCAATCTGTGAGTCCTGGTTTTTGATTCATCAGGATGTTTATCATGATTTATTTGTTTGTTCTTGATGATTCATTGACTAGTAAGAGATTCACCACGAGGACCGAAGAACTAACTAAATGTTGTGAACCACTGCAGAAGCTGAGGGTGAGGTTAGGTACCTGTAAAACCGGTTTAAGCCCGCCAGTAACTTTGTGTTACTGATCGTTCCAAGTCGATACTTCTGTAGTGGTTCTTTTTGTTTTATGTCTTGGTGTTTAAAATTTTTGTGCTGTTGGCGCCTTATGTATGTTTTCATATTTTTAGTTAAGTTAAGGTAACTGAGTGGCCACCTATTGGGAAAATAGCTGCTCATTCGGCTTACGATATGTTTCATGGTATAAGTACCTGATTGTTAGTTTGGTTTTTTCCCACCTCGGTTTTTGGAGTGGGAATCTTTTTCTGATTGCGCCTTTTCCTGATCTTTGCCTACTTGTACCTTTTTCTACTGAAAATTTTCATTTTTTGCAATTTTTAAAAAAGCTTATTGCATGGGCATGTTTTCGTAATGAGGTGCTTGCATCAGACGGAAGGGGAACAAGTCATAGAATAATTTATGGCCACTCTGAAAATTTTTCACAAAATGAGGCATGAAAATTAGCTGCATTTCAGCTACCTTGCCGGAAAAAATAGGGTTTGTAGGTATGTAGACACTATTTATCGTTTGTTTATCGAAAACAGGTAAAAAGACGTAAATCATCTCCAAAGCGTAATCAGACAGGCAATGAAGATAACTCTGTTTATTGTAGTCGTTCATTTTGTTGTGGGTTTTCTATGTTGTGAAGTTGTTCTCTTCCTCTTGGCGACTTGTGTTGGGTGTTTGTTTTGATTGTTGCACTCCCTAAACCTTTCATTTAACTATTTAAAACTTTTATGAAGTAAGAGAATGTGAGATAATTGTTTGCAATGAAGACAATTTGAAGCCATTTGTCCATATTCCTGCAAAAATCAAGGGTTGGTTGGCATGGAATTGGCAATAAAAAATGTAAGAACGGGGCTAAAAATCAGGGTCGGTTGGACTAGTGGAAACACAGCTGTTAATAAAGGCCTGATTTTTCTGGATTTGAGGATCAGCCTGCATCTTGACTCAGCCACAGACCCTAGCATGTTGTTGTTGTCTGGCAAGAATTTCAGCTTTGAAAATATGAAAAAGTAAGAGTTTAGTTTTGTTGGAATCGCTTGTATTTTGTTTTAACTGTCAGTCAGTGAAGCGTGAAATGTATGTCAAGGCTATCGCGTGAAGGTGCATGCTTGAAGAGTATGTGAAGGACAATAACTAAGCAAGGTTTCACATTCATGTCTATCATAGTTACAAAGAAACACTTTAATGCTATTTGACATAAGTTGCTGACAGAACAGACGGACGGATGAACAAACTGACGTATGGAAAGTTGAACTCTATATCATACTGTGACGAAAATGCAGGCAAAGAATGTAAACAAGCTGTAAAAATGAAAATACCAGCCTTGTCACCTGTTTCAAAAAGTATGATCAGCCTCCGCTACTCGCATTGTCTATAATCAGCCATAAACTAATCCGATTTGGTCATAAACAAAGCTAGAAATCACATAAATCAATTTGATTTCAACCCGGAAATATTTTCTCCTGGGGTGACACCAGTCAAAAATTGTCCATAGGCCACAATGCAAATTGTCGCACTTTGTGACACTCCCAGCTGTTACCAAACATTTTATGACCAAAAAGACTCCCCTCGCCTTATAGCTCAGCCATACATCTACCCAACGAGCCTAGTTCAAAGGGGGGTTGACCGTTGAGTTTTTCCGGTATTCCGTTTTGCAACCACCCTAGGGTTGGGTTTTACCCTCTAGAATGGTGCAGATTTGAGGAGGGGGTAGTTTACAGACAGAAGCTTCCGACGAGAAATAGTCTCTTTTAAGATCGTGTTTTGTACACCCAAATGTCGTACACTAGTGATACTTTGCAGTACATACTAAATATAAAACAGACACAAATAAATAGATGGGTGAAGTTAGCCGAAACAGCCGAAGTAGCAGAATCTGCTGGCAGAAGTAGCCGAAACAGCCGAATCAGCTGTTACTGCTAGCAGAACCAGCCGAAACTGCCAACATGAAATCTAAGTTCCACAGACGAGATATAACGGGGTTGGAAGCCCACCAAATTATCTACTCAGCCCAAGAAAAATATTACGAAAATGACCGAAAATACACACTTCCATATAAAAAAGCAAAGTGCGGGTACCTTCTTCGGCTGTGAACCTGTCATCGCCGAGCGCGGACTTTCGGGAGCTAGCGACTTTATGGGTTTTACATTAGAATGGTGGCACTCTCAGGCCGCATACGCCGCTATGCCAGGAAAACTCTGGTTTCCAAGAAATAGGGGTACAAATATGACCAAAAATGCGCACTTCCGTATAGAAAAGGCATGCCGCGGACTTTCGGGAGCTAGCCACCTAGTGGGTCTTACAGTAGAAGGGTTGCACTCTCAGACCGCATGCACCGCTATGCCGGGAAAACTCTGGTTTCCGAGAAATAGGGGGACAAATATGACCGAAAATGCACATTTCCGTATAGAAAAGGCATGCCGCGGGTACCCTCTTCGGCTGGGTACTTTTTCGACTTTCGGGATTTGGAGACCCAGTGGGTTTTGTAGTCCATACAAGTGCCTTCACGGCCCATAGGTCGGCTATTCCGGGAAAACTCTGGTTTCTCGGAAATTTTAACTCGAACATTGGGCACTATAACATGTGCCGGTAGGGGGTGGGGTAATTTGCAGGCCTGTCATCGCCGAGCGCGGACTTTCGGGAGCTAGCCACCTAGTGGGTCTTACAGTAGAAGGGTTGCACTCTCAGACCACATGCACCGCTATGCCGGGAAAACTCTGGTTTCCGAGAAATTGGGGGACAAATATGACCAAAAATGCACATTTCCGTATAGAAAAGGCATGCCGCGGGTACCCTCTTCGGCTGGGTACTTTTTCGACTTTCGGGAGTTGGAGACCCAGTGGGTTTTGTAGTCCATACAAGTGCCTTCACGGCCCATACGTCGGCTATTCCGAGAAAACTCTGGTTTCTCGGAAATTTTAACTCGAACATTGGGCACTATAACATGTGCCGGTAGGGGGTGGGGTAATTTGCAGGCCTGTCATCGCCGAGCGCGGACTTTCGGGAGCTAGCCACCTAGTGGGTCTTACAGTAGAAGGGTGGCACTCTCAGACCACATGCACCGCTATGCCGGGAAAACTCTGGTTTCCGAGAAATAGGGGGACAAATATGACCGAAAATGCACTTTTCCGTATAGAAAAGGCATGCCGCGGGTACCCTCTTCGGCTGGGTACTTTTTCGACTTTCGGGAGTTGGAGACCCAGTGGGTTTTGTAGTCCATACAAGTGCCTTCACGGCCCATACGTCGGCTATTCCGGGAAAACTCTGGTTTCTCGGAAATTTTAACTCGAACATTGGGCACTATAACATGTGCCGGTAGGGGGTGGGGTAATTTGCAGGCCTGTCATCGCCGAGCGCGGACTTTCGGGAGCTAGCCACCTAGTGGGTCTTACAGTAGAAGGGTGGCACTCTCAGACCACATGCACCGCTATGCCGGGAAAACTCTGGTTTCCGAGAAATAGGGGGACAAATATGACCGAAAATGCACTTTTCCGTATAGAAAAGGCATGCCGCGGGTACCCTCTTCGGCTGGGTACTTTTTCGACTTTCGGGAGTTGGAGACCCAGTGGGTTTTGTAGTCCATACAAGTGCCTTCACGGCCCATACGTCGGCTATTCCGGGAAAACTCTGGTTTCTCGGAAATTTTAACTCGAACATTGGGCACTATAACATGTGCCGGTAGGGGGTGGGGTAATTTGCAGGCCTGTCATCGCCGAGCGCGGACTTTCGGGAGCTAGCCACCTAGTGGGTCTTACAGTAGAAGGGTTGCACTCTCAGACCACATGCACCGCTATGCCGGGAAAACTCTGGTTTCCGAGAAATAGGGGGACAAATATGACCGAAAATGCACTTTTCCGTATAGAAAAGGCATGCCGCGGGTACCCTCTTCGGCTGGGTACTTTTTCGACTTTCGGGAGTTGGAGACCCAGTGGGTTTTGTAGTCCATACAAGTGCCTTCACGGCCCATACGTCGGCTATTCCGGGAAAACTCTGGTTTCTCGGAAATTTTAACTCGAACATTGGGCACTATAACATGTGCCGGTAGGGGGTGGGGTAATTTGCAGGCCTGTCATCGCCGAGCGCGGACTTTCGGGAGCTAGCCACCTAGTGGGTCTTACAGTAGAAGGGTGGCACTCTCAGACCACATGCACCGCTATGCCGGGAAAACTCTGGTTTCCGAGAAATAGGGGGACAAATATGACCGAAAATGCACATTTCCGTATAGAAAAGGCATGCCGCGGGTACCCTCTTCGGCTGGGTACTTTTTCGACTTTCGGGAGTTGGAGACCCAGTGGGTTTTGTAGTCCATACAAGTGCCTTCACGGCCCATACGTCGGCTATTCCGAGAAAACTCTGGTTTCTCGGAAATTTTAACTCGAACATTGGGCACTATAACATGTGCCGGTAGGGGGTGGGGTAATTTGCAGGCCTGTCATCGCCGAGCGCGGACTTTCGGGAGCTAGCCACCTAGTGGGTCTTACAGTAGAAGGGTGGCACTCTCAGACCACATGCACCGCTATGCCGGGAAAACTCTGGTTTCCGAGAAATAGGGGGACAAATATGACCGAAAATGCACTTTTCCGTATAGAAAAGGCATGCCGCGGGTACCCTCTTCGGCTGGGTACTTTTTCGACTTTCGGGAGTTGGAGACCCAGTGGGTTTTGTAGTCCATACAAGTGCCTTCACGGCCCATACGTCGGCTATTCCGGGAAAACTCTGGTTTCTCGGAAATTTTAACTCGAACATTGGGCACTATAACATGTGCCGGTAGGGGGTGGGGTAATTTGCAGGCCTGTCATCGCCGAGCGCGGACTTTCGGGAGCTAGCCACCTAGTGGGTCTTACAGTAGAAGGGTGGCACTCTCAGACCACATGCACCGCTATGCCGGGAAAACTCTGGTTTCCGAGAAATAGGGGGACAAATATGACCGAAAATGCACTTTTCCGTATAGAAAAGGCATGCCGCGGGTACCCTCTTCGGCTGGGTACTTTTTCGACTTTCGGGAGTTGGAGACCCAGTGGGTTTTGTAGTCCATACAAGTGCCTTCACGGCCCATACGTCGGCTATTCCGGGAAAACTCTGGTTTCTCGGAAATTTTAACTCGAACATTGGGCACTATAACATGTGCCGGTAGGGGGTGGGGTAATTTGCAGGCCTGTCATCGCCGAGCGCTGACTTTCGGGAGCTAGCCACCTAGTGGGTCTTACAGTAGAAGGGTGGCACTCTCAGACCACATGCACCGCTATGCCGGTAAAACTCTGGTTTCCGAGAAATAGGGGGACAAATATGACCGAAAATGCACTTTTCCGTATAGAAAAGGCATGCCGCGGGTACCCTCTTCGGCTGGGTACTTTTTCGACTTTCGGGAGTTGGAGACCCAGTGGGTTTTGTAGTCCATACAAGTGCCTTCACGGCCCATACGTCGGCTATTCCGGGAAAACTCTGGTTTCTCGGAAATTTTAACTCGAACATTGGGCACTATAACATGTGCCGGTAGGGGGTGGGGTAATTTGCAGGCCTGTCATCGCCGAGCGCGGACTTTCGGGAGCTAGCCACCTAGTGGGTCTTACAGTAGAAGGGTGGCACTCTCAGACCACATGCACCGCTATGCCGGGAAAACTCTGGTTTCCGAGAAATAGGGGGACAAATATGACCGAAAATGCACTTTTCCGTATAGAAAAGGCATGCCGCGGGTACCCTCTTCGGCTGGGTACTTTTTCGACTTTCGGGAGTTGGAGACCCAGTGGGTTTTGTAGTCCATACAAGTGCCTTCACGGCCCATACGTCGGCTATTCCGGGAAAACTCTGGTTTCTCGGAAATTTTAACTCGAACATTGGGCACTATAACATGTGCCGGTAGGGGGTGGGGTAATTTGCAGGCCTGTCATCGCCGAGCGCGGACTTTCGGGAGCTAGCCACCTAGTGGGTCTTACAGTAGAAGGGTGGCACTCTCAGACCACATGCACCGCTATGCCGGGAAAACTCTGGTTTCCGAGAAATAGGGGGACAAATATGACCGAAAATGCACTTTTCCGTATAGAAAAGGCATGCCGCGGGTACCCTCTTCGGCTGGGTACTTTTTCGACTTTCGGGAGTTGGAGACCCAGTGGGTTTTGTAGTCCATACAAGTGCCTTCACGGCCCATACGTCGGCTATCCCGGGAAAACTCTGGTTTCTCGGAAATTTTAACTCGAACAGTGGGCACTATAACATGTGCCGGTAGGGGGTGGGGTAATTTGCAGGCCTGTCATCGCCGAGCGCGGACTTTCGGGAGCTAGCCACCTAGTGGGTCTTACAGTAGAAGGGTGGCACTCTCAGACCACATGCACCGCTATGCCGGGAAAACTCTGGTTTCCGAGAAATAGGGGGACAAATATGACCGAAAATGCACTTTTCCGTATAGAAAAGGCATGCCGCGGGTACCCTCTTCGGCTGGGTACTTTTTCGACTTTCGGGAGTTGGAGACCCAGTGGGTTTTGTAGTCCATACAAGTGCCTTCACGGCCCATACGTCGGCTATTCCGGGAAAACTCTGGTTTCTCGGAAATTTTAACTCGAACATTGGGCACTATAACATGTGCCGGTAGGGGGTGGGGTAATTTGCAGGCCTGTCATCGCCGAGCGCGGACTTTCGGGAGCTAGCCACCTAGTGGGTCTTACAGTAGAAAGGGTGGCACTCTCAGACCACATGCACCGCTATGCCGGGAAAACTCTGGTTTCCGAGAAAAAGGGGGACAAATATGACCGAAAATGCACTTTTCCGTATAGAAAAGGCATGCCGCGGGTACCCTCTTCGGCTGGGTACTTTTTCGACTTTCGGGAGTTGGAGACCCAGTGGGTTTTGTAGTCCATACAAGTGCCTTCACGGCCCATACGTCGGCTATTCCGGGAAAACTCTGGTTTCTCGGAAATTTTAACTCGAACATTGGGCACTATAACATGTGCCGGTAGGGGGTGGGGTAATTTGCAGGCCTGTCATCGCCGAGCGCGGACTTTCGGGAGCTAGCCACCTAGTGGGTCTTACAGTAGAAGGGTGGCACTCTCAGACCACATGCACCGCTATGCCGGGAAAACTCTGGTTTCCGAGAAATAGGGGGACAAATATGACCGAAAATGCACTTTTCCGTATAGAAAAGGCATGCCGCGGGTACCCTCTTCGGCTGGGTACTTTTTCGACTTTCGGGAGTTGGAGACCCAGTGGGTTTTGTAGTCCATACAAGTGCCTTCACGGCCCATACGTCGGCTATTCCGGGAAAACTCTGGTTTCTCGGAAATTTTAACTCGAACATTGGGCACTATAACATGTGCCGGTAGGGGGTTGGGTAATTTGCAGGCCTGTCATCGCCGAGCGCGGACTTTCGGGAGCTAGCCACCTAGTGGGTCTTACAGTAGAAGGGTGGCACTCTCAGACCACATGCACCGCTATGCCGGGAAAACTCTGGTTTCCGAGAAATAGGGGGACAAATATGACCGAAAATGCACTTTTCCGTATAGAAAAGGCATGCCGCGGGTACCCTCTTCGGCTGGGTACTTTTTCGACTTTCGGGAGTTGGAGACCCAGTGGGTTTTGTAGTCCATACAAGTGCCTTCACGGCCCATACGTCGGCTATTCCGGGAAAACTCTGGTTTCTCGGAAATTTTAACTCGAACATTGGGCACTATAACATGTGCCGGTAGGGGGTGGGGTAATTTGCAGGCCTGTCATCGCCGAGCGCGGACTTTCGGGAGCTAGCCACCTAGTGGGTCTTACAGTAGAAAGGTGGCACTCTCAGACCACATGCACCGCTATGCCGGGAAAACTCTGGTTTCCGAGAAATAGGGGGACAAATATGACCGAAAATGCACTTTTCCGTATAGAAAAGGCATGCCGCGGGTACCCTCTTCGGCTGGGTACTTTTTCGACTTTCGGGAGTTGGAGACCCAGTGGGTTTTGTAGTCCATACAAGTGCCTTCACGGCCCATACGTCGGCTATTCCGGGAAAACTCTGGTTTCTCGGAAATTTTAACTCGAACATTGGGCACTATAACATGTGCCGGTAGGGGGTGGGGTAATTTGCAGGCCTGTCATCGCCGAGCGCGGACTTTCGGGAGCTAGCCACCTAGTGGGTCTTACAGTAGAAGGGTGGCACTCTCAGACCACATGCACCGCTATGCCGGGAAAACTCTGGTTTCCGAGAAATAGGGGGACAAATATGACCGAAAATGCACTTTTCCGTATAGAAAAGGCATGCCGCGGGTACCCTCTTCGGCTGGGTACTTTTTCGACTTTCGGGAGTTGGAGACCCAGTGGGTTTTGTAGTCCATACAAGTGCCTTCACGGCCCATACGTCGGCTATTCCGGGAAAACTCTGGTTTCTCGGAAATTTTAACTCGAACATTGGGCACTATAACATGTGCCGGTAGGGGGTTGGGTAATTTGCAGGCCTGTCATCGCCGAGCGCGGACTTTCGGGAGCTAGCCACCTAGTGGGTCTTACAGTAGAAGGGTGGCACTCTCAGACCACATGCACCGCTATGCCGGGAAAACTCTGGTTTCCGAGAAATAGGGGGACAAATATGACCGAAAATGCACTTTTCCGTATAGAAAAGGCATGCCGCGGGTACCCTCTTCGGCTGGGTACTTTTTCGACTTTCGGGAGTTGGAGACCCAGTGGGTTTTGTAGTCCATACAAGTGCCTTCACGGCCCATACGTCGGCTATTCCGGGAAAACTCTGGTTTCTCGGAAATTTTAACTCGAACATTGGGCACTATAACATGTGCCGGTAGGGGGTGGGGTAATTTGCAGGCCTGTCATCGCCGAGCGCGGACTTTCGGGAGCTAGCCACCTAGTGGGTCTTACAGTAGAAAGGTGGCACTCTCAGACCACATGCACCGCTATGCCGGGAAAACTCTGGTTTCCGAGAAATAGGGGGACAAATATGACCGAAAATGCACTTTTCCGTATAGAAAAGGCATGCCGCGGGTACCCTCTTCGGCTGGGTACTTTTTCGACTTTCGGGAGTTGGAGACCCAGTGGGTTTTGTAGTCCATACAAGTGCCTTCACGGCCCATACGTCGGCTATTCCGGGAAAACTCTGGTTTCTCGGAAATTTTAACTCGAACATTGGGCACTATAACATGTGCCGGTAGGGGGTTGGGTAATTTGCAGGCCTGTCATCGCCGAGCGCGGACTTTCGGGAGCTAGCCACCTAGTGGGTCTTACAGTAGAAGGGTGGCACTCTCAGACCACATGCACCGCTATGCCGGGAAAACTCTGGTTTCCGAGAAATAGGGGGACAAATATGACCGAAAATGCACTTTTCCGTATAGAAAAGGCATGCCGCGGGTACCCTCTTCGGCTGGGTACTTTTTCGACTTTCGGGAGTTGGAGACCCAGTGGGTTTTGTAGTCCATACAAGTGCCTTCACGGCCCATACGTCGGCTATTCCGGGAAAACTCTGGTTTCTCGGAAATTTTAACTCGAACATTGGGCACTATAACATGTGCCGGTAGGGGGTGGGGTAATTTGCAGGCCTGTCATCGCCGAGCGCGGACTTTCGGGAGCTAGCCACCTAGTGGGTCTTACAGTAGAAAGGTGGCACTCTCAGACCACATGCACCGCTATGCCGGGAAAACTCTGGTTTCCGAGAAATAGGGGGACAAATATGACCGAAAATGCACTTTTCCGTATAGAAAAGGCATGCCGCGGGTACCCTCTTCGGCTGGGTACTTTTTCGACTTTCGGGAGTTGGAGACCCAGTGGGTTTTGTAGTCCATACAAGTGCCTTCACGGCCCATACGTCGGCTATTCCGGGAAAACTCTGGTTTCTCGGAAATTTTAACTCGAACATTGGGCACTATAACATGTGCCGGTAGGGGGTGGGGTAATTTGCAGGCCTGTCATCGCCGAGCGCGGACTGTCGGGAGCTAGCCACCTAGTGGGTCTTACAGTAGAAAGGTGGCACTCTCAGACCACATGCACCGCTATGCCGGGAAAACTCTGGTTTCCGAGAAATAGGGGGACAAATATGACCGAAAATGCACTTTTCCGTATAGAAAAGGCATGCCGCGGGTACCCTCTTCGGCTGGGTACTTTTTCGACTTTCGGGAGTTGGAGACCCAGTGGGTTTTGTAGTCCATACAAGTGCCTTCACGGCCCATACGTCGGCTATTCCGGGAAAACTCTGGTTTCTCGGAAATTTTAACTCGAACATTGGGCACTATAACATGTGCCGGTAGGGGGTGGGGTAATTTGCAGGCCTGTCATCGCCGAGCGCGGACTTTCGGGAGCTAGCCACCTAGTGGGTCTTACAGTAGAAAGGGTGGCACTCTCAGACCACATGCACCGCTATGCCGGGAAAACTCTGGTTTCCGAGAAAAAGGGGGACAAATATGACCGAAAATGCACTTTTCCGTATAGAAAAGGCATGCCGCGGGTACCCTCTTCGGCTGGGTACTTTTTCGACTTTCGGGAGTTGGAGACCCAGTGGGTTTTGTAGTCCATACAAGTGCCTTCACGGCCCATACGTCGGCTATTCCGGGAAAACTCTGGTTTCTCGGAAATTTTAACTCGAACATTGGGCACTATAACATGTGCCGGTAGGGGGTGGGGTAATTTGCAGGCCTGTCATCGCCGAGCGCGGACTTTCGGGAGCTAGCCACCTAGTGGGTCTTACAGTAGAAGGGTGGCACTCTCAGACCACATGCACCGCTATGCCGGGAAAACTCTGGTTTCCGAGAAATAGGGGGACAAATATGACCGAAAATGCACTTTTCCGTATAGAAAAGGCATGCCGCGGGTACCCTCTTCGGCTGGGTACTTTTTCGACTTTCGGGAGTTGGAGACCCAGTGGGTTTTGTAGTCCATACAAGTGCCTTCACGGCCCATACGTCGGCTATTCCGGGAAAACTCTGGTTTCTCGGAAATTTTAACTCGAACATTGGGCACTATAACATGTGCCGGTAGGGGGTTGGGTAATTTGCAGGCCTGTCATCGCCGAGCGCGGACTTTCGGGAGCTAGCCACCTAGTGGGTCTTACAGTAGAAGGGTGGCACTCTCAGACCACATGCACCGCTATGCCGGGAAAACTCTGGTTTCCGAGAAATAGGGGGACAAATATGACCGAAAATGCACTTTTCCGTATAGAAAAGGCATGCCGCGGGTACCCTCTTCGGCTGGGTACTTTTTCGACTTTCGGGAGTTGGAGACCCAGTGGGTTTTGTAGTCCATACAAGTGCCTTCACGGCCCATACGTCGGCTATTCCGGGAAAACTCTGGTTTCTCGGAAATTTTAACTCGAACATTGGGCACTATAACATGTGCCGGTAGGGGGTGGGGTAATTTGCAGGCCTGTCATCGCCGAGCGCGGACTTTCGGGAGCTAGCCACCTAGTGGGTCTTACAGTAGAAAGGTGGCACTCTCAGACCACATGCACCGCTATGCCGGGAAAACTCTGGTTTCCGAGAAATAGGGGGACAAATATGACCGAAAATGCACTTTTCCGTATAGAAAAGGCATGCCGCGGGTACCCTCTTCGGCTGGGTACTTTTTCGACTTTCGGGAGTTGGAGACCCAGTGGGTTTTGTAGTCCATACAAGTGCCTTCACGGCCCATACGTCGGCTATTCCGGGAAAACTCTGGTTTCTCGGAAATTTTAACTCGAACATTGGGCACTATAACATGTGCCGGTAGGGGGTGGGGTAATTTGCAGGCCTGTCATCGCCGAGCGCGGACTTTCGGGAGCTAGCCACCTAGTGGGTCTTACAGTAGAAGGGTGGCACTCTCAGACCACATGCACCGCTATGCCGGGAAAACTCTGGTTTCCGAGAAATAGGGGGACAAATATGACCGAAAATGCACTTTTCCGTATAGAAAAGGCATGCCGCGGGTACCCTCTTCGGCTGGGTACTTTTTCGACTTTCGGGAGTTGGAGACCCAGTGGGTTTTGTAGTCCATACAAGTGCCTTCACGGCCCATACGTCGGCTATTCCGGGAAAACTCTGGTTTCTCGGAAATTTTAACTCGAACATTGGGCACTATAACATGTGCCGGTAGGGGGTTGGGTAATTTGCAGGCCTGTCATCGCCGAGCGCGGACTTTCGGGAGCTAGCCACCTAGTGGGTCTTACAGTAGAAGGGTGGCACTCTCAGACCACATGCACCGCTATGCCGGGAAAACTCTGGTTTCCGAGAAATAGGGGGACAAATATGACCGAAAATGCACTTTTCCGTATAGAAAAGGCATGCCGCGGGTACCCTCTTCGGCTGGGTACTTTTTCGACTTTCGGGAGTTGGAGACCCAGTGGGTTTTGTAGTCCATACAAGTGCCTTCACGGCCCATACGTCGGCTATTCCGGGAAAACTCTGGTTTCTCGGAAATTTTAACTCGAACATTGGGCACTATAACATGTGCCGGTAGGGGGTGGGGTAATTTGCAGGCCTGTCATCGCCGAGCGCGGACTTTCGGGAGCTAGCCACCTAGTGGGTCTTACAGTAGAAAGGTGGCACTCTCAGACCACATGCACCGCTATGCCGGGAAAACT